>LR753327.1:0-14197 GCA_902729485.2 Mus minutoides | reverse complement strand
CAACTGAAACTGAGGAAATTCAAAAAGGCATAAGAACTTACTACAAAAGCCCATACTCAAAAAAAAAAAAAAAAAACCTGGAAAATCTAGATGAAATGGATGATTTTCTAGACAAATACCAAGAACCAAATTTAAATCAAGATCAAGTAAACTATCTAAACAGTCCCATAATCCCTAAGGAAATATAAATAGTCATTAAACCCCCACCTCCCCGCAAAAAGCCTAGGGTCAGATGCTTCTTGTGCAGAATTTTACCAGACCTTCAAAGAAGAGCTAATACCAACACTCCTCAAACTATTCCACAAAATAGAAACAGAAGGAACACTACTTAATTCATTCTATGAAGCCACAGTTACTCTAATACCTAAACCACAGAAAGACCCAACAAAGAAAGAAAAATTCAGGCCAATTTCCCTTATGAATATCGATGCAAAAATACTCAATAAAATTCTCACAAATTGCTTTTGAACACATCAAAACCATCATTCACAATCAAGTAGGCTTAATCCCAGAGATGCAGGGATGGTTCAATATACAAAAATTCATTAATGTAATATACTATATAAACAAACACAAGAAAAAAGTCACATGAATATCTCATTAGATACTGAAAAATCATTTGACAATATCCCTTCATGTTAGAAGTCCAAAAGTACTCTTTAAACCTACTTATCATATTTTCTGCCCATTGAATTACTTATAAACAATCTTATTCTGAAAATCAGAACACTGAAACAAGATAACAACTTCCATCAAGTCAGAATATTCATTAAGATAAACACATGTCTGAATTAGCTACTTTGAAGCTGCTGCTTGTTATATAGCCCTGGGTAGTCGAGATGGCCTAGAATGTAGAAGGCTCACTACATCCCATTACCTCCAGGTAGGTCTTATCTCCTTTCTTAGTTCTGTCTTGTCCAGCAATTCTACTTCCTCTGACACTATGCCTTAGTTAGGGTTTTACTGCTGTGAACAGACACCATGACCAAAGCAACCCTTGTAAGGCAACATCTACTTGAGATTGGATTACAGGTTCAGAGGTTCAGTCCATTATCATCCAGGCAGGCATGGTACAGGAAGAACTGAGAGTTCTACATCTTTGACTGAAGGCTGCTAACAGAAATCTGGTTTCCAGATAGCTAGTATGAGGGTCTTAAAGCCCACAGGAACAATGAAACACTCCAACAAGGCCACACTTCCAAATAGTATACAAATATCATATCTCCCAAAGGTTTCCAACTTTCCAAAATAATGGCACCAACTGGAGACCAAGTGTTCAAACATGAGCCTGTGCTACCACATTATCTTCTAAATATTCATGTCATGCCTGTATGTCAATTCTGTTGGACATCAGTTAGTGCAGAGACTCATGACTGGTCTAAATACCGAGAATCAGTGACTGTTGAATATATTGGAAATACTTATATAATTTAAATTTTTCATTATTTCTTTATTTCACACAATGTGTTTTGACCATATTTACCTCTGTTCTCCAGTTATCCTAGATTCACAACCCTTTCCATACCCACCCAAATTTGTGTCTACTTTTAAACCTATCAAGACCAATTTGTGCCTCCCAAATATTCTTAGATGTGTGTGGCTGCAAGCTTAAAACATTTTCTCCCTCTCCTAGGAGATAAAACTTACTAACAGTTCCATGGTGGGATTTCATGCCCAATTCCCCTCTCCAAGCTAGTATTTGGTTTAGCTTAGGTTTGCACAGTTTTAATGCATGGTGTTACAACTGTTGTGAGTTCATATGTGTAGCTGTGCTGCTATGTCTAGAAGACACTATTTTCCTATAGTCAACCAGCATTCCTGTTTCTTAACTATTTATGCTCCCTTTTCTACAATGATCCCTGAGTCTTAGGATGTGGTGTACAGTACATGTGTTCTTCTTAGGGCTTAGCATTCTGCAGTCCCTTATTCTCTGTACCATAGTCAGTTGTGGGTCTTTGTGTTAACAAGCATCTACTTCAAATAGAAGTTTTCCAGAGGAAGGTAGAGAGATGTTCTGATCTGAGAGTATAATGATAATTCATTACGAATTGGTTTAATACTACGACCATTTAGTAGAAAAATAGTAGTAGATTAACCCCTAAGGCCTATTATCTGTCTATCCATAGGGAAAATTTGGTATCTTTACACACTGTAATGTTATTTAGGGATTAAGAATAATGAAATTCATAGATAAATAGACAGAGCTGTAAACAGTCATTTTGAGTGAGGTAATACCAGAACCAGAAAGACAAATGTCACATGTTCTCTCTTATTTGTTGCATGCTTTTTCTTATTTGTGTATATTATCATTACAGTATTAGATAATTACCTATTTGTGTTCCATTTGGAATCTCCATAGAAATTAGTAATTACTAGGGCCATGGGGAGGAGTAGGTGTTGAAGGAAAGGGAAGAGGAATAGGGGTTGAAGGAAAGGGAGATAGACTGCACTGAAACAAAAGATTAAAAGGAACTAAGGGAACAGAAAATATTAAATTGATTTGAGTGAGTAGAGTGTAGGTTAGTGGAAAGAGTACAGGGAGGGATAAATAGTATCAAAGAACTTTCAAAAAAGTCATAGAAACTTACTGTAAAAGTGTCTGTGTGAATATGCATATGATCTTTCTCTCTCTCTCTCTCTCTCTCTCTCTCTTTGGGAGTTACCCTATAATGAGGCCACAATGCCCCTACTAGACACTAGAAGCTAACTAAAAAGCTCTTCCAGAAGATGTAGGTTTTGTCTAACAAGTAGTCCATAGCTCTAGTTCCAGAGGATCCAATACTCTCTTCTGGTCTTCGTGAATACGACTTATAAACATACTGCACAGACATTGTCTCATTTAGGGTTTCACTGCTGTGAACAGATACCATGACCAAGACAACTCTTGTAAGGAAAAAATTTAATTGGGGATGACTTATAAGTTCAGGTCATTATCATCAAGGCAGGAACATGGCAACATCCAGGCAGGCATGGTACAGGAGGAGCTGAGAGTTCTACATCTTCATCTGAAGACTGCTAGCAGAATACTGACTTCCAGAAAGCTAGGATGAGGGTCTTAAAGCCCACACCCACAGTGACACACCTATTCCAACAGGGCCATACCTTCTAATAGTGCCACTCCTTGGGATTAGCATATACAAACCATCACATTCCACTTCCTGGCCCCCATAGGCTTGTTCAAACATATGTGTCTATGTGGACCATACCTAAACATAGCATAATCAATAATTTTTAGTGGCCTGCTGGAGCTGGTGTGGGAACCAACTTGGGTCCCAGGACACTCAGTGACCAGTCTGCGCAGGTCAGTTTGCAGACTGCAAAGGGTGAGTGAGCAGACTGCTAAGCAACACAGCTTCTGGGACAGACCAGTTTCAGGCTCTAGACATCCAGGCACCCTCCCACCTGAGGAGAGTTGTCCACCCAGAAGGGCTTTGCATACCAGAATTTGTGAGGGAGCCATCTTTGGTCCCAGGTCGCACCGAGACCAGTCTGCACAAGTGAGAGTGCAGACTGCAGAAGCTACACAGCTTCTGGGACAGGCAGAAGCAACACAGCTTCTGGGACAGAAGCAGTTTCAGGCTCTAGAAATCCAGGCACTGTCCACACCTGAGGAAAGGTGTCTGCCTGGGAGGGCTGTTCCTGCCAGAGCTCATGAGGGAGCCAACTTGGGTCCTGGGTCCCTCAGAGACCAGTCTGTGCAGGTGAGTGTGTAGGCCGCAGAGGCAACACATCTTCTGGGACAGGCCCTATATCAGGCCTTCATCTTTAGCCAAGAGGCAGGTCTGAACACCAGACCTCGGAGTATCTTCCCTGCAAGAGGAGAGCTTGCCTGCAGAGACTACTCTGACCACTGAGACGCAGGAGAGAGCTGGACTCCCAGGACTGCTGACAGAGGACAAGAGTATCACAGGAGGAACAAGCTCTAACCAGAGACAACTATAACAACCAACTCCAGAGATTACCAGATGGTGAAAGGCAAATGTAAGAATCTTAATGACAGAAACCAAGACCACTCACCTTCATCAGAATCCAGCACTTAAACCTTACCCAGTACTGGATACCACAACACACCCAAAAAGCAAGACTCAGATTTAAAATCATATCTCATGGTGCTGGTAGAGGACATTAAGACAGACATTAATAACACACTTAAAACCTTATGAAATTGCAAAGCTTCTGTAAGGCAAAAGACACAGTCAGCAAGACAAAAAGGCCACCAACAGATTGGGAAAGGATTTTTACCAATCCTAAATCTGATAGGGGAATAATATCCAACATCTACAAAGAGCTAAAGAAACTGGACTCCAGAAAAACGAATAACCCCATTAAAAATGGGGTACAGAGCTAAACAAAGAATTCTCAACTGAGGAATACCAAATGGCTGAGAAACATCTGAAAAAATGTTCAATATCCTTAATCATCAGGGAAATGCAAATCAAAACAACCCTGAGATTCCACCTCACACCAGTCACAGTGGCTAAGATAAAAAATTCAGGGGATAGAAGATGCTGGCGAGAATGTGGAGAAAGAGGAACACTCCTCCATTGCTGGTGGGATTGCAAGCTGGTACAACCACTCTGGAAGTCAGTCTGACGTTATCTCAGAAAATTGGACATAGTACAACCAGAGGATCCAGCAATACCTCTCCTGGGCATAGAACCAGAAGATGTTCCAACTGGTAAAAAGGACACATGTTCCACTATGTTCATAGCAGCCTTATTTATAAGAGCCACAAGCTGGAAAGAACCCAGATGTCCCTCAACAGAGGAATAGATACAGAAAATGTGGTACATCTACACAATGGAGTACTATTCTGCTATTAAAAAAATGAATTTATGAAATTCTTGGGCAAATGGATGTGTCTGGAGGATATAATCCTTAGTGAGGTAACCCAATCACAAAAGAAGTCATTGGATATGCACTCACTGATAAATGGATATTAGCCCAGAAACTTAGAATATCCAAGATACAATTTTCAAAATACAAGAAAATCAAGAAGGAAGACCAGCACGTGGATATTTCATTCCTCCTGTGAAGAGGAAACAAAATACCCATGAAAGGAGTTACAGAGACAAAGTTTAGAGCTAAGATGAAAGGATGGACCATACAGAGACTACCCCACCATGGGGGGATCCATCCCATAATCAGTCATTAAACTCAGACACTATGGCATAGGACAGCTAGTGCCTACTTAAGGGACACTGATATAGCTTTCTCGTACAGAAGTGGATGCTCATAATCATCTATAAGAGGGAACACAGGGCCCACAATGGAGAAGCTAGAGATAGAACCCCAGGAGCTGAAGGGGTCTGCAACCCTAGAAGAGGATCAACAATATGAACTAACCAGAACCCCCAGAACTCTTGTCTCTAGCTCCATATGTAGCAGAAGATGGCCTAGTCAGCCATCATTGGGAAGAGAGGCCCCTTGGTACTGCAATCTTTATATGCCCCAATACAGGGGAATGCCAAGGCCTAGAACTGGGAGTGGGTGGACAGGGGAGCAAGGAAGGGGTAGGGGGGAGGGGACTTTCTGAATAGCATTTGAAATATAATAACACACTTAAAGAAATACAGGAGAACACTGCTAAAGAGGTAAAAATTCTTAAAGAGGAAGCACAAAAATCCCTTAAAGAACTACAGGAAAACACAACCAAACAGGTAATGGAATTGAATAAAACCATCCAGGACCTATAAAGGGAAATAGAAACAATAAAGAAGACCCAAAGTGAAACAACTTTGGAGATAGAAACACTAGGAAAGAAATCAGGAACCATCAGCAACAGAATACAAGTGATGGCAGAGAGAATCTCAGGTGCAGAAGATTCCATAGAGAACATGAGCACAAAAATTAAAGAAAATGCAAGATACAAAAAGATCTTAACTCAAAACATCCAGGAAATACAGGACACAATGAGAAGAGCAAACCTACAGATAATAGGAGTAGATGAGAATGAAGATTCTCAACTTAAAGGGCCAGCAAATATCTTCAACAAAATCATAGAAGAAAACTTTCCAAAAGTTTGAGATGCCCACGAACATACAAGAAGCCTACAGAACTCCAAACAGACTGGATCAGAAAAGAAATTCCTCTCGACATATAATAATCAGAACAACAAATGCACTAAATAAAGACAGAATATTGAAAGCAGTAAGGGCAAAAGGTCAAGTAACATATAAAGGCAGGCATATTAAAATTACACCAGACTTCTCACCTGAGACTATGAAAGCCAGAAGATCCTGGACAGATGTTATTCAGACCCTAAGAGAACACAAATGCCAACCCAGGTTACTATACCCAGCAAAACTCTCAATTACCATAGATGGAGAAATCAAAGTATTCCATGATAAAACCAAATTCACACAATATCTTTCTAGGAATCCAGGCCTTCAAAGGATAAAAATGGGAAACCACAAACACAAAGACAGAAACTACACCCTAGAAAAAACAAAAAAGCAATCCTTCAACAAACCTAAAAGAAGGCAGCCCCAAGAACAGAATCCCAACTTTAACAACTAAAATAACAGGAAGCAACAATTACTTTTCTTTAATTTCTCTTAACATCAATGGACTCAATTAACCAATAAAAAGACAGACTAATAGACTGGCTACACAAACAGGACCCAACTTTTTGCTGCTTACAGGAAACCCACCTCAGGGAAAAAGACAGATACTACCTGTACTGCATAGTTTTGTGTCAACTTGACACAGCTGGAGTTATCAAAGAGAAAGGAGCTTCAGTTGGGGAAATGCCTCCATGAGATCTAGCTGTGCGGCATTTTCTCAATTAGTAATCAAGGGCCCCTTGTGGGTGGGACCATCTCTGGACTGGCAGTCTTGGGTTCTATAAGAGAGCAGGCTGAGCAAGCCAGGGGAAGCAAGCCAGTAAAGAACATCCCTCCATGGCCTCTGCATCAGCTCCTGCTGCCTGACCTGCTTGAGTTCCAGTCCTGACTTCCTTGGTGATGAACAGCTGTATGGAAGTGTAAGCTGAATAAACCTTTTCCTCCACAACTGCTTCTTGGTCATGATGTTTGTGCAGGAATAGAAACCCTGACTAAGGCACTACCTTAGGGAGAAAGGCTGGAAAACAATTTTCCAAGCAAATGGTTCGAAGAAACAAGCTGGAGTAGCCATTCTAACATCGAATAAAATTGACTTTCAACCCAAAGTTATCAAAAGGGACAAGGAGGGGCACTTCATACTCATCAAAGGTAAAATTAAACAAGATGAATTCTCAATTCTGAATATCTATGGTCCAAATACAAGAGTAGCCACATTCATTAAAGAAACTTTAGTAAAGCTCAATTCACACATTGCACCTCACACAATAATAGGGGGAGACTTTAATACCCCACTCTCACCAAAGGACAGATTCTGGAAACAGAAACTAAACAGAGACACATGGACACTAACAGAAGTCATGAAATAAATGGATTTAATAGATATCTACAGAACATTTTATCCTAAAACAAAAGGATAAACTTTCTTCTCAGTGCCACATGATACCACTTCCAAAATTGAACATATAATTGGTCACAAACAGGCCTACAAAGGTACAAAAATATTGAAATTTATCCCATGCATCCTATCTGACCACCATGGACTAAGCTGATCTTCAATAACAAAATAAATAATAGAAAGCCAACATTCACGTGGAAACTGAACAAAACCCTACTCAATGATTATTTGGTCAAGGATGAAATAAAGAAAGAAATTAAAGAATTTCTAGAGTTTAATGAAAATGAAGCCACAAAATTCCCAAAATTATGGGACACAATGAAGGCAGTCCTAAGAGGAAAACGCATATCTCTGAGTGCCTCCAAAAAGAAACTAGAGAGAGCATACACTAGCAACCTGACAGCACACTTAGAAGCTCTCGAACTAAAGGAAGCAAATTCACCCAAGAGGAATAGATGGCAGGAAATAATCAAACTCAGTTCTAAATTTAACCAAGTGGAAACATAAAGAACTATTCTAAGCATCAACATAACCAGGTGCTGGTTCTTTGAGAAAATCAACCAGACAGATAAACCCTTAGCCAGACTAACTAGAGGGCACAGGGACAGTAATCTAATTAACAAAATCAGAAATGAAAAAGGAGACATAATAACAACAGAACCTGAGGAATCCAAAACATCATCAGATCCTACTACAAAAGGCTATACTCAACTAAAATGAAAAACCTGAATGAAATGGACACTTTCCTAGACAGATACCAGGTAACAAAGTTAAATCAGGATCAAATTAACTATCCAAACAGTCCCATTTCCTCTAAAGAAATAAAAGCAGTCATCAATAGTGTCCCAATCAAAATAAGCCCAGGACCAGATGGGTTTAGTGCAGAGTTCTATCAGACCTTCAAAGAAGACCTAATTCCAACTCTCCTCAAACTATTCCACAAAATAGAAAAAGAAGGTACTGTACCCAATTCATTCTATGAAGCCACAATTACTCTGATACCTAAACCACACAAAGATCCAACAAAGAAAGTGAACTTCAGACCAATTTCTCTCATGAATATCAATGCAAAAATACTCAATAAAATCTTTGCAAACAGAATCCAAGAACACATCAAAACGATCATCCATCATGACCAAGTAGGCTTCATCCCAGGGATTCCGGGGTGGTGTAATATATGGAAACCCATCAACATAATCCACTATATAAACAAACCCAAAGACAAAAACCACATGATCCTGTCCTTAGATGCTGAGAAAGCATTTAAAAAATCCAACACCCATTCATGATAAAACTCTTGGAAAGATAAGGAATTCAAGGCACATACCAAAACATAATAAAAGCAATATACAGCAAAGCAGTAGCCAACAGCAAACTAAATGGAGAGAAACTCGAAGCAATCCCACTAAAATCAGGGACTAGACAAGGCTGCCCATTTTCTCCCTACCTATTCAATATAGTACTTGAAGTCCTAGCCAAAGAAATTTGACAACAAAAGGAGATCAAGGGGATTCAAATTGAAAAGGATGAAGTAAAAATATCACTATTTGCAGATGATATGATAGTATATATAAGTGACCCTAAGAATTCCACCAGAAAACTTCTAAACTTGATAAACAGCTTCAGTGCAGTAGCTGGATATAAAATTAACTCAAACATATCAATGGACTTTTTCTACACAAAGATAAACGGGCTGAAAATGAAATTAGGGAAACAACACCCTTCACAATAGTCACAAACAATATAAAATACCTTGGTGTGAATCTAACTAAGGAAGTGAAAGAGCTGTATGATAAGAACTTCAAGTCTCTGAAGAAATAAATAGAAGAAGATCTCAGAAGACGGAAAGATCTCCCATGCTCATGGATTGGCAGGATTAATATCATCAAAATGGCTATCCTACCAAAAGCAATCTACAGATTCAATGCAATCCCCATCAAAATACCAACTCAATTCTTCACTAAGTTAGAAAGGGCAATTTGCAAATTCATCTGGAATAACAAAAAACCTAAGATAGCAAAAACTATTCTTTTATTCAACAATAAAAGAACCTCTGGTGGAATCACCATGCCTGATCTCAAGTTGTACTACAGAGCAATTGTGATAAAAACTGCATGGTACTGGTACAGCAACAGTCAGGTAGATGAAAGGAATAGAATTGAACACCCAGAAATGAACCCACACACCTGCGGTCATTTGATCTTTGACAAAGGAGCTAAAACTATCCAGTGGAGAAAAGACAGCATTTTCAACAAATGGTGCTGGCACAACTGGCAGTTATCATGCAGAAGAATGTGAATTGATCCATTCATATCTCCTTGTAAAAAGCTCAGGTATAAGTGGATCAAAGGCCTCCACATAAAACCAGAGACACTGAAATGTATAGAGGAGAAGGTGGGGAAAATCCTCGAAGATAGAGGCACAGGGGAAAAATTCCTAAACAGAACAGCAATGGCTTGAGCTGTAAGATCAAGAATTGACAAATGGGACCTCATAAAATTGCAAGGCTTCTGTAAGCCAAAAGACACTATCAATAAGACAAAAGAGCCACGAACAGATTGGGAAAGGATTTTTACAAATTTTAAATCTGAGAGGGGATTAATAGCCAATATATACAACGAGCTCAAGAAGCTAGACACCAGATATTGAAATAACCTCATTAAAAATGGGGTACAGAGCTAAACAAAGAATTCTCAACTGAGGAATACCAAAAGGCAGAGAAGTACCTGAAAAAATGTTCAACATCCTTAATCATCGGGGAAATGCAAAACAAAACAACCCTGAAATTCCACATCACATCATTCAGAATGGCTACGTTCAAAAATTCTGGTGACAACAGATGCTGGCAAGGATGTAGAGAAAGAAGAACACTCCTCCATTGTTGGTGGTATTGCAAGCTTGTACAACCACTCTGGAAATCAGTCTGAAGGTTCCTCAGAAAATTGGACATTGTACTACTGGAGGATCCAGCAATACCTCTTCTGGGCATATACCCAGAAGATGTGCCAACTGGTAATAAGGAAACATGCTCCACTATGTTCATAGCAGCCTTATTTATAATAGCCAGAAGCTGGAAAGAACCCAGATGTCCCTCAACAAAGAATGAATACAGAAAATGTGGTACATTTACACAATGGAGTACTACTCAGCTATTAAAAACAGTGAATTTATACAATTCTTGGGTAAATGGATATATCTGGAGGAAATCATCCTTAGTGAGGTAACCCAATCACAAAAGAAGTCATTTGATATGCACTCACTGATAAGTGGATATTAGCCCAGAAACTTAGAATACCCAAGATACAACTTGCAAAACACAAGAAAATCAAAAAGAACAAAACCAAAGTATGCATACTTCATTCCTTTTTAGAATAGAGAACAAAACACCCATGAAAGGCGTTACAGAGACAAAGATTGTAGCTAAGAAGAAAGGATGGACCATCAAGAGACTACCCCACCTGGGGATCCATTCCATAATCAGCCACCAAACCCAGACACTATTGCATATACCAGCAATATTTTGCTGAAAGGACCCTGATATAACTATTTCGAGTGAGGCTATGCCAGTACCTGGCAAATACAAACGGGATGCTCACATTCATCTATAGGATGGAACACAAGGTCCCCTATGGAGGAGCTAGAGAAATTACCCAAGGAGTTGAAGGGGTCTACAACCCTTTAGGTGGAACAACAATATGAACTAAACAGTACCCCCAGAGCTCGTGTCTCTAGATGCATATGTAGCAGAAGATGACCTAGTCTGCCATCACTGGGAAGAGAGGCCTCTTGGTCTTACAAACTTTATATGCCCCAGTACAGGGGAATGCCAGGTCCAGGAAGTGGTAGTGGGTGAGGGGGGCGGAGCAGGGCTGGGGGAGGGGAGTGGGTGGACAGGGGAGCAGGGAGGGGGGAGGGGGGAGGGGACTTTCAGAATAGCATTTGAAATGTAAATAAAGAAAATATCTAATAAAAAAAATTGGAAAAAAAAGAGAAAAAACTAGCCATCACACCGTTTAACCAAAAATATCACTTTTGAATGCCTAATTCACCAGGTATGAAGATATTCATTTATGAATATATTCTTTTTGTTTTCATTTATGGGGTGATTCACATATACAATGATACTTCAATAATTTTGGTAGAATGTGGAATTAAATTTGGAAGGTATAACATGCCAAAATCTAGCTAAGTATTAATTACTAAGGAGGAAACATGACAGAATGAACCATGAATAGGGGTGGGGGAGTTCCCGGAAGAGGTCACCGGGGCTAACCTACTGCCACATGTTCTATCACAACTGAAGATGGGAATATAAAAAAGGGTGGCATTAGTCTCTTGGAGATGTTCGAAAAAAAATCTCCAGTCTGTATCCAGACACTATTGCCTTCATAGCCTGTCCCTCAACCAGACTGATCTCCACCCTAGTGCCTGCTCCCATCAGGCAGCAAGGTGTTTGTGATGTCAAAGCAGCCCCTCAGCCACTATTAGCTGAAAAGGACCGTGTTGACCAAACAGGATTCAGGGGTGTGGCCTCCCTTTGTTCAGGCTGGGTTCATAAGACCGAGCCTCTGAGAGCTCTGGACCAGACCACTACAAGGCATCAAAATGGTGAAAGCGACTGAGAAGACTCATTATCTGACACAGGATATTGCGCCATCAACCTGGACATCCCAACCCAAGACAGTCAAGATTTGCAACCCTCAGTACTGTTCCAAATGTGGCAAGAAGATAAGAAGGCCCAAGGTAAGCACAGTCCTTTGTGCTGTGATTTCCCCTCCCCCAGCACTCTAACCCTTTCTTGGCCTGGCATTTACTCCCTTCTCTACCCATAGCCCTTCTCCTATAATCCCCTTCTCGTAGTCCAGCTTTTCGAAGACTCATATGCCCTTGTCACCTTACTCTGTTGAACTTCCAGGTGCAAAAGCCTAAGAAGAAGAAGAAAACACCACCAAGCATGCCTAAAAGAAAGACCTGTAAGAAAACTGCACCACCAAAAAAAAAGAACCAATAAAGGCAAGGGGAAAGAACTATTTGGTCACTACCGCCGCCGTTTGTTGAAAGAGCTTTCAGCAGGTACTGGGAAGGAGCCTGAATACAGCAGCACTGAGAACGCCAGGATTTCAATAAGTAATTAAGAATGGCAGTAGACTGAGCATGCCAACCAAAGACCTGGAAATCTGTGAAAAGGATTGGCAGCTGAGCAGTGCCAAACTGTGTAGTCTGTTGCCAAGCAGTGCTTTCACTCTGGTGAAAATAAAATCAATCTGATATGAAAACTATGTGTCCCTGAGAATCTCTGATGGAGCAAAGAAGAAAAGAATGGGAGGGAAAGGGGGCTGGGGAAGAAGGAGGGGGTGGGAGGGAAGAAGGAAGAAACATGGGTATACAAGAAACAGGAAGTATTGGCTCCTACAGGGGTGGGAGCCAGACAAGAAAATCTAACGTCCAGCAGACAATGAGGGATTATGATTGAGCTAGCATGAAGTACTGAAGACAGGCCTTCTCCTGATGCTTTATCTCACAGGCCAAGGATGAACAGGGACATTTCTTGGGTGGGGAGGTTGTATGTATGGGAATATGCAGGTGCATATGCCCATGTCCATTCATGAATAGGTCAGAGCCAATTCAGCCTGGCAATCTCTGGTATTCACCTGCCCCCACAACACAATGCTAGATTACTGGGATCTGTTTGTGGGTGCTGGGGATTTAAATTCAGGTCCTTATGTGTGTAGAGCAAATGTAGAGCCATTTTCCCAGCCCTCCGGGTTGAGTGTTTCTATGCGTGTTCTGGCAGGGTGCAGGGATACTGCTTCAGGAAATGGACCATCAGTGGGAAGAGAGGCCCCTTGGTTATGCAGACTTTATATGCCCCAATACAGGGGAACGCTGGGGACAGGGGGTGGGAGCAGGTGGGTAGGGTAGCAGGGCCGGGAGGGGGGAGGATATAGGGAACTTTCTGGATAACACTTGAAATGTAAATGAAGAAAATATCTAATAAAAGTTGAAAAAAAAAAGACTACAGAATGAAAGATATGGGGGTCATCATTGTCATCCTAACAAATAGCACATCACTTATAGGACACCTACTGACTAGTGGTGTTTCTTATACCCTACCTTATACTAAGCAATTAAAAGACCTTCAGAATGGCCAAGCACTCTAATAAAACATACCAGTAGAAGCTTGGGATGTAGCTTGTCTAGTATGCATGAAACCCTAGGTTTGAACCCCAGGTATAAAAACTATAAGAAGGAAATACAGGAAAATACAGATAAACAACGAGAAGCATTTAAAGAGGAAAAACTTGGAGAGTTACAGGAAAACACAGATAAACAACTAGAAGCATTTAAAGAGGAAAAACTTAGAGAGTTACAGGAATACAATACCAAACAGGTGATGGAATTGAACAAAGCCATCCAGGACCTAAAAATGGAAGTAGAAACAATTAAGAAAAACCAAAAGGAGATAACCCTGAAGATAGAAACCATAGGAAAAAAATCAGGAACCATAGATATGAGCATCACCAACAGAATACAAGGGATAGAAGAGAGAATCTCAGGCACAGAAGATTCTATAGGGAGCATAGACAAGACAATCAAAGAAAATGCTAAATGCAAAAAGATCCTAACACAAAATATCCAGGAAATCCAGGACACAATGAGAAGACCAAACTTAAGGATAATAGGAGTAGATGAGAAGGAAGACTATCAAACTAAAGGGCCAGCAAATATCTTCAAC
>LR753328.1:2068535-2122589 GCA_902729485.2 Mus minutoides | reverse complement strand
GGGGGGGGGGGGGGGGGGGGGGGGGGGGGGGGGGGGGGGGGGGGGGGGGGGGAGAGTGTGGAGCCTTTAAGAGGTGGGGCTTAGTGGAAGGAAGTTAGGCCATTATGGGTGTGCCTTTGAAGGAGACTTGGAATTCTATGATGGTCCTTTCTTTCTTTCACTTTCTCCACCATGTGCCCTCAACATCATGCTGTGGCCAAATCATCAGGGCCAGTGGAGCTTGGGCTAAAACCTCCAAATAAACCTTTCTTCTTTGTAGATTGAGTATCTCATGGATGTTGTTACAATCGTGGAAAACTGACTAACACCGGTGAACATGGTGTTGATTACAGATTCCATACTTGTATTTTCACTTGCCCTAGAGCAATGCCTTTAAACCACAATGTCCTTAATTGCCACACACAGGTAATTTTTAATTCAAATTAATTAAGATTATGCAAAGTTCACAATTCAATTTACTTTAAAAATAGATTTGTGTGTGTGTGTGTGTGTGTGTGTGTGTGTGTGTGTGTGTGTATGCTTGCAGGTGCTCATGGAGGCCACAAAAGAATATTAGATATCCTGAAGCTGGAGTTATAGTTTTGAACTATCTGATGTGGGTGTTGGGAAACAAACTCAGTTCCTCTGTAAAAGCAGCAAGTATTTTTAACCACTGAACCATCTCTCCAACCCCAAATTTACTTTCTAGTTGTATTAGTCACATTTCAAGGGCTTTGCAGCCAGTGTGGCAAGTGCCTAGTCTATGGGACAGCACAGGAGCAGGACTCCCTCCATCAGCACAAAGCCTTCAGGAGCATGGTATTGCTCTAGTCCTCACTGTCACAGTTTCAAATTTTGAAAACAAATCTCATTCCATGTGTTGGCCCTGGGAATGACTGCATATGTACACATATATGCACACATACATACACATACTCATATATGCATGCATTCATACGCATGCATATGTCTACATACACATACATATACACATATATGCATGCATTCATACACATTCATACATATATACCCACACAAACATACAAGCATATGCATTTATACATATACATACATACACATGTACAACCACACAAACATAAACACATACATGTGTGTTCATGCACATTCATACACACACACACACACACACACACACACACACACACACACACATACATTCTATTGGTTCTGCTTTTTTAGGGAACCCTGACAGCTCTGGTGATGGACATTGAGATGAGGGGGTCCAAGTAGCCTTTAGACTTACTTGTAGTTACTAGGGTAACTAGTTTTTTTGGGGGGGGTGTGTGGTGAACTGAACTCTTGGGAAATTGAAAGGTTTTGTAGTGAGCAGGGCATGGTACTGAGGGGCCTCATCTACATCCTGGCTTAAGGAGGGGTGAGGAGCAGAGCAGAGCAGAGCTGTCAACCCCTGCTTTCCTAGATCAGCTTTCTGCTTAAACAAGAAAAACAACAAAAATCCATTGCACTAATTGTACTGTTTCATTTAAAGAAAGCTTCCATTGCCCTACAAAGCAGAGGGAAGAGTGGGTATACCAAGGCCTTGTGGAAAGCTCTCCACCTGCCTTGTCCCTCTCCTATCTTCTCCAAGACATTTGGACAGGACTCCCCGCCCCCCAAGACCATAATATGAAGCAAGCAACAATTTGCATTTAAGTTTTCCAAAAGAGCACTTAAGTGGAGTTTCTGGAGCTTTCAAAACTTGCTCCAGAAATTCTTTCAAAGGATGTAGTTCATTTGAAGAACAAAGTATTGGGTGATGATTTTTCTCACCCTAGGATTTATCCAGCCATTTTGTACTTTTATTCTCAGAAATGCTGGTTGTTTTTTTCTCTTCACACACACACACACACACACACACACACACACACACACACACACACAGGGTGGAGGGGATAGAGAGAGATGAACATGTGTTCACATAAATAAAAATAAACTTTTTAAGAGCACTGAGCTCACACTTCTTGCCTCTGACAAGAACTTCACTTACTATATGCTATCATGCACATTTGGAAACATAAAGTCCCCATTCAGACAAAATTCCCTGAAGGCAGATCTCGTTCCTGTGCCTCTTTCTTCCTCCCCCAGGGTAAGTGACCAGTAAACACAGCAGACAGCAGCAGCATCACTCCTCAGTCTGTACCTGATCCCCTCCCCCCATAGGTCAAGATGCAGTTCTCAGCTCCTGTCTTAGCATGATGAGTGCCACCATTCCCCATGCCATAATGACAACGGACTAAGCCACTGAAACTGTAACATGGATCCTAATTATATGTCCTTTAAAAAACAAACAAAACCAGAAAACAAAAAAACATAAACCAAGAGTGGTCCCGACCATACTGTCTCTTCACAGCAATAGACCAGCGAGTGATACAGACCTTTTCCATGATGTCATCCCACCAGAGTGGCTCAGCAATGGAAGACTCACCTGCTCAACTGCTGAGCTCTTCCACTCCAGGGCTCAAGGTGAGAGGCCTGCATTAACCCTCTCGCTGCTGGCAGGACTCAGAAGCTTTGGGGAAACGTCTTCAATTTTAAGTAAGGCACTTTCTTTAGAAGGCAAGCTTCTTTGGCAAGATCACACAAATGTGTGGAAATGTCTAGTGTGTCAGCGTTTTCAGTGCAGGTTGCTAAACATTATTAAAAGCCTTAAAACCTATATGTTCCTTCACTTTTTAACTTCCATCAATTTACGCAGGAGGATTTAAGAACTACTTGCACCCACACTCATGAAAACGTTTGTTTAGTACACAGTCTGAGGCCTCCTTGGTGCATTACTTGGTGAGTGCTAAAAAGGGTAATTCTGTGAGAGAATGCCAGGTTAGTGGTAACCAGCACTGAAAATCATTATCAGAAGAGCAAGGATTCCCTTCTGATGTAAAATGCACATGTGCTTTTCATGCAGATAGGAAAATATTGGTGAGTTTAAGGGCAGACATACCCTGCTACTACTTATCCCCTTAAGCCTGGGGTGGGTCTGATGTTCTCCACATCAGGGTCAGGCAGAGAAGCAAGCTGTGTTGCTCAGCTGCACAGCCAGCTCCATAAGTGACTTTTAGAAAAAAGTCTTCTGGATATTTCTTTTTTTTCTCCCTTCTGTATTCTCATTTAATTAGAAGCAAGCTATTGTTGTTTAATTAGAAACAGTAAAAAAGTGGTGCGGAGATGATGGACATTAACACAACCTAGAAATAGATGTGCCTTCTGCACAAAAGGAGAATGTGTGTGCACTGATAACATAGATGATTCAACTGGCATTTGATTGTGTAGCTGTCTTCAGAAAAGAACATTCCCGTTTTCTTTCCCTCTTTCTTCTCTCTCTCTCTCTCCACCCCCCCAAACAGGATCTCATTGTACAGATCAGCCTAGAACGTACAGACTGACCAGACCTCACAGGGATCTGCATGTTTCTACTTCTGAACCTCCTAATACTGGGGTTTCCAGCATGTCCTAGCACAAGCCAGATAGTCTTCCTTTATGCTGCTAAACTCAGCTATCTTCAGGACAGTGTGTGTGTGTGTGTGTCCAGACCTCTTTAGACAATAGCTAACATACGTAAGAATTGAACAGGTCTGAGCTGGACATTTGAAGAAGGGAAACTTCTGTAGGAAGCCAGTACTGTGCTAGACCCCAGAGCCAAAGGACCAGTGAGAATACTTTTATGGAAGGGCTCAAAAAGAGAGGGAAGGAGGGGGAAGAGGGAGAGGGAAAGGGAGAGAGAGGGAAAGAAAGGCTTGAGTTTATTGCTTTAAGAAGAAAGAGCAGGATATTTTAAAATTATTATTTAAAAGTGAGAGTTAGAAGATGACTGTGGTCAGTGGAGGGCATGACAGCGCAGGGAAAGGCTGTGAGCAGGGCTTGAGCCAGGCCTAGGAGAGGGAGAGGGAGAGGGAGAGGGAGAGGGAGGGAAAGGCTGTGAGCAGGGCCTGAGCCTGGCCTAGTGAGAGGAAGAGGGAGAAGGAGGGAAAGGCTGTGAGCAGGGCCTGAGCTGGGCCTAGGAGAGGGAGAGGGAGAGGGAGAGGGAGGGAAAGGCTGTGAGCAGGGCCTGAGCCTAGTGAGAGCAGAGGCTGCATCACTACCATTGTGGGTTCCAGGACAAGGTTGATTCACTTCATGATGATATTTAAAGACTTTCTGAAAGCCAGGGTTTGGAGAGAGGTGGTTCATAGCACACACACACACACACACACACACACACACACACACACACACGGCTCTGGGAGGGTTGCCATGCTGTGATCAATGTTCAGGACGGGCAAGGACAGCCAGGGATCTAGATGGGAAGCCAATCTTTACGAAATGGTTCATAAGAATCTTCCCGACCCAGGGGAGCTTCTTCCCTGATGTGGGCAGACAGGCAGCAGTCAGGCCTGGCTCCAGCAGACAGCACTACTGGACAGCTGCTTGGCAGCTGCTTCAACCACAGAAGATGAGGAATTGGGGAGGAGGCTGACTTCCCAGTGGACTCCTGCTGGGATTCGGGGTATATTATAGAAAGTACAAAGGCCCTGAGGCCCCTGTCCACCTAGAGTATAGCCAGGTGACCAAGAAACTCTGATCTGCCTTTACTAAGTCATTATAGGCAAAATTTGGCCTACTGTGGGAGCAATCACAGTTCCCATGGTAGAATAGATGTCCTTTGCTGGGGGACTATGTCATGTAGCCATCCAGAGCAAACCTCGAACCAGACTCCAGGCTTCAAACACTGAGAAATCACAGTTCCCACTGCAGACCTTGGTACTGCATGCACCTCCTGAAAGCATGCTGGCTTGACCAGAGAACAGTGTAAGCCTGCCAAAAAAAAAAAAAAAAAAAAAAAAAATAGAAAATGAGCCATCAGCCATTCTGCACACCTACTGAAGTTACACAGAGATCCAGACTATAACCTAACCTGTGTTCTGAGCTTAAAAACATGAGCAAATATACAGGTCCCAGGGTAGAAGTATCCTTTGCCGAGCATCAGCCAAAACTGTGATGTGTCTGCATAGCAACAGCAAGCACTTCATCTTACAGCCCCTGGCTTGGGCCAAGGACTTGCCGGTCTCGAATTCATGATATCAGTCATAAGCCTGGCCAAGATACTGCTCTTTGATACATATCCACACATACCACAAGTGAATCCAGAGTGAAGAGTCGGGTTTAAGAACTACACATGGGGCTGAAGAAATGGCTCAGTGCATGCATACATGTACGTATGCATATGCACAAGTATGCACTGCAAACCTTGTCCTTATAGTCTGAAAAATGAAGGATTATGGTTTCCATTAACAGCTTGCTGTTTCAAAAAAGCCATTACTTAATGTCTCATATAATATGCAACAGTGAAATTGGATAGAGCTCATGTTTACCCGTAAAACTGAAATAATCATGTGGAAAATTGAAAAAAAATAAATAAATAAAAACAAACCCAACTGTCAGCCAAGGGATTCATTCTGGATTTGGGCAATTTGTAGAAGAACTCCATGTTTATGGTTCCATGTATTGAAAACGTCTGCCTTATATCTGCAAGCAAGCACAATGCTGCAAAGTCATGGCAGCTCAAGGCTTGACTGGTAAACACTTGAATTACAGATGTCCCTCCTCAGGTTCGAGAGAGAGCTTTTCAGAGACAGCATGTTCCTGCTGAAGATGCCCATGTTTAAGACCAGGCAACACATTGCCTCTGTACGGAGCCACGCGACCTCAGCTAGGAGCTGGGCAGGTGTTGAAGGATCTGAAGGGAAAGTTTACCCTGGACAGTCCCAGTGAGCTCAAGCAACTCCCAGGGCTCTTCCACACAGGGCCCTTCACCCTACAGTCATTAGGAGATGTGAAAGGCAGCACAAAGCAACTTTGCCATCTGTGAAGACAGAGGATGAGGGCATGAGGTACAGCTGTGGGCAGCTTCTAGGAGCTGGAATGAGTAGGAAGCAAGTACGGGTTTCTGCCCTGACAGCCACATCCTCAGAGACAAATGAGCCTTGCAGCCATTTGCAGGTGCCTACAGATCTCATGTAGCCACCCAGAGCAAACCTTGAGCCAGACTCCAGGCTTCAAACACGGAGCAAATCACAGTTCTCACAGTAGAATAGATGTTCTTTGCTTGGGGTACTATGTTGACACCTTGGCTTGTGTGTGTGTGTGTGTGTGTGTGTGTGTGTGTGTTTGAGTGTGAGAGTGTAGGTGTACACATGCCATGACACACATGAACAGTAAGGAAGTGATCTGTGTTGCTTTAACCCACTGTTTGAAGTGACTCCTAAGGTAGCAGTAGGAAGCTGATACAACGCCACTGTATGGCTTTCCATGAGCCATGTTCATGACACAATGGAGATTTATTAAACATGTAAAAACCAGTCTCAACATAGTCATTTTTTATTTTAATATTTTTACTGCTGGATCTTGCAGCTTGGGTTTCATCTCCTCGTTTCTCTCAGGATGATGCAGCCTGCAGGTTCTTGATAGGGCTGTAGGTCTGAAAAAAGAATCTGATAAGACTCTCCAAGAAGACCCCTCTCCAAACCCCAGGGTTTCCTAGCTACATTCCAGGGCATGTGGGGCGAGACTGATGCTGTAAGCATGGGAACTGGACCACGCATAGAGAGATGTAAATCCCTGAAACCATTTTTAATGAAACATAAACATTGAGTGAGCATGAGGCCAGTTTCTGGGTGGGTGGTTTGAACTTTGGCAGTAAGGACATAGATGGGGAACTCCAGTTTTAATGATATCCAGATGTTGTGCTAGTCCCAGCTGGCATTTTTCATCATTTTTAGTTAATAATTTTGTTAGTGACATTTTGGTGTAATATATCCAAATTGGTGGCAGTGGCTATTAGTGATCAAATAAATCCCAAATAAGAGAGTAACTTAGGACTCACCTTATATACCTCATCATTCTTTACTTAATTAACAACTGGTTATTAGTATAGCATTTAGAATTTTCTATCACATGATTCTATCTGATGACAACCAATCAGTGGACTCATATAGAAATGTGATGTTTTATTTTAACAAAGGCTGCTATCGCAACCAATACTTAGAAGAATCTGAAAATAAGAATGTTGGAAAGTGATTCTCTTGGGTGGACCAGAGCCAGATTCACGGTTTATCACAAATCACAGTGGACCTGATCAAAGAATTTTAGTTTAATGTCCATTCACACCAACTGGAATAGTCAAGTACTATGTGTGTGTGTGATGAACATGTGTGCACATGTGTGCACTCCTTAGGGAGTAGTACTATTAGGAAGTGTGGCCTTATTGGAGGAGGTGTGGCCTTGCTATATGAATTGTGTCACTGGAGAGGTGGGGCTTTGAGGTGATATATATGCTTGTCTGCCCAGTTTCAAACAAATCCATTCTCTTCCTGGCTGTCTTCCAATCAATATGTAGAACTCTCAGCTCATCTCCAGCACCATGTCTGTGTGCCGCCATGTTTCCTGCCATGATAATAATGGACTGAACCTCTGAACTTTTAAGCAGTCCCAATTAAATGTTATTTTTTTATGAGTCATGATGTCTCTTCATGGCACTAAAACCTTAACTAAGATAACCATGTTGAGAACATGACTTACTTTTCTAGAAGCTTGTCCTGAGAGCTGAGCCTGACTGCCCTCTTGAATTCACAAGGAAAGGGCAACAGAGTGTACATGATGTGTGAGGTTAATCATTACTTGCTGGAGCAGATACAATAGAATGGAGCCAATGGGCCTATTGTTTTTTGTCCATTTATAATGAGCTTGATTTATGATGCACTAATAGAGCATTTCAGCATGGGCAGCAGCTTCCATCAGACATTGTTATCTGTGTTCACATGCATTAGAATGATGGGATAATTTTAGACTTTGAATCACCATCGTGTTTGGTTTAAAGGAAATTAGGAGCTTAGGCAACAGGCCCCTTGTGCCACTTAACGAATGAATCATCCATGCTTACTGAAAATTACTAGAATCTCTTTGAGTCTTTATAATTTTAATACAACAATAATACTTTATTTGGCCCTGTGCTGTCTTTAATCACTTCCTCTACCACTCACCTAGTAGAGGATCCTGGGAGCGGCATAGGCAGGAGGATGAAAAGTCCTTTACTAGAACCATTATAAAGAAGAAACAGTGTTTGCAGAGACTCCACCGGGCAGACAGATTATCTTTCCCATGCTGTTCCTATCCTACTGGTCACTCTGGATCAGACAGACTTGAATCCATCACAACTCTCACTAGGAGGGAGGCATGGTCACAGTGAAGGTATGCTCCATTGGAGTGAGGAATAATTATAATGAAGATTTTACAAAGTCTCTCCCCTCTTATTGGTTACTTGAAAAAAACATAATCAGGAGCCCTGAGGGAGAGATGGCTCAGTCAGCAAAGTGCTCACCTTGCAAGCTTAAGAACTTGAGCTCTGTATCAAGAACCCATGTTAAAAAACAGAAGCCAGGTATGGTAGTGTATACCTCCAAGTCCCACTATGGAGAGGTAGAGGCAGGGGAGTCTCAGGCTTGCTGACCAGCCAGCCTAGCCTATTTGTCAAAGTTCTGGCCAATGAAAGACCCTGTCTTTAAAGAAATTACCTGAGGAAAAACACATGATATTGACCACTTGTGCACACATGTACCCCCCCCACACACACACACACACACTCACACAAAATTAAGAGAGCTTAAACCACGGGCCCATTCTTTCATATTTTCTAGTAAGGCATCACTATGTAGCCAGTCTCTCCCCACTGTTCCATATTCTTGAGTTCTGAACCTATCTAATCAACAGTGAATGTGAAATATCGAGGGAAATGTATCTAGAGTACCTTTTTTTTTCTAATAATGTAGTACCACTACTATTTATATGGCATTTACATAGCATTATGTGCCATAAGTCATTCAGAGACATCTAAAGTATGCAAAAGGATGTGTGTAGGTTCTAGGTAAATTCTAGGCTGTGAGAATGAGGACTTATACCACACAGAGATTTCCATATCCATAGAGGAGCCTGGGCACCATTCTGCCATGGAGTGTATACAAGCTGTGCCCTGCTCTAAGTTAGCCGCATGTACGATGTGTGAGAAAAGCCATTGCTTCCCTCTGCTTGTCCTGGATGATCCCATCTTATAAAACAGTTCTCTAAGTACAAATGCTGGAATGAGGCCACAATTCTCTGCCCAACTTAAACCTGGAACAGACAGAGAGCAAACTTACTGTAGGGTAAAAAGTCCAAGCCCACTTCTGGGTTTGAAAACTCACCAAAACCCTCCAGTTCCTGAGTTCAAAATCCCACCTTTAATCCCTGGGCTTGCCTTGAAATTCCACCAATCCCCAGTCTGGAAACCTCTGCCCTCTAAACCCTGCATAAAGTCCACCTCCTGCTCATTTCTTTGCTGCTTCTTGGCTGAGCAGAAGCAGCTACCCTCTCAATGAATTGCTTGTGTGAGGTTTGTTGTGACTTTGTACTACTCCTTGGCTTCT
The DNA here is from genome assembly GCA_902729485.2 of Mus minutoides. Lineage (NCBI taxonomy): Eukaryota > Metazoa > Chordata > Mammalia > Rodentia > Muridae > Mus > Mus minutoides. The sequence continues at coordinate 2,113,158 of LR753328.1, read as the reverse complement.
GACTGTCAGGATACCTTTACCTCTGACACTTATATAGGGGAGACCTTTCACCCCAGAGCTCCAACTTGTGCATTAGGGAAACCTTTCCCCTAGAGCTGTAACACTTACACTTATTCCACAAATAAATGTTAGGAGCTACAGATTTACCAACCAGAAACACATGATCATATGGGCTGGTTAAAACCATATCAGAAAATCTGAGCCCTTCAAGTTTTTGAACACAATGGACCAATGAAGGATACAACTTCCTCATCTGACTCATATAAATGAGGGATACCTCTTTGTCTGAGACTTTTCCTGGGAAGACACACACACACACACACACACACACACACACACACACCTACTTGTCCCAGACAGGACACCCATGTTAGTTCAAAGTAACAATGCCACTAAAGTCCAACTTGATGAATCCATGAATTCTTACTAGGAGTTACCAACAGAAGCGTGGGCAAGAGGTTCCCTGCAGGAGCTAAGATGACCCAGAAGCAGCTGCATCATGGAAAAGTGCACCCACGGGCTCACCTCATCTTAGGTGATGACTTACAAGACTGCAACCTTGGCACTCTGCACATGTCATGGGAGCTAAGCAGGTAGGAGACCCTCCACTCCATCGCCTGCCGCTGTTTACTGCCTCTGTAACTGTGAGGAGGAGCCTCCCTGAGTCTTATAAGTTTCAGCTTCTTGAGTCTCAGGACAACCCCACCTCCAGTCCCTATCCATTAACCCCCCCCCCAACCCCCACTACAGCTCCTTCTTTGAGGGACTGTTTCAATCTGGCGGGAATCTATCCAACACATCTTACCGTAGGAACATGGGTGGAGTCCTCTGACCAGTCACCAGACCTTTACTGAATGCACTGTAGGACCAACAGATGACCAGTTCCTGACTCTGAAGGACTTCAGTTCATCAGGTCCCCCTGTCTGACCAGGCCAATAATATCAAGTTTTCATTAGTTCAGGTGGGCTCTGCTTCTTACCCTGACTATCCTTGAACCAGCTCTGCTCCCTGGACAGCTCAATGACTGGGCTTATTGACGGCTATCACATCTTAAGACCTGCATTGAGTCTACAGAGTGAGTTCTAGGACAGCCAGGGCTACACAGAGAAACCCTGTCTCAAAACAAAAACAAAACCAAAAAAAAAAAAAAAAACCAAAACCAAAAACAAAAACCCTGCATTTGTTCTCCACCTGCATCAGCTCTGCTCCTGTCTTCAGTGAGGCCACTTTGAATTAAGGAGCTTCTTAGGTGTTCCGTAAACTAATGCATCCATACTGTCTGATCTGCCAGTTAATGCCACCAGCTGCAGTGAGCAAGGTGGCTCACCACACAGACCGAGGAATCCCTTGATCTTTTAGGGACCTCAGCTCAGGTAGAGCTGGATCAGTGGCTTTGACCCTGAAAAGAATTTCAGGACAAGCCATTGTGTGGCAGATTGGGATTTATTACATAAGGTTTGTAATGTACATTTTAAGTATGAGGGTCAAGAGAAAGAAAAGCAGAAGGTAAGATGCATTTGAGGGTACCTGAATGAAACCCCAGCTGGTTCCTTGGGGTTGGGGGGGGGGGCGCTGGTTGGATTACAAACTGTTGAGGTTAAAGTCCAGATCACTGGGAGGCAGGAAGGTTGGATGTGTTTATTGTAAACAAAATAACTATCTTGTTTGAGATTACCAGAAAATGACTGGAGAGAGCCTACCCAAAATCATATATGAAGTCACCTTGAGCCTGGATCATTGCTTTATGAAAGAAATCTTGAGTGCATGTCAGCAGCCTTCCCAGCAAGTGTTGTTAATTATACTGGAATCCTTGCTTATCAGCTGTCAGGTGAGAGGCTCTGGGTAAGGGCCACTTTCCTTCCCCACATCTACATAATTCTCTTTGGCTTTCTGTTCTGCCTCAATTATTAGTAATTAAGGCTGAAATACAAGAACATGTGACTGCCATGGGCACGCCAATCAAGTAAAAGCATTCGGTGAGTTAAAACCAATAAAATTAATAATAAAATTAATATAACAATCCCTGATATTTTAGCAACAACTAAACAAATCTACCCATGCTTCTGACATGGTGCATTCCACACACTGAGGAACAACCACAGTGAATGAGATAGACGGTGGAGGCCGCCACTCCCCCCCGCCCCCCGACTTCCAAGCTCATCCGTCTGTAATTCCAGCATCTGTAATCTCACTAGAAGCTATGTAATTGCCAAAGCACACAGCATTATTTCCCAGTTCTCAGGAAGCCAATCATCTGAAGCAAGAGAAAGCATCCCTTTGCTAATAGAAATCCTGACTTCCTCTTCTCGAAGTTAGAACCGCAGTGGTCTGCCAAGCCCAGACCCTGTGACAGCATGTGGCATTATGGGATGTGAGGGTAATGAGAAGGAAGTCCCATCCAGACCATATATAGTGATGTGACACAAAGAATAACCAGACACAGTCCTGTTCAAATTCTACACATTTCTGTCTTCTCCACCCTCTTTAAACAACTCAAAAGAATAGTTCCTGAGAGCAGCCAAAGAACCTGCCACACATTCGTTAAGCCTTACTTTTGCACCAGACACTCCACCAGATGATGGTAAGCGTTATTATATGTGTTAATGCTCAGGAAACCTGAGAGCCAGGCACCATTTGAATGTTTACCCCTCATTTGGGCTAAGAGAAGAAAGGGTGGGTGGGACAGCCACCTCTGAGGAGGCTCAGGAATTCAACCCAAGGATTCTCTAGCTTGGTGCAAGGTTAGCCTGAGGGGAGGCAAGAGGAATCCAGTCTCTCCAGTTGAGATCTGTCAAGTTCACCTTTTCAACTGGGTGGGGAGGATATCTAGGGAATGCAAAGCACTCCTACTTCAGGCTTTTCTGAATAAAAGGGGGGTGGGGTGGTGGTGCCTGAGAAACAACAGGAAATCCCAGATCTGAGAAACTCCTTGAAGAACCTAGGGATTTGTCCTTGCTGTTTTTAAGCCTGGCTGACCTCAGACCATTGTCCTGCTTCAACCTCCTGAGTGCTGGGGTTGCAGCATCCACACTTGGTTCCTTTAGAACCCAAGGATCCTGTTGTCACCTTCTCTACCCTCTGTACACATACCCAGAACAGGCCTGTCTGAACCCTTTAAATGCTACAGAGTATAAGCAGCGCTTGGTCTGGCTGTGTCATACTGGAGAGACTCCATTCTATAGGCAGCTTCACTCGACACCATTTGAAAGGTGGAGGGTGATCTTGTGCTAGGGTGGACAACTAAATATTACCTTATTTCTGCTGCCATTCACACCACTCAGATAATGACTTGCTTCTGGAAATAAGTTTATTGGGATGAACTGAGACTGGGGTGCAAATGAGAATATTAAAATCACAGCAAGGAAAGAAATCTCAAGAATTATTGGACAGACCAGACCAAGAAAAGGATGCAACCGCCTCACCTGGACCCCACAAAGTTGTGAACACCCAGGACTCTGATGCCATTGGTCCTATCAACCTGTCTTCTGACATCCTGACTGCCTCAAGGGTGGAACAGGCAGACAGCTTCCACTGTCCCTGGAGCTTCAGCTGGGCTTGGTTCCCTGATCGTTGGCATTACCTATGAAGCTACCGTCTCCCATCCACCTGATTGCACATCTGCATCAGTCCTGCTCAGACCTGGTTCTGCCTTCCTCCCTCACCCCCACAGCTGGCTACCTTCTCTCTCATGAGCCCTGGGAGCAGACAGTGGCTAGTATGGCTTGTTATCTGTTCAGACTCTACCTGCGTTTCTATGAGCTCTCTCCTGAAGCTCCTTGAATTCTGTTGTAGCCTCTTTGACTTGTTTTACAGGCTGCCTATAAGCACAAATAGATACATCTTCATGAACTGAGATTAATATTAGTATGAAGATTGGAATCACCTATGCAAAAAACACAACTCTAACCTCAAAGGAGATAAGAGATTATTTGTTCTACAGTTAAATATGAGTGACATAGCCTGGGAATATAAATTTAGGTTTCCTCAAATCCCGTGTTCCCACATGAGCAAAACTTCATCAAGTTTTAAAAGTAACAGAACAAAGAAAGCCATAAATCAGACACATTCAAGACAGGGATGGAAATATCAGAGAGGCGGGTTACAGCAAAATGGAGACATCTCAGCTATAGGTCTCTGAGGTTATCTGATCAAATGCTTAGCTCTTTGGTTAAGCTACTGGTGTGCTGTGTTAATACTTTCCAAAAGATTTTTATCTGTTAACCACAGGATGTTAGATCTGACCCAGAGGTGTGCAAAGAATGGCTACTTAGGGGTCAAAAAGATAGCCCAAGATAAATTGTAATTAGACTCTGGACCTGCAACATTCTGACCTCTGTATCACTGCTGTTTTAAATCAGCCAGTCAGCCTTTGCAGATGCAAAGACTGAAAGAACCTGCCTTTGCCTCAGCCAGATCTCCAACTTGAGTAAACTGTTGCCTTGAAGCCATAGCTCCTTCTGATGTTGCGGTTGCTCAATACACGCTCAGACCCAGAGAAAGGCAGACTTGTTCTCTGCCCTGGCATAGTGCTCCGCCCAGGACAGCAAGTCAGAACCTTCTTCTTTTTATTTTTTTTTATTTTTTATTTTTGCTCCACAGACTTCTGATGGTTGGTCTCAGCTCTGTTCTTTGATGTCATGAATCCTAATCTAACTGTCAAAAATAAACTGACTGGTAATCCTAGTGTCTCTTTCATAGACAGGATGTCCCATCTCTGTAATCAGAAATCTTGCCTCTGCTGGTATTTTCTTGTCTTGACTCAGCCTTTCTTCCAGAACCTTGTATTGTCTTAGCTGAAATGAGAAAGCAGAGGCTAGTGGGATCCCTGAGAGGAACTATTATCAATAAACACACTAAGGTGGCAAGAGGCTGTGAAGGAGGGGTACAAGGAACCTTTGAGCTAAGAGGTCCCCGGAGTCAGCAACCAGCAGGCTGGCATCTGAATGCTCAAATGGTGCTTGGAATAGTCAGAATAGGCATTATGGGGCCAGGGTACTGGGCCCGAAAAAGCCGCCAGGAAGCAGCTCTAACTGCTCTCAGAGCATCCTTGCTCTGGAAGTTTATAGAGCCTTCTCTGGAAGACAGTTGGACTGACAGGGGGAAAGGGTAAGCGAGGGCTGATGAAGTTAGAACTCAAGGATTTTTTTTTTAATGCTTTGCACTCTGATGGAAGAATACTATAGACCCCAGGCACTTCCTCCTTGTCTCTCCCATTTCATTGCATTTTGTTTAAAAGGAAAAGGGACCATCACCACCATCACCACCACCACCACCACCGCCACCACCACCACCACCAAACCCTGAAGCTGAGAAAGGTGAAGAACAGCACACGATCACTACTCTGTCTATTCAGTAGACTCATGGGCATCACTACATAGGAATATGCACTTAGTGTTTTTAGGTTAACCCTTAATTGGGGTGCGACAAGTGAACTACCTCAGCCCAGAGGGTTCACTTTGAGAGTTATTTTTCTTTCTCTCTTTTTCTTTTTTTCTCTTTCTTTACCTTTTTTTTTCCTTTGAGACAGGGTCTCACTATGTGATTCTAGCTATCCCACCTAGCTGACCTGGAACTTACAGAGATACTCCTGTCTCTGCTTTTCAAGTTCTAGAATTAAAAGTGTGTGCTACCATGCCTGGCTTTCTCATTACTTTCTTAGGAGAGTAAGTAATTTTGTCATTATTTTTCATTTTAAAATTATATTTAGTGTGTGTATGTATGTGTGTATGTTATGTTTTTGTGTATGTTGTATGTGTGTGTGTGTGTGTGTGTGTGTGTGTATGTGTGTATGATGTGTGGTGTGTGTGTATATGTGTGTCTGTATGTATGGTCTATGTGGGTTTTGTGTGATGTGGTATGTGTGTGTATGTTTGTGTTGTATATGTGTCAGTATACGTATGTTGTATGTGAGTCTGAGTGTGAATGTACATGTTATATATGTGTGTGTGAGCATATACATATATATATATATATATGTATGTGTGTGTGCATGCACCTGGTTGCAATATATGCCCGGTCAGATGCGACACGCCTCCCTCGACCAGAAGAAAGTCACACCACTACCGGGATCTTCTCAGTCAGCTTTATTCTGGAGCACCTTGATAGTAGATTCCCAGGACACTGGACAGCAGCAGAGCTGCTGCTTTTATACTCTCCCAGGGAAGGGGGAAGGGTGTCGTAGTGGTTGCGGATTGGTGCACCAAGCTACACCTCATTAGCATATGGCCCGTTCATTGGTGCCTCATTTGCATATTGCCCATTCAGGAGGGGCTAACATTTGAGGAGAGCCTGAAGAGAGAGCTGGAGTTTCCTGGAGCCCGGAGCTTCCAGGAGCCGGGGGCTTCCTACAGTTAGAAGATAACTTGCAGGAATCAGTACTTTTTATACCATGTGGGTCACAGGATTCGAACCCACAAGCCGAGCACAGCAGCACATGCATGGAATCCCTGCAGTGGGGAAGACGGTTTCAAGATCAGCCTGAGCTACATAGAAAGACCTTGTCAATGAAACAAATACCTAAAGGGAAAAAAATTAAACTCACATAGGCATATTTAAATTCAGAAGCAAAAAGAGACAATAAATGACCTTAGTTATGCTTATCAGTTAAAAAACTAAGAAATAAAACCTCTCCTGAGCAAAACCAGAAAAAAGCAGTAACCCAACAATTTTGAGACTCTGATCTGAGGTTATAGAGACGATGTTCCTGGGGTGGGTGTAGAACACGTCATGCTGGCCCATCTGGAACAGTGGTGTTTGCTTTTTACCTGTTACCTGAGCAGCTTCTACATGCCTACTACAAGCAAGGCACACAAGTTCTTCATTTTATTCAAGAAAGTATTGGATGCTCAAAGATGTTGCAGTATGGTGGGTGCTAAGTTGAAGCGATGGGTCATGCTAATCTCCTACTGTCTCATCATGACAGCAAAACTGAAGGTGTGTTCATATATATAATCCTTTAAAAATCACTTCATTATGATGATCTCACAGATGAAAACACTCCCAAAGCTAGATGAAGATGGCCGCCCAATCATTTTCTTCAGAAGGTGAAGTTAAGTTTCAGTTGGCTGGATCTTTGGAATGACTGGAAGTACTTTTCACTCCCATCACCATTCTTCTCTTTGTTAACTAGCCTGGTAGGGATGAAAACACTCTATCAAGGGACATGTGTATCCCTCACTTTGTCTATTAGCCTATTGAAAACAGGACCCCCAAAACTAGAATTCTCCCCTTCATATTTCCCACGCCACTCCCTGGAATCTTATACTGGGAGAGGAGAAAGACCAAAGTGTGGATCAGCCAGAGGGGAAACTTTTTTCCTTGAAAGGTTTGCAACCTATCAGACCACTTTATGAAAGAGGTAGTGGTGAGTGGGCTACACACTCACAGGAATGGTGTTGCTCTCTTAATTCTGGCCTTCTGCTTATAACGCAGCTTTATGTCAGGACTCTAGAGAGTCACTGGGACTCTTTGTCCCTCTCCTCAGTGTGGCCACATTGAACAGCTCTCTTTTTATTTCACTATTAATTAGTGGCTTTAATTGACGTGTGGATAATGGAGTGACCAAACCTAGTTTGTTGAGACACAGGCTGTAACTCTTAGGTAATGTAAGTATTAGCTCTTCGTAGACTGGAGGAAGCAGAACTTCCTTGCTTCCTTTTTTAAAGGTTCAAGCAGATCCCAAAGGCTCAGTTTGCTGTTCTCCTAATGGATGGATTCCCCATTTACATTTGAACCAAGTGTGAACAAACAATTTGTGCAACCATTTGTTACCATCCAGTTACCATCATTCTCTATCACCCATTTATCCATGCACCATCAGCTATCTATCATCATTCTCTCTCTCTCTCTCTCTCTCTCTCTCTCTCTCTCTCTCTCTCCTTACCTACTTACCTATCATTTATCTATCATCTATCAGTTGATGGATCAATGAATCTATCTACCCATCCATCTGTCCATCTGTCCATCTATCCATTATTCATTTATCCATCTGCCATGAGTTATTCATCCATTGTTTGGTTAGATTTTTGCAGCTGAGTGCCATGTAGCCCAGGCTGGCCTCTCACTCAATATGCAGTTGAGGCTGGCCTTGAACTCAGAATCCTTTTGTCTCTACTTCATAATTGCGGAGATTATAGACATGTACCACCACACTTAGATTTATTATTATTAGTTTATTAATTGATGAAAGATCTGAATCTAGAGAGATGAGTGTGACCAGAAGATCCATGTATCAGGAGTCAGAACGGGATTTCTTTGGTTACTCTTTTTTTCTTTTTTTAAAAATGAAAAAAAGGGGGGGTCAGGGGAGCAGGGAGCAGGAGGGACTAGAGAGATGGCTCAGAGTGTCATATTATTTCAGAAGACCCTGAGTCTTCCTGCCACCCACACCAGGTGGCTCTTGGCTTGTAACTCCAGGTCTATGGGATCTGCTGCCTCTTCTGGCCTCTGAAGACACCTGCACACATGTGGTATACACTCTTACACAGAGACACATAAATAAAAATAAAAGCAAATATTTAAAAATGACAGGAAGTGGAAGATATTTCTCAGAGGTTTACATTATTAGGTGTTAAATTTTGTACAGGAGCGAGTTCCAGGAGCTTCTCTGCCCTTGTTTGGGTTGTAAATCATTTTCAGGGTCTCCCAATGCCAGTTGGCATCAAGTAAGATCACAAGGCCCTGCAGGCATGTGGGATTTTTTATTCATGGTGGGTACCCTGACACCATGAGTCTAAAAACCTGGGTCCTTGGGTTGAGCAAGCAGTAGGGGACTGTTCACTCAAGGAGGAGGCTGCTGAAGCTGAGGTTAGCCCCACCCAGGAGGCACCCTGGGGGTGCAGAAGGCAGAGGCATGTGGAGCTTGAATGGCAGGTGACAAGTTTGTTGCTTTTTGGAGAAGCTGGTGGGAGGCCTCCCTGTTCTCAAGGGCGCCTGGACTGGGAGCTACAAGTATGCTTTTTGTTTTGTTCTTATCAGAAAAAGTCCAGTTCCTGTATCACCCACGTCCTCTCTTCCAATCCAGAATGCCCTTAGTAGCCCTGCCTCCCACCCTAAGGTTGTTTGGAAATGCTCTGTTCCCCTTTTTCTGTTTTGCCTGCTTTGCCCTCTGCTTTAGTTTCTGGGCCGGATGGGATGAAGGGTTGGGTTGCATTGGACCCTCTAGAAAGTCTGTATTTTCATAAGTCTCAAATTAATGGATTGTGGTATGGAATCCAGGAAGCTCTTTCATCAGATCACAGCCACTCCCATGGTCTCCACAGGCCTAGCTCTGGCCCAGTTCCACATCTGCAGACACCGTAATGCCTGCCCTTCAGACACTTTGGGAAACAGCCTGGCCTCAAGTATTCTGATCTGATTGCCAGGCCTGTTCTCCATCCACCTAAATTATGGTGGAAGGGAAGATAAAAAACACAAAGACAAAAAAAAAAAAAAAAAAAAAAGCAATCACTTTCCCCATACATCAAAGCTCTCTGAGGCCTTCATTTTCTCTGTCTTCTTCTTCTTCTTCTTCTTCTTCTTCTTCTTCTTCTTCTTCTTCTTCTTCTTCTTCTTCTTCTTCTTCTTTTAAGATAACAATAAATAATGAGGTCTGTCGTTGTGCTTATTGGCTTAGTATTCAGGGTCATAATGATGTAAATATTTCCCTAAGGAAAAATACATTTGGAGCATTAATAAGACTTTTCCTGTTGTTTAAAAATTTTCCACCAGCCGGGCGTGGTGGTGCACGCCTTTAATCCCAGCACTAGGGAGGCAGAGGCAGGCGGATTTCTGAGTTCGAGGCCAGCCTGGTCTACAAAGTGAGTTCCAGGACAGCCAGGGCTATACAGAGAAACCCTGTCTTGAAAAACCAAAAAAAAAAAAAAAAAAAAAAAAATTTTCCAATTACACAAAGAAGAAAGAATCTCCTTGACCAAGCTGAGATGAGTGTGGAACACAGAGCAGAGACTCCACTCCTCTGGGTTAAAGTCTCTTGGGATTGGTGTGGGGCAATTCACAATTTTAGTATGGTTAGCTTTAAATGGTTCTGTTTCAAACCCAAGGGTTGTCGTATAAAAACATATTTACAGTTGAGCCAGGTTTCATTATCAGTAAAAATGGTTTTGCTCAGTATTTTATTCCATTAAGTGACATTACTCCCCTCTCCCTGCCAGAGTCTCCTTGTGAGGTGTGCTTAGCACGCTCCTCCTCCTCATCCACTTCCTCCCCAAATGTCCTATTATCTGCCATTCATTCTCACCCTTCTGTAGTAAAGATGCTCTGTGAATGACAAAATTTACTTCAGGCCAATGGAACAAACTCCTCCAGTGTTCTTTTTCCATGGTCCTCACCAAGCCTTTGACACCACACCATCTTTGTCTCCTTCATTCTTCTGAGTCTATGTCCCCTTTGATCTCTAGGGTCATCTCCTCTAACCAGAGGTCCCTAGGGCTTAGCTCTGTCTTCAGACTTTGCTCTTCATGTTGATCTTGGCAGAGTTGTTGTCTATCTGCGGCTGTCACCGTTATTTATTAATTCTGGTCCACATTCCCCCTGACTCCCTCTGAGTTCCCAGCCAGCATTTGGAACACTTGTGACCACAGATTTGTTTTGCTGAGCAGACCACCTGCAAATCTCACCTCCAAGTCATTCCCTCCCTCAACTCCTCTCTTGAGGTCATTGAAAGGTCTCAGATTTGGAGCCAAGTGGGACACCGAAGCCAATTTTCCTTTGAGAAAAAAATATTTAATTTTTTTTTTTTACTTTTATTTTATTTCTATGAGTGCTTGATCTGCTTGTCTGTCTGCGCACCATCACACACATGCCTGGTACCTCAAGTAGAAGTGAGCCTCCATATGGGTTCTGGGAATCGAACCCAGGTCCTTGACAAGAACAAGAACAACCACTGACACAGCTCTTCAGCTGCTGTCTTCCCCTACTCCATGCTCCTTTTTTAAAAAATGGTTTTTGAGGAAAGAAGTTTTTGGATGAATGACTAACATCTCAGATAGACTGACAGAACATGACAGGAGTTCTGAGGATGGTCTAGGCCCCAACCACCCAACCATAGATATGCAAACAGCATGATGGGGCCTCCCATGAGAATTCAAGCACACATGGCAGTGTGTGTGTGTATGTGTGTGTGTGTGTGTGTGTGTCCCTTCTTACAGGTCTCAGATTAAGGGGGAAGTTTCATGTAGCCAGGTTGTCTCTGATCCCTGAACAATGGAGAAGATAGGGAATTCCACAAATAGGAATGTGTCCCTCTGAGGATGTGGGGACCGTGAGGAAGAGGGGTAGTTCTAATTGAGGAGTGCCTAGTCTATGGGTGACAGGGATGTGTCACCATCAGTAGCCCTCTGATAACATAGGGAATCTGACTCCCTGAGGGCTGGAAGCTTCCTTGGGAAAGTGAGAACACACCTGTGATTTTTCTGAAGTCTGGACCCCTGGAGTTCATTCATAGACCCATGGACAGGTCTCAGTAGGGTATGTCGGTAAGGTGTTGTGGCTGTAGTGACAGGAATCCCAGAGACAACTGTGAGGAAGACACACACTGTGTCTTTTCTGGAATCTAGACAGGCACTACCAGTTTCTCTCCCAGTACTGGAACACACAGAGCCTTCCCTCTTTGACTTCTTTTCCAAAAACAAATTTTGGAGGGAAGGCAGTGCTGAGACTTTGCACAAGCTAGAGAGTGCGCTACCATGAAGCCCCATTCCCCAGCCCTTTCCTGAACATTGAACCCCAAAGGTCTGTGCATCACAATCATCCTCTCCCACTGCTGTCTTCCCCTAGGATTCAGTTCAGAGTTTGGCATACCAGAGCTCAGTATATATTTGCCCAGTGAATAAATGTGCTCTTTGTTATCAATCAAACCTGCCTATCTATCAGTGAGCGGGTGTGTTTGGAGAGGCTCTGTGAGGATCTATTGAGCTGGGCTGTTTTGAGTTTGAATCTTAGCTCATCTCTACCCTAACTGGGTGACTTGGAGCATGTTATTTAATCTCCCAAAACTCAAGGTCTTGGTCTACATGGGAAATCACGATTCTAGCTGGGTGGTGATAGTGGCAGCTGGGTCTGTAAGGGTCCATGTGGAGACCTCACCTTAGGGCATCAGCACACGTAGCAACATCTGGAGGCCAAAGTCCTAATCCTGCTGGGCAGTGGATTCCAGCTGTGCTCCTGAGGCTGGGGATTCTGGAGGGGCTCAGAGACCATTCTATCTTGGGAACAATTGCACGGTACAGATGGAGAAGGAGCCTGCAAAAAAGCCTGCACAGCTGTGAGCACAGCCATTCTCCTTGGCTCTGTGATCTCTTGGTTTACTCCTCAAACTATTCCACAAAACAGAAACAGAAGGAACATTGCCAAACTCATTCTCTGAGGCCACAGTCACCCTGATACTTAAACCACACAGGGTCTCAATGGGATCTCCTTTGAAGGAACTCCCTACAGCTTCAGACAGGCATGGTACCCCTGATGTGGGCCTAGAAGGCATGCCAAGGAGCCTGGGTTTTGTGAGGTTGTCCTTGGGGAGGCTGTGGGTTCAGGTGGAAGACAGTGCCTTGATCATTCTTCTCAGTGTTTATCTGGTCCTGGCACATGTGTTTACTGCTAAGAGATACATGATTCTCAGTTATGGAGCTGGCTTGGCTAATCTTTTGCCAAATGCACAAGAGCAGCTATCCAATTCTATAACTCTCTGTCTTTAGATTCTGTTCTGACTCTGTTGGGGTCAGTTCTCCAAAATACATGTCTTGTCATTCCAGTCTATGAGCCAAAACTGCCACTGCTTCTCCTTGGCTGAAAGATAAAAATAAAGTTTCTTTTCATTCCAATGCTCTGAAGGATGGGATTCTCATCCTATTCCCCTATTAGAAAGCTAATCCTCCTGAGACATGGTTCACAGATGTCCTCCTGTGTGTTTCATACCACCCTCTAGTTCTAGGGCACCTCCTCCTCCATCCCTCCATGGACACACCCAGCCAATGGCACTCCATGGTTTTTTGCCCATGTTTGTTTCTGCATCTCCCTTGTGAATGTTTGAAGGAACTGGCCACTTATCTCCTGTGTCCCTTCAGTCACAGATCTTACTTACCCAATGGTACTGGGCTCATCACATACCAAGGAGTCCACTGAATTCAATCTAGTGGCACTTGCAACAGCCTTGATTCCTTTATTCCCTGGTAGGAAGGTGGATGAAACCAATGCCGTTCCTGGGCACCCTTCCCTCGCTCTGGGCTTTTTTAGGGACAGAGCACACTGGGGTTTTGTGCAGCTGCTTGCTTCTCATTGGTGGCTCTAAGCCTGCATTCCTTCCAGACAGGAATGTTTAATAAAACACCTTGAGAAATGTCAGCAGGCTGAGAATTGCTGACCTATTTATGACAGGAACAGAAGTCCTGTTTGACTGCTCCCCCACCCTCCGGCAGGCAGCTCTATTTTCTGGACCTGCAGTTGAGCCCATTCCACTGGGCACAGTGGTGTGGCTGGAAGGACCTGTCAAACCACAGGAGAAAGTGACAAAAGGTGTTAAAATGGAAATGCCAGGGGCTTTCTGTTCTTCTACCCAGCTCCTGAACACAGCCCCACTCCGTACCATCAAGGTATGGCACTTCGTTGTAGTGGCTTGTGTTCTCATGCTAATAATGTTACTCCAAAACCTTTTTGCAGTGTCCTGCATGGAGGACTAAAGGAAGCCTGTTCCCAGTTGGTTTTTGATTGATCAGTAAAGTTACTGGTGGCCAATGGTCCACCAGTCCCAGGAAGTGACTGAGGAAGGAGGAAGAAGAGATTCAGACATAATGGGGGTGTAGGAGGCAGACCATAGCAGAAAGGTGCAGAAAAGTGAGAGAACCGACATGTAGATACAGGGGGAAAGCGGCCCCAGGAGGGCTGCCCAGCAGGTCCAGGGCAGCAAAGATAAAATGTAGGTTTAGTAAGTATTAACTCAGGAATATCAGAGGGGAAATGTGTGTTAGTCACATGGAGTTAGGGAGTGGCCCAGCCACTGAGTTGTTTAAGGTATTTAAAATATAAAGTTGTGTATGTGTGTCTTTCTTTTGAGAATCCAAAACATTTGGTGAGTGTTGAGAAGTGTGCATGCACACGCTGGGGAGTATAGAGTGGGGTTAGCAATGTACTGCATTACTGTGTCCATCCTGTGTCACAGTGAAAAGCTTCCTTTGCCTCACAGATGCCGATGCACAGGTGACACAAATGTTTCATAAACCTGCCTCTCTGACTTCCTTTTTGAGACATAGGAGCCATGGTGCAGATGGCTTTGTTGATATTCACAAACCGTCCCCAGGGAGCTTTTTAGCTGTATGTGTATGGCATACTGGGTACTGGGTGCTGCAGGCCCAGATCCCCAAAGAGCTCAAGCACCATATCACATAGTGCTGTGCCAATAGACAAGATGACAGGAGCTAAGTGAACTGAATGAAATGTGTAGGAAATTATGCTACCGGTTAGCTCAGGGGCAAGTCACTGTCACCTGGGGAGAGAAAGAGCTAGAGGAAAAGATGGAATAGATCTCTGCATGCTGGCTTAGCAGAAGCCAACGGTCACCAGGCCAACGGTAAGGAAGGGTGGGGACGAGCCAGAGCATGAGGGATGATTAGCCTAACTCTGGCCAAGAGAGAAGAGAAAACTGGATTTGAACTCAGAAACAGTCCTAAAGGCTTGAGCAAGCACTCAACATTCTGGGTTAGCAACTGGGTATTCCTCCCAGCACATCTGCAAATCTGTGTTTCACAGATAGAAGCTTACAGAGGGCTATTAGGATGATGGAGATGACCTGAGTCCCCATCAGAGGATGCCACAGAAGGAATACAAGGAGACGTCAGCTGTTCCCTGGTTCCATACACCTCATTTGCTATGCCCACACTAACTCATATTATGGGCTACTCTGGAAATCAACAAGGAAGTGTGAAGTTATGAATAAGCATCTTGCATTTTTCTAGTTATGTTTGTGTTACAAACCCTGACCAACAGCATCTTGTATAGATTTCAGTCCATCATTGAGGTAAGCCAAAGTGAGAGTATGAAGGTAAGAGCTGAAACAGCCCGTGGAGGACTGTGACTTACTAACTTGGGTTTCTGGAAGGCTTAGGGAAGCTCCACCCCACACCTTTTGCTCTCCTTGTGGTAGCCCTCTGGTACTGGCATCTCCAGGATGTGGAGATCTTCACTGCTACTAGGTGGTACCTTCTGCAGTGACTCGTCTTAACTTCTTCAGGGACTTGGACCATGTCACATAGTGCTGTGCCAAGCCTTGACTTTTTCTTACAATCCCTTCAATCCTGTGGCTTCTACTGCAACTTGAATTGCACCTTCATTAATGGCCTCCTGGCCTTTGCAGAGATTCCAACTGTGCCACAATATGCCAAGTCTCAGCTTGTTCTCCATGGCTCTTTCATGCCTTCAAAACTGGTACTATGTGGCATGGTGGTTTGAATGAAAATGACCCCCCATAGGTTCATAGGGAGAGGCACTATTAGGAGAAGCGTCCTTGTAGAAATGTTCGACAGTGTTGGAGGAAGTGCCATTGGGAAGTGGGCTTTGAGGTTTCAAAGGTTCAAAGAAGACCCAGTGTCTGTCTGTCTGTCTGTCTGTCTGTCTGTCTGTCTCGCTCTCTCTTCCTGCTGTGCACTAATCCATATGTAGAACTCTTAGCTACCTTCCCAGCACCATGTCTGCCTGCATGCCAGCACCATGATCACAATGGACTAAACCATTTGATCTGTAAGCCAGCCCCAATTAAATGCTTTCCCTTATAAGAGTTGCTGTGGTCATGGTGTCTCTTCACAGCAATTGAAACCTTAAGACATGTGGTTACACATTATGGCATGTTCCCTCAGCCCTGCTCAGTGACATCAAGCTTGTCTTGGTTCTCCAGAATACAGCCTCTGTGTCCTACCACTGAGAAAACACCCCCGGAACAGTTCACCTAATGATGCTGGTATACTGTTAATCACAGCTGATGCTTTGGCCTCAGCTAACCAGAAACTGTTGATTCTTAATTCAAAACATCATAAGAATGATCATGTAAGAGTCCTTGGGGGACTTTTAATCATTCCCCTGAAAGCTAGGCCTCCATTGTTATCTGCATTCCCCCCTCTGTTATTAGATATTTTCTTTATTTACATTTCAAATGTTATTACCTTTTTTGGTTTCCCTCCAAAAACCCCCTATCCCCTCCCCCTGCTCAGTAACTCACCCACTCCTGCTTCCTGGTCCTGGAATCCCCCTACACTGAGGCATCAAGCCTTTACAGGACCAAGAGCCTTTCCTCCCACTGATGACCAACAAGGCCATCCTCTGCTACATATGCAGTTGGAGCCAAGGGTTCCTCCATGTGTACTCTTTGGTTGGTGGTTTAGTTCCTGAGAGCTCAGGGGGTACTGGTTAGTTCATATTGTTATTCCTCCTATGGGGCTGCAAACCTCTTCAGCTCCTTGGGTCCTTTCTCTAGCTTCTCCATTGCAGACACTGTGCTCAGTCCAATAGTTAGCTGAAAGCATCCACCTCTGTATTTGTCAAGCACTGGCAGAGCCTCTCAGGAGACGCTACATCAGGCTCTTGTCAGCAAGCACTTGTTGGCATCCACAGTAGTGTCTGGGTTTGGTAACTATATATGGTTTAGATCCCCAGGTGGGACAATCTCTGGATGGCCTTTCCTTCAGACTCTGTTCCACACTTTGTCTCTGTGTCTCCTCCCATGGGTATTTTGCTTCCCCTTCTTTGAAGGATAGAAGTATCCACACTTTGGCCTTCCCTCTTCTTGAGCTTCATGTGGTCTGTGAATTGTATCTTGGGTATTCTAAGTTTCTGGGCGAATATCCACTTATCAGTGAGTGTATAGCATATGTGTTCTTTTGTGATTGGGTTACCTCACTCAGGATGATATTTTCTAGCTCCATCCATTAGCCTAAGAATTTCATAAATTCATTGTTTTTAATAGCTGAGTAGTACTCCATTGTGTAAATGTACCACATTTTCTGTATCCACTCCTCTGCTGAGGGACATCTGGGTTCTTTCCAGCTCCTGGCTATTATGAATAAGGCTGCTATGAACATAGTGAAGCATGTGTCCTTGTTATATGTTGGAGCATCTTCTCACTATATACCCAGGAGTGGGTATTGCTGGGTCCTCAGGTAGTTTTATGTCCACTTTTCTGAAAAACCACCAAACTGATTTCCAGAGTGCTTGTACCAGCTTGCAATTCCACAAACAGTGGAGGAGTGTTCCTCTTTGTCCACATTCTTGCCAGCATCTGTTGTCACCTGAGTTTTAACATTCTTATCTTCTAAGCTTTTGTTTCCTATTAAGCTCTGAGCACTCACTTTTCCAGCTCAAAACTCCAAACTCCTCCCAGACTCCTCCCAAACCTACATGACCTGGTTTGTCACAGCAATACTCTGCTCTCCAGTACCAAGCTGTGTCCTATGTTGCTTTCTATTGCTGTGTGAAACACCACAACCAAAATCATCTTGACAAGAAAAGGGTTTATTTGGCTTACATGTCCCAGTCACAATCTATTAATGAGAAAAGGAAGGGCAGCAATTTAAGCAGGAACCGTGGAGGAGTACTCCTTGCTGGCTTGCTCTCATGGCTCTCTCATCTTGATTTCTTGTACAACCCAGAACCACTTGCCCAGAGGATGCACCACCCACAGTGGACCGAGCTCTCCCAAAAAACTCAGCAATTGAGAAAATGCTTCCACAGGCCAGGCTGGCAGAGGCAGTTCCTCAGCTGATGTTCCTCTTCCAGAGTGAACTTAGTTTATAAGTAACTAGTACAGACACCTAGATAAGGTGGGACTATCTCCTGTGCTGCCACATGGAACAGGCAAATGTAGATTGGAGAAAAGGAGACAGGCAAATGAATGAGTTCTCTAACATATCTAAATTTAAGGAACCTCTCCTTTGGCAGGAGCCTCCCACTCACCTGGTCCTTTTCTCCTTTACTACAATGTCTTCCCTCTACCCACCTACATTGCTTGACCCAACTTACTGTCAATGCAGAAACACACCTGGAAGAGACACCCATCTTTTCTGAACACTTTCATGCTGTCATTTGTCAACTGTCAATTCTTTCCCAGCCATAGACAGGGATGATGTGTGTGGGTATCTGTTAAAAATGTCTTTGTCTGGGACTTCCAGGAAGTACTGCAACTTCTTTAGTACACATTATCTTCTGTTATGAGTTGACTGACCTTGAGGGGGCCAGTAGGTGCTCACTGTAGTGCAGAGTTGAGATGGTGTCAATTGGGAATGATGGTCTCATGCCCCAAACAGTTCCCCATATGATTATCCTCATAGGGGCGGGGTGGGGTTGGGTCTTCAGAGAGAACTGACTGGAGTGTTTATAACTTGGCTTTGAGCAATAGCTAGTCTTGGGCCAGAGCTCTGCCCAGCTTCTTCTTCTCTGCTTGGAACCTGGTGTGCCTCCTTTCCTGGTGTTGATTGACTATGAGTATTTCAGGGACTATGAAGTCCTTCACAGAGTGGGTTACAGCAAGTGCTCATAAGAGGTTAGGACTAGGACTAAGGGACAACTTAGGGGACCTGCCTTCCATCTCTGTATGCTTAAATTTTCCTCAACCCTAATTTTAATAATGGTTCTTAACTGCCTTAACCTCTCTTCTAGCCCACCCTCTACCAGAGGTAGTGGAAAAGGAAGGTTATTAGGCTACGGGGGTGAAGTGAACCTGTTTAGAAATTCTTTGGAGCAAATCTCACCCGCCTTGTCAGGAAATCAGCAGATCAGTGCACAGGATTAATTAATTAATGTGTCTTCCACCGGTTTTGCCTCACCACGTGTCTTGCCTCTGCACATGAATCTGTCTTAACAAAACTTCACAGGAGTCTGTATCAGCTGACAGCAGTCTGTCAATCTGCCTGAATTTGAAGAAGCTGCAAGAAGCCCCCAGAACACCACCAGAAGGGGT
Source organism: Mus minutoides (assembly GCA_902729485.2). NCBI lineage: Eukaryota > Metazoa > Chordata > Mammalia > Rodentia > Muridae > Mus > Mus minutoides. Next base: position 2,094,224 of record LR753328.1, on the reverse strand, counting down.
GTTTGTTTGTTTGTTTGTTTTGGTGCATTTCTCCCTATGGAGTCATGACAAATGGAGCTCAGTAACACAATGTAAGGCAAACCAATACATATGTGTTGTTAGCAAAGAATCCTTCATCACTCATCCTTTCACAAGCTTGCTTAAACAAAACAGCCTTATACCCGTCCGTGTCTGCTTCAGAAAAACACTCCTTCACCTGTTGGCCCCAGTAAAACACCATCCAACACAACTGACTTCCCAAAGAAACCATAAGTTTCCGCTTCTCAGCTCAGTAGTCTAATACTGGGGATTAGGAAAGTGACAGTGCTGTTACCAAAGCATAGTCTGTCCTAAAGACATCATGAAGCAGCATCAAGTCCTTCTTGAGAGACTCTAAGGGTTGCAAGCTTACTGACAGGGTACCCTTGCAGCTACTGAACTAGTAAGTACCGTGAGTGTCTCAACTGTGTGAATGGATTGTGTTGTTAGGTTATTTAGGACAAGTGTTGATAGATTATTTTAAAAACATCTGGCGGCGGGGGTGGAGGGTTAGTCTAACCTATATGAGAATAACCTTGGTTTATTCATGCCAAGGGGACATCTTTGTCACCCATGTGCGCAGGTGGGCAAAGTACCTTCAGAGAAAGATGGGATGTGGCCCTTTATAAAGACTGAATTGACTTCCATGTAGCTGTTCAGCAGGAAATGATCAAGTGTGACCTGCTGAGTAGTTGGGGCAGAGACAGGAGGTGAGTAGTCTGGGAAAATTTCAATGGAAAAAGGGGAGAAATGGGAAAAGAAGTTATCAATTCCCTTTCCCCAAAGTAAAGACAAACTCGGTTTGAAAATACATAGTCCTAAAATCTGAAATCCTCCCAAGTACAAGCTTGAGGTCCTTTGATGTTCTTTGTTTAGATCTTTGTTTTTCTTTTTAAGTTTTTGTTTGTTTGTTTGTTTGTTTGTTTTTTCTGAGCATTTTAAGGAGGGGATTTCCAGATAGCTAGCAGTAAAATGAGCAGTTCTGGGCCTAGCAAGCCTGAGGTAGCCTGGCTCCCCCATAGTAGGCCCTCTGCATGGGTAGTGGCCAGCCTGTTGCTCAGGACTGCTATGAGATAGACAAACCCACAATCTGGTTAGGCCCCAGCCACATCTGTTTCCCACCATAGGCCTGGATACAGGATTTTTCTTTTTCTAAGCCTGCTTTCACTCTGGAGTTCCATCCTGCCTAACAAAGCTCATCCTATCTAGAGTGGCTTATCTCCTTAGCCCATTTTCACACAGCACATCTCCAGCATCCCGAGTGGCCATGTCTTCTGTTATGGTCCCATTCCAAAGGATTGGGAGGAATATGCATAGCTTACAGACATGATGCCTTTGGTTGGATCTCTGACCCAACATGGCTTTCAAGAGAAGGATGCTATATTCTTTAGAAGCCATAAATTACAGAGAGCTTCTAGAAAACTTAAAGAAAACCCTAGAAAGTTCTAGCATTCTAGTGAAAAGGCAGCCTTTGGCTCTAGAGCTTTGAGGGACAAAGGGCTTGATTTCTACCATATTGATTCTGGTGGAAATGTATGAAGTCAAGAACTTGAGCCTCTACACTGATCGAACACACAGTCCCTGCCTGGGAAGTTTTGTCCATGCATAAGTTTGTTGCTACTGACATCTGCTTCTGCTGCTTTCTGCACGGTGGTAGCTCTGCTTTGAACAGCACTGCTTTCCCAGGGAAAAACAATCAAACAGACTACAACATTAATCAAGACTGTGGGAAATAGACCCAGATGGTTACAGGCTGAGAAGTCTGGGAGATTCATACCCTTCCCTGGAATGCTGAGGCCGGGGAGGAAGAACCATAGTTCTCCAGCCCCAAGTGTGCTCGGGACATTGTCAAACCACAGGCAGCCATTGTTTTGAGGTGGTTCTAGAATCACCTGTGTCTACTCCGTTGTGGTTACCTATACAACTGTGTCAGGCCTGGCAGCTGCTCCAGCTGCTTCTGTTGAGCTGCACGTGGCTTAGGGAACAACTTTTTGCTCAGTACATTTGTATACAGTGGGCTCTAACTACATACATGTGCCTCTCACTAAGCACATATCAGGACTTAGGGTGCCAAACTCTTTCAAGTTGGGAATCAGGAAACTAAATTACAAATGCACAGGTAAGGACAGGGCCTTAAGAGGACCCTGAGCAGCATGAGGCCCCATTAACTTCATGCTGCCCTACCACTGGTTAGCAACAAAGGGCAGTAGGCTGTTTTTTCCAGCAAGCTTACCCATTAGTAATTGAGTCCCAGTACACTGTAGGAAAGGACAATAGCTCTTCAAATCTAAGCACCAGAGGGCAAAACATGTTTCATAAGCTTCAAGAAGCTGCAGTCACGCCCCAGCCCCAGTCTCAGACACATTTTTCTTACAGCCTTGTCTCCCCCAGGTTTCTGGCACCATGCCTGGCACACGGCCAGCATGTGGCTGAATGAATACTGATGTATGAATTAAATGGAAAACAATCACCACTTCGGAGCCCCAAGGGAATTCTGCAGTCCCAGGCTGGCTGAAAGACATGGCGGAATTCTGCTCCTATACCAAGACAGGTTTGTTCTTGCTTTGCCTGGAGTACAGTGACAATCTCTCCCCATTTGTCAACAGAGAGGCTCTTCTGGGCTTGCCTGCAGGGAGACTGAGGAGCCCTTGGATGGGGCTCTTGGCACACTGGGTTGTGCCTCTCTAGAGACATCCATGCTAGAGGCCCTTGTGCATTTCATTTGGTTTGCCTTCATTGGCTCTAGCCAGACCAGCCTAGGCTTTTTGTCTGAGGGTGGTCTGGGAGACACACTCTACCAGTTCTTCACTAATATACATGGGCCAATACTTCTCACTGAGAGGAAGAACTGTGCCTTACTCTATAACCTAACAGAAGCCCCAGGGTGAGTGTAGGATGACATCTATCTGGCTATAGAAAATGACTTTGATTAATAGAGGGTGATACTGATACAGAGGTAAAGGAGCTGCAACACTAGACGCTTCTGGGAAAAGTTCATCCGCCACCTGGGGTTTGGGATGCTTTGAGTGGGCCTTTTATGTGATGGTCCCATATGTCATGTGTGCCTGGGTTCTGCAAGACTGCAGCCTAGGGGGAGAGTTCAGAAAGAAAGGATTCCATGAGGCGTTAGTCTGCTTTCTGTTGCTATGACTTGGGAAAGAAAGGATTTAGTTTAACTAACAGCTTGTGAAAGGTTATCAGGATATGAACTCAAAGCAGGAACCCGGAGGCAGGAACTGAAGCAGAGACCACGGAGGAGCAATGCTCACTGGCTTCCTCAGCCTGCTTCTTAGAGAACTCAGGGCCACCTGCCTGGTGGTAGCACCTCTCTTCCTGAGTTGTACCTGCTCACATCAGTCATCCACCAAGAAAAATGCTCCCACAGACTTGTCTATTGGTCAACATTTCTGGTGGAGGCATCTTCTCAGTTGAGATTCCCTCTTTCTAGATGAGTAGTATGTGCCAGGCTGACAAAACCTTAACTCTCACACATGCCCAGGTAGATTTGGGAAATATCAGAGTACCTACACCTCCAACTGGAAATGTCTGTGTGTAAATGAGTATATTTAAAAAGACATTTGGAGAAGTGGGCTCAGACTTTAGAAGTTGTCCAGCATTCCCCAAAGGCACCAATGAAGACATTACTCATGTCACAGCCAAGTGCCACTGAACAAGTACTGACAAGCACATGGAGAGGTGGCTTCAAGAGCATCCTCTGCTGAAAGATTGTTTGATATGTCTCTTACTGGACACAGAAGAGAAGTGTGTCTTTCACTGGATAGGACTCCTCCATGAAGTTCAAGATGAGGTCTGGAGAGAAAATGTGGGGATGAGATGGGAAAGAGAGGGTGAAAATCTTTATGCAAGAATGTATGTCTTTTGTGACAAGAGAAATGGGGGCCATTGTGCTCAGGGAGTCTCCAGGGAAGCGGTGTGTTATAACAGATGTGAGTGTCGTTAGTTATGGTTAGAGTCCACTTTAACCTTGCCTTTCCTAGTTTCCATGGAGTTACTCAGTTATTGAAAGAATTCTCAGTTATTTGAAGTTCCATTGCAAGTGGGTAATCACTTACACTGTGGGTTACAGACAGGCTGTAATTGTCTTGTATTGTCTTATATTGTATTGTAATTGTAATTGTAATCCTCCTGGATTCCAATGGACCTGCCAGCATTATAGTGACTATATGACAGATCTTCTCTTAGAAGACTGGAAGTTAACCAGACAAGCTCATTAGTGACTGACTGAGCTGCATCCTAGGCCAGCATGTCCTTTGTCTGACACTTGTGAAAATATGAAAAGGATAGATGTGGGTATGAGGGTCCTGTTATCTATGCTTACAAAGTTGTTATGAAATATGTGTGTATGATAGCTTTCTATTATTTGCCTCTAAATTTTCTCTCTAGCAAAATTTATGATTGATGTGAACTTATAATTTATATTCATCCAAAGTATCTATCAACATATGATTGACAATGAAATTGATAATAAAACAATGGACTTTTAATTTTCCATAAAGAAAAAAGAATATCATTTGTTAGAAAATGGATGCGACTGGGATCATCATGTTGAGGAAAACAAAGCAGACTTAGAAAGACAAATATCTCATGTCTTCCCACATTCATGAATCATAGAGCTGATTGATACATACAATCAGTTAGACATCTTATTTTGTTGTCAAGGCTGACCTCACACTCAGTCGCCTCAGGTGACGTGATAATAGGAATGATCCATCCCACATGGCTAACCTTTCAGGTCTATGCAGCCTTTTTATGTTACTGGCTAAATCTCCTTGTATTTGGAAGCATAAGTTTCTTTTTGTTCTTTCCTTTGCATGTATGTATTTGTATGGTGTATGACAGGCATGTGTTCATGCTTACATATGTGTGGGCACATGTTTGTGCTGGTGTTGGGGGCCAGAAGTTTACATTTGGGTGCCTGGGCATTTAAGCAGGATTTCTCTCTTACCCAGAGCTCACTGATTAGGCTAGCCTGGTTAGGCAACTTGTTCTGGAGGTCCTCTGTTTCTGTTTCCTGAACACCAGGATTACAGATGGGCCACCACACCCACCCAGTGTTTATGTGGTCCTCATTTGCAAGACAAGCACTGGACCCACTGGAAAATCTTCCTAGTCCCCTGGAAGCACTACATTTCTAGCAATTTTTTATCTTTTATCTTTTTCACGTGCATTTTAAAATATTGTATTGTCACGCTGATTAATACGTTAAACCACATTTGCTTGAATACTTAGGATCCTTTCAAAGTATGTTCTGTAACAACTTGTGTTTTTGTTCTTCCTATTAAATAAATTTTTTTCTGTTTAAATATGTTTTGTATCCAAACTATATGTCACATTTCTCAGATGGTTTCTGAGAAACTATAAAGATACATTGTTTTTGGTTTCTAAAAAGAGAGTGATAAAAAGTAATTAGATTTATTTATTTTCTACTCCCCCACCCCCGGTATGTTGAGGCCTGAACCTGGCACATGCAACATAACTGTCTATCTCCAGTAATTCTCAGTTACTTTGGAGCATTATGGAACAACGATTAGAGCAAAAGACACTTCATCTTCTATCATCAACGCTATACCAGGCAGGTTATTAATGTAAATACATTTTGGAGATTGGGTGCTTTACAGAGTGGTCTGAATCTTGGCCAAGTCTCTCTTGCTCTCTGTGGTACATTCTTGCCCTTGTGTAGCCAGGAGCCACATCCTGTAGAATAGCACCCCACTGAGGGAGTTTACTTTGCTCTGTTTATATTATATTATATTATATTATATTATATTATATTATCAATTACCATACTAAATTAACTGCAACTATTCCCTTTTTCTCAAAAGGTGGGTTTTGCTTTCATTTTGTGCTTTCTAGAAGTTTCTATAACACCCATGTTAGTAATTGGATATCTAACAAATAAGGAGAGACTTGAAACTGAGAGAAAGCTGCAGCTGGTATTCCTGGCTTCTGGGTCCCCTGTCACCACTGGAGCCACACCGAGAAGTTGGGAGTAAAGTGGGGGGGGTTCCCATGGGCCACAATGAGGTTGGAACTGGATGTTCCCAAACTCCTGGACATTCAGGTGCCACTGAGTCACAAGGAATTGAGAGCAGATTGGGGAGGAGGGGCTTAGGATGGTGACTAGTCTGGGGCCAGAGGGAATGAGAGTTCTGGCTCTGCCCACCAATGAAGGTCCTTAGCTTGGCTGCAGTTGTGACTCAGAGTGCAGATGAGCCTTCTGTAGGAGATTTAGGCAATGGCTCTGTAGGTGAAGGCCTACTCTATGGAAGTTCTAGATGAGACAGTCCTTGGTTCCAAACTGTTTGTTGGTTGTTCATCATGGAAAATGGATGGATATCATACCAACTTCTCAGGGTGGACCTGAGATTAAATACCTTTTGAAGGGAGGAGTATCTGAGAAGGGAAGCTTATTGGCTAAACCCTCAGGGCCTCTAAGTACCTCATTAGCATGGAGAACTCTGTTCTGTGCCTATGTGACCTGTTTTTATGTGGGAAGTGTGGCACATGTTCCACGTTCAGAGTTAGGCAGGGAGGTGCCTACTGTCTCGGTGTGTACCCAGTGAGTTTCCAGGGTTTCAACCTGCTCTACTCACCAGGCTTCCTGGCATGGTTTACCATCCCACATGATCCCGTTCACCTTCTCTGCCCGTTTAAAAGCAAAGTTGGAGCCTCCCCTATTTCCACATGTGTAGTGCTTGTACATGTATATATGTACATATATGTGAGAGGCCCACACATTCATAAACCCTCTCCTATCTTATTCACTGAGGCAGGATCTCCCAATCTAACCCAGAGCTTACCTATCTGTCTAATATAAGAAGTCACCTTGCTCTAGGGATCTTGTCTATGCCTTCCAGGACTGGAATTATATGTGTCTTCACTGTTGTATCCAGAATTTATGTGGGTTCTGGGATCTGAACTCTCATCCTCATGTTTGTACATCAAGAGCCTTAACCACTGAGAAATTTCTCCAACCACAGTTGAAGTTTCTCAAGGCAGATTTCAATGTAGATTTAGGTCTGGGGGTGTGTGTGTCAGGAGGCCAGAGTAGGCACAGACTTTCAAGAAAGAATCATGTTTAAGTGCCTTATTAGTAGCTGCATGTGTGATTTTGGTGGCTTCTAAAGTTACACTGTTAAAAAGTCTAAAGAGATTAAATGACTTTATTTTGGTATATTTATGTTCATCTGAAGAATGTTTCTTTGTGCATAGTCACAAAGATGTTTAGGTATGATATGAGGTATGGTCTGGTAGGCTGATCAGGTAAAAGTACAGGTCTTTGGAAGTCAGAGGAGTCCTGACTACACATAGGTGACCATGGTTAAGATATGCCTCAATGTAATGTGTTTTCATCTGGTTATAGCATTTTCTGGATTCTCAGCTGGGAAAGGTGAAGCTGTCCTTTAATTTCTCCTGACCACTTAATTTTCCACCTGTGTATGCTGCCTCAACTTCCCCTGTGGCTTCGTCCCTTAATGTTGGGGGTTAAGGTGTCTCTGTCCCTTTTATATCGGGTGATTTCTACTTGACTGTTTCTCATTCACATCTACCCTTTGCACTTAGCAGAAAGATTGATCTCTGCAACTGGCATCAGCTACTTCTGACTGACTTGTCTTCTCAAAGCCAAGGCAGCTTTGCCATTGGGCTGCTTTTCTTCTCTGAGAAGTGCAGCTATTTTCAAACACTTAACCAGTGTCTGAATTATGAAACGAAACAAAAAACCAAAATATGGGAGAAGAAGAAAAGTAATCCGACAACTAAGGTCTGTCAACTTAGAGAGTCATCTTCAGAAATCTTAGCTTCTGAATCAATGGCTTAGCTGGTAAGAGTTCTCACAGATGAGTTAAATTCAGTTCCCAGTGACAACATTGGGCAGTGCACAACCTGCTCTTAACTCTGGATCCACAGTGTCCCAAAGACCTTATCTGGCTTTGGAGGGCAGCTCTCACGTGCACATACCCACACACAGCTGTGTGTACATACACACAGTTAAAAGTGACATCTGTAAAAATGAAATTGTTTTTAATGAGGAGTGAATGTGCCTCCTCTGTGGGCTACTTAGTCTTGTGGCCTTTGCGCTCGCCTCTGGTCTCTCCTATGCCTGTCAGGGTGGTGGTGGTGGTGGGTTCTTAGAAAGAGTCACTTTCTGCTTATCAGGAATCTAAACAGAATGGGGACTTGCAGGAAGAGGAGGTCACCCAGATGGCAGCACTGCATGAGAAACTGGTGGAAGGAAGGAAGGAAGTCTCTTGAATTTGGTTTCCTAGCTTCTGACAGAGGAAACTACAGGAAAAAAAAAATATATACAATCTTTGGAAAAGAAAAATCTATGTCCTGGTTTATTCCATGTGTAAGTTAACTTGACTGTCCCACTAGTTTACCTGTGGTTTCTTGGTTTGTATATGTAAATTAGTTAAACCAAAAAACACTTTGTAAGAAGTTTCTTTTTTTAAATATGGATGATCAAAATTAATGACTGATAATTATTTATAACAAGAAATCCTGTTTATAACTGGATAGTGAGTGCTGGGTAGATGACTCACTGTTTAAGTTGCTTGCTCTTCAAGCTCGTGAACCTGAAGCACAAAATCTGGGTGTGGCAGGGAACTCTGTAACCCAGGACCAGCCATCATCACTCAGTGGATTTTACTCCCTTCAGCTATAAAGAGAAACTGAGGCTTGCAGAAGACTAGAGGTTCAGATGTAAAAGGTGTAATTTACTATGTGTACGTGATCCCCCTTTTTGCCTATACTCATTTTTCTTAAGTCTCCCATGTTTACGGGGTCTCCTTTGTTTTTGATGAGCCCCTAGAGGTGAGCAGCCATCCTGTGTGGATTTCTCCGTGGGACCAAAGAAAAGGAAGACATTTTTCTGTAAGTAAATATCCTGGAAACTGCCAGAGAAAGCTGTTGGGAGGTCAGAGGTGATGCTTCCCCTGTCTGAAAGGGCTTTGAAGACTGCCCTCCTCAGGGATGTGATTCTACTTTCCTACCTTGAAGCTCAGTCCAGAAGGGAACATTGTCACTGTCACTGCCTTTGAAGACTTTTGCTGGCAACTGCGAATCTTGTTACTTTTGGTAGATCCATCTAGGATAATGTCCAAGAAAGGATGTGACATGAACCTAGCAATTTGGTTCTGAAAGCCCGGAAGATTCTGTGTGGATGTTTCTGGTCAGAGCCTTGTTTTGCCTCTTGATCAACAACTGGACTTCCCAGGAATTATTCATTCTTACAGATTAAGGAAAAATTCAGAGCCAAATTTTAGGTCTTTTCTGATTAAAACAAAATTCATAGTGAAAGGATCATGGACTTGCATTTGATGTAGCCAGGGACACACAACCGGGAAAGGGACAGCTATTATTACACTTCCTAACACAGCTGGCTAGCTTTTGTTTTTCATAATGAAGGAAACTGTAACACCTTCCAGAGCTCCTGTCACACGGGCATTGGTTTCCCTTTAGACAGAATGAGAATGGACAGCAGGAGAGGCTTAGGCTACTTGTTGAGTTTGGAACTAAAGCTAGCTCTGCATTCCTGTGGTGCCTTGCCCCTGGCCTCCTGAGAAAGCCTCAGGAGATAGAAAGGATGTCTCAGGGAGATATTCTTGGCGTTCTGACCCTTGGTAGGCCAAAATTTGTCACTGGTCAGCTCCAGCTCACTGATAAGATAGAGTTATGTTGAGCTCGACTTGATGCTGTGAAGTTGAATGAAGAAGGGTTAAGATAACAGCTCATGTCTCCAGAGCTGACCATGAGTCTGCCTTAGCCATCACCTATGGTTCACAACTGCTGCTAGAGAGACCCTTCTGCCATGAATATGAAATGTAATAGGAGGATATTTTGTGTGTCTGTTTCCTGGTGGGTGGTACAATTTGGGAAGGCTCTGAAACCTTTACCAGAGAGGAATCTGATTGGAAGAAGTGGGTTTCTAGAGGCAGGCCTGTTTCAGTCACCACAAGGCAAAGCAACTGAGACTGAGGTCTCTGTTGGAGTTGGGGAGGTCACAGGGAAGTGATGAATCCCTTGTGAAGTAGGAGCAGTGTGGCTTCAGTGCATGAGCTCCCAACATCTGTCACATTCTTTGCCCAGATGATACACACAAAAACTGATTTTGAGATAGAAACAAGGTATCCAGTTGGTATTCACTGGTTCTGTACAAGGCAGGCAGAAACTTGCCTTTGCTCTATGAAACCAAAGCTGTAGCAGCTCAATGCCAGTCATAATCTGGCTATTAACATATTCTGTCAACAAACATTTAATAGAAAATCTACATCATTATCATAATAGGATGCTCGCACAGCTGGAGTGAGGTAGATTTATGATAAATTTATGATAAAATTTATGATCAAATAACACTTTAGGGTCTGAAGAGCTCTTGTTTCTCTTGAGGGGAACAGGATTCAGTTCCCAGCAGCCACATGAGCAGATCATAACTATTTATAGCTTCAGTTCCAGGAGGTCCAGTGCATACATGCACATACACATACAGAGACACACAAATATGAGTAAAATATTTTTAAAAACTGCTTGCAGTGCTTCTGTTTGCTTGTGTCAAACTTTGCATTCTTTGTCTCTGAGAAAAGGCTTGTCTTCAATTACATAAGCATTTTGAGCTGTTTATTGAAAAGAATCACCTTTCCTTTACTTAGCAAATATTTATGTTTATCTCCTAAGTACTGGAGTCAATGTCAGGTCAGTGATAAAGATAATGAAGTGGTGTTTATTGTAGTACATACCTGTTATTGTAGTATTTAGGAGACTGAGGCAGGAAGATGGAGAGTTCTAGAAAGCCTATGATAGATTGGGAGTCCTGGTTTAAAACATAATAAGTGCTGTGTTCTAGGTCTTTAATCCTAACATTTGGGAGGTAGAGGCAGGGGGATCAGGACTTGTGGCCAGGAGCTCAGTCAGACACAGGTAAAATACCTGCCACAAGTTCTATCCCTGGGCCCTGCCTGTTGTAAGGAGAGAATGTGCACACACACACATACACACACCATACACACGAATAATAATAATTAAAAATAAAAGAAGGGATGTATGCCTATCTTCAATTACATAGCAAGCTTGAGACAAACCTGGCTTTGAAATGAGACTCTGTCTTAAAAACAAAACAAAAGAACAACAACAAAACTCAAAATCTAAAAACAACAATAAAGAAATAAACTTAGACATCATATTGGATTGAAGTTTATATTTTAGTGCCCTAATAACAATGTATACAAGAAGCTGACATCCTGAGGAGTCAAGGAGCTGGGGCTCAGAGCTAGATCTATTGCCATTGGCTCTGCTAACAAAGTTTTATTAGACCACAGCCACAACTATTCTTTGAAGAGGTGTCTGTGGCTATGGAGGCTTCAGTGCTAATTCAATTCAGTTGGCCAGCAGTAACAGAGAATAGATGGCTATAAAGGTCCCAGAGTTTTCCTCTTTGATCATTTACAGAAAAATATTTAATTCCCCTTCTAGTGTATTGGTCCTGTGACATATTATGTGCCTAGTGTATATTTAACAAGCAAATTTATGGTATCTAAAGCAATATACACATGTGCCTCCAAGGGACAGAAAGGCTGCTGAGTGCCTGCCCTAGGGAAATGGCTTTTTCCTTTTCCTCCTCAATGTGCTTACTCTGCATTTTTTTTGTTGTTGTTTATCCAAAGAACCCATTTTCTAGCCACTTACTCGATCCTCAGTCAAAAAAGAAAGGAAGGAATTCAAGCTAAGTAAAGAAAGGTCTAGAAAGCGGAAATGAGATTTGCAAACAACAACCATTCAAACAGCAGAGTATTGATAAAGAGTGGCCATGTTTAGGCAGTGCATGCTCTGATCACACAGCAAACATGTGGAGCCCTGGAGGGACCTGGAGAAGGGGAGTCTGCAAACCATTTCCATTTTCTGTTTTTACTGAGAGAACTCTCGCTTCTCATACTGGCTGTGACTGTTTGCACTTGAACTTGGCACACCTCATACCACGAGAGAAGACAAAGTATTTGTGCTCAGGAGAGAATAGTGACCACAGACTGACCCACAGCGGGGTAAGGCCATTAACCGGGGCTTCCGTCCAGTGCTGGATACTGGGAGATATACAATCTCAAAGTCAGGTTCAGAAAACCTTTTACATATCCAGCCACCCAGAGCTGGGCCTAAGGGTATTTGAGGATGAGGAAGAGATTAAAAAGTCCTCTACTTATCAGATAAAGATTTTATTATCAGAATCCATGTGTTGGTGCAAAGCTTTTCAGTAAAGCAGTGGGAGACCGGGAGGCAAGCACACAAGGAGGTAAGGAGAGTCCCAGGTAGATATGAGGGAGACTTGTGGAGATGTTCCATATCCAGTCTGAAGACATTTGCCTTAAATACCAACTCCCCTCCCCCAGTTTTCTAAACCTTCCAGAAAGTCAACCATACCCCAATGCCATCTTCTGGAAATACTGAAATCAATCACAGGGTTATGTGAGTCTGCATTACATGACACAACCAAGAGCTTCCACCTCACGGGTGCTTGGTTAATGGAGGAGAGCTATGGAAGAAAGGGCTTTCAGAAAGACACAAGTGAGACAGGACCTTCAGTTGGAGTGCAGGAGTAAAACAAAGTCAGCAGCCTTCTGAGAAGCCCTGGAGAGAAGAGGAGAGCCCATAGCTGGCCACAAACACTGGGCTTACTGTGAGAAAGGTTTTCTTTTTCCATTTTCAAGAGAGCTCTGATCAGTTCATAGGGTGCACTTCACCTCTGTAAGTACAATTCCTAGTATTCAGCAAGTTCGTCAAATTGGGCAACCATTATCCCTAATTTCAGATAGCCTTATTGTCCCGAGACAGACTCCTAGCACTCATTCCTCACTACCTCCCTGAGAACTAACGGTGAGTACGTCAATGGCTATACCTCTCTGAGCGTTCTGTACAAATGGAATCACATGCTGTGGGTTCTTTGTGCATCTGGTTTATTTTCACTCAGCAAGACACTCTTAAGACTCAACCATGGCCTAGAAATCACATTTTCATTCCTTTTGAAGGTTAACAGTGTTTCAAATTCTGGCTTTCTAGTCATTGTTTAAAAGACATTTCATTGCTTTTACTGCTGGCTTTATGAACTTACAGACAGGTTGGACACAGACCTATGAGTTAGAATGCCAAACCAGACACCACTCAAGCTCCACCCATTTGCAGCCCTCTCTGTGAGGCTGCAAATGGACTCCTAGGTGACATTCTCATGTCCTTCAGCAAGCCCTCAGGTCACCAGACGGCTACTGTTGATAACACATCACCTGGATAATGGATACAGGAGTTGCACATTCCCTTCCCAGCATTCCTCTCCCTCCCCCTGAAGTGTGGGGATCAGGGAGTGTGTGGCTGCAGGCTCACACTGTGAAACTCACCCTTACTCTCAGACCTACAATAAGGGTGCCACTCGGTATCTTGGACCTGAACATTCTTGAGTCAACACCAGGCTGCTGTCTGCCTGTCATGATTCTTCTAGTAAACAATGTAGGACTGGCATTCTCAGAGGCTAAGCGTACTTACTGCTCTTCCTAAGGACCTGGGTTCAGTTCTTAGCACCCACCTTGGGGGGCTCACAGCCTTCTGTAACTCCAGATGAAGATGATCCAATGCTTCTGGTTTCTTCAGATACCTACAATCACATGTACAACCCCCACATATGCATTATTAAGAATAATTAAAAGAGACTATCTGCCTCAGTGTCCTTTAGAACAGCAAACCTCCAAGATTTCACTATGGTTTGACACCTCTCTAGGAAAGGAACTGATGGGCCACATTCTGACTATCAAATCATGGTCTGGATTTTCATTCATCTTGTGGATAATGACATCAAACACCATTTGTAGGCATACCGACTATTTGTAAGCCTTCTTTTAGTTGGTTATCTTAATGGGCTACATTATATACATCAGATACAAATCTTTCATCAGAAACGTAATTTACAAACATGTTTTTCCTATTCTGTAGGTTTTAAAAAAGCATTGTTTATGGTGTTCTGGAACCAGAGTATTTTCTCATGTTGATGATGATTAATCTACCTATGGCTGCTTGTGCTGTTTGATGCTCTATCTAAAATCCATTGTCTAGCTCTAACATAAAATCACAGCAATGTACCCCAGAAAAATCTAAGAATTTTAGCTTTAGCTTTATGTGTATGTCAATCCTTTTTTGTTACCTTCTGTCTTTTAATGTTCTTTGTACATTTTTCCAACTGTACTATGATTTCTAGCATATATTACCCCTAAGTATACATTTCATCTGATTCTAATAAATGATCCTCAATGTCTTCTGAGTAATGGATTTGTGAAGATATTCTTAGTAAATTCATAATCTGTTGTTGACCACTAAAAACTGTCATCAGGTAACAGAGAAGAACTCCATTTCACTCAATTGCTTACAAATAATGCAATCTGGTAGAAGCGCCCCTCCCCACCCCACATTAGGAATGAAGGACTCATTGCCTCCAAAACCCAGAAGTGGCCCTAAGGCTCCCATGTCCAGATTTCAGCCTCCTAAGGGGACCAAGTCAGCTGAACAGAACCTTTGTCTTTTTCTGGAACCAACCACACTCAACACAGACTGGCATAGGGCACAAACACTTGTTTGGCCATTTTAACTCAGAGGACTTTGGAAAGGTAACTGACTGCAGAGCCTCTGGTATGTCAGTTGGTGTCTCCTAAAACCTGGCTGTAGCTCAAGTTCCCTGTCTAATTCTCCATTTTCCTCTGCTCTTTCCCCCAACCCCCTTTTCTCCCCAAGTTTTTATCTTGAGTGGGTCATAAGAATCCATACGTAACTTGAGCTGGGAAGAAAGCTCAGTTAATAAAGTGTTCAACATACAAGTCTGAGGATCTGTATTCAACCTCTAGAGTCTAAATTTAAAAAAAAAAATCAGGTCATGGTAGTATGTATTGTAATTTCAGATCAGATCTGGGGAGGAAAAAAAAATAGAAGGCCAATCAAGCTAGCCTGATGAGAAAGCTCCAGGTTAGTGAGATACCGTGTCTAAAAAAAGTAGCTGGGAATGCTAATTGAGGTTGACCCTCTGGTTGATTAGTAAGATTAACCTCCAAACACTGTGTACATACATATACACATATATGTACACACACACACATACACACACACACACCCCACAGGCAAGTGCTTGTGCATGCACACACACACAGAGGAAGAAATCTATGCAAAAATAGATCTCAGTTTCTGCACCTAAAAGAATCCAATCTATTATAGAAAAGCATTCATTTATATTGGGCTGTCTGTAGACTGTGAACCTCTATGAACTATCTACATTCTAGAAATGTATTCTCAGACTACCACATCAGGATATGAGTGTTGTAGAGCAAGAGCTAATGGGTGTGAATTCAGTCTTGCCTACTAAGCTCTTTCATCTTGATCAGGCTGTCATTACTTCTGAATCCCGGTTTCTCTCTTTAGAGTATCGTGAACTCACCCAGCACAGTGCTTGGGTGATGGGAGGGCTCCCAGGGTAGGGATTGCTGTTTATTTTATACATTGCTCTTTGTCTAATGCCTGCAATTGTATTTGACACACAGGAAGCATTGAGTACTTTCTGAGTTAGTAAGGAAACAATCTGTACCAGACCTTCAAGGCTTTTCATGATGGTGCTTACTGTTGATATTATTGAATAGGTCATAACTATTTCTGAGAAGAAATCAGGGAAACTGCCTCTGTATAGCAATGTATGACATATACTGACCTTTCCATGCCAATTGGCATCCATAAAGCTGTTGTCGCTACTACTGCTGAGATTTCCCCATCAGTGTCCTACATTTATTTAAGGACTGCTGTCAATTGATTTCATGGACCTTTCTTGTAATTTGGGTTACAAGTCATACTTGCAAGAATATAAGCTTCAATGGCTATTTTATTAGAATGGAGCAAGGTTTGCTTATAAAGTCTCAGTGAAATGAGCTTTGAAGGCTGATTACTTTAAATTGTAAGATATCCTGATGCTTTTGGGAGGAATCTAAACACTATGCCATATGTCAGCATGAACAAGATCAAGAAGCTGCAACCACTGTCCTTTGTACCAAGACTTATGGTGCAGAGCCCTTTCCCTTTTTTAGGAGAATGCATACATGCATATAATGTGTTTCAATCAAATCCATCTCCCATAACTTCCCCTCCAATTCCTCCTCTATCCACTTCCACCTCCTGAGCTGAACCTACTCAGTCCACTTAATGCTGCTCATACATTCCTAAGTGTAGAATTGGCCACCAGAGCAGGTAAACCCATAGGGCATAGATCCCTTAAGAGAACTTAGCCCTCCAACAGCCATCAATTGGCAACAGCTTCTTGGGTAGGGGTGAGACTTTGTGATCCCTACCTCTGCCCTGTTTGATTTTTTTCTGGCTAGATCTTATACAGTTACAGATGCTGAGTTAATGCATATAACAGCCCTGTCAGGCCCAGCAAATACTGCTTCACTGCAGAAATCCACCACCTCTGGGTACTACAATTTTTCCGTCCTTTCTTCCACAATGATCCCTGAACTTTGGGAAGAGGGAGTGTGATGAAGATGTCCAGTTTAGAGCTGAACAGTCGGTCTTAGTCTTGTCTCTGCATGCTGATCTGTTGTGGGGTCTCTATACCAATCTCCATCTATTGACAAAAGAAGAAAATGGTCCAACAGGCTTGCCTGATTATAGATTAGTCTTTTAGAGGCAGTTTTTCAATTAAGCTTCCCTCCCTCAGATGACTCTAATTTGTGTCAAGATGAAATATAATAGCCAGCACACCCTCACATTCCATGTCCTCTTTTTGATTATCAACACTACCATCAGTCCAATTGTACTGCCCCAACATGGATGTGGACTCAAGCCCTGGGGGGGGGGGGGGGGGGGGGGACGGAGGATAACCTACCAGCAGTCACAAGTCCAAAAGAGATGCCTCTTCCTCACTCAGCTGTCCTCAATTCCCCATAGCAGCCCTGCCAAGGCTCACAGTAGATTTTGTCTTCAACAAAACTTTCAATACCTAGAGTAACTATAAAAAACATAAAAAGTAACATTGAAATATTGTGCTTCTGGCAATCATCCAGGACAATGATGATGGTGGTGGTGACGATGGCGATGATGATGATGATTAAAACTAGGTCTCACTGTGTAGATCTGTCTGCCATTCCTTCCTGAGTTCCTTTAGGGTTGCACTATCACATTGGGAGTATAACTTTTGCGTGTCAAAATAAATGAAAAGGGGAGGGAAAGGAGGAAGAAGGTCAGGGAGAAAGATAGGAGAGCAGAAAGACTTGTGTGTATCCTGTTCCAAAGCATGGGTAACTCCTACCTTATCACTGAGGATGGATGTCACTGACTCCCATTTTTCTCTTGAGTAAATTAAGTACAGAGGCCTCTGTGGCACTGGATGAGGAATGAGGAAGCACTCAGTGTGTAGCCCGCCCAGGAAGGAGCAAGCCCTTCTTGGCAGGTACACATTGGAGCCTTCGAGCTTGTGTTCACCCTTAACGGCAGGTCCTTCTTCTCTACTGTGCTGCCAACCCTACCAACAAGAGATTTTTTAATCTCTTGGGTTTTTTAGTTCTGGCATGCATAGGTAGACATTTGGAGATTATCAAAGGAACTTTCTAGAAATCACGCCCAAGCGACCAACCAACAGAAAGGTCAGAGTGTCTGCCTGCTTCAGTCAGTCCTGTGTTTGTGGGTCTGTTTGAAAGCTGAAGCATAAAGTGACTGGGGTTGGTGAAAAGATGGAATTCCTTCATCCTTAAGCACTTTCTGTATTCAAAGCAGTTTGAAAGAGGCGGGGATTATGCAGATGAGCGGAAAATTTGTTTAAGAACAGATGGGCAGTCTGAGGAAGTCTCTAACAAAGCTTGGGGTTTTTCCATGCAGAATTGTTTAAGTGAGCCAAGCTTCTATCTAAAACACTTCAAAGCCATGGCTTGTTGCAGGGAGTGTGTCCTGCAGAGCTGGACAATGAGGGTGAACACAAAGTGAGCTCCCAGCCTGGAGTTGGGCCAGCTGCTGCCCCACTGAATTGGCTCTGCTGGATTTTGCTTTTGCACAACAGAATGTATAAAACTTTTTCCTTTAACTCTCCTTCATCCCACAGACATGGCCCTCCAGGCCTGTTTCACCTCCAGCGCTCAGTTCCCTCCTTCCTCAGGCTGGAGATCCACAGTGATCATCTTCTAGCTTCACTTTGTGTGCTTGCTCGAGCGCGCGCGCGCGCGCGTGTGTGTGTGTGTGTGTGTGTGTGTGTGTGTGTGTGTGTGTGCGCGCGCACGCGTGTGCGTGTATGTGTGTGCTGGGGATCTGAAGCCAGGTCCTCATGGTTGTACAGCAAGCATTTTACCTGCTGAGCCATGATACCAACCCAGCTTCCCTTCTCTTTATAGCCATTTTCACTATATCAAGTAATTATTGTTCACTCCAATTACTTCAGTTCAGACGAGAGATGAAGATGACTTTAATTCTTTTCCATCCCCCACATACTATCATTGGGATTATTCTAGACACAGTTCTGGCCCTTCTTTTCTCCCTCCCTCCCTCCCTCCCTCCCTCCTTGTTTTTCTTTCCTTCTTTCTTTCATGCATAGGAGATGCATGGCAGGTTATGGTAACTCCACTCCCCTTCTCATGAGGCTTCTGTGAAGTCCATCTTGTAACTGAGACTTGAATATAAGACACAGAAGTTAAGCACATGGTTAGAAAACACTGGGATTTTGCAGATGGTCATTTTGGTGGTATGGCTTGACTCATTCCAACTTACTCTACCACAGGCTTCAACCTCTAGAATCCACATTGTGGAAAGAGAGAACCAACTTCTGACTTCAGTTGTCCTCTGACTTTCACGTGCACCATGGTCCTCATACACACCCCCTTCCCACACATAACAAGAGAACATTTAAAAAGCAATAAGAAAGACGTGAGGTAAGTGCCTGACAGAGCCCACCTACATCCAACCCCACTGGGCAGAGCTCTGCTTCCTGCTCTGCCCCAGGTAGTCATATGCAAATTGAATGAACTGGGCACTTCAAAAACTCAGAAGATCTTTCAAGACTTCCAGACTTCAAGGAGCTAAAACTCTGACAGGGAACATTGAGACTGAGAGGACTGTCCATGCAGCTGTGCATCATCATGCATGACCCATGCAGCATCACTTCTGCTCCAGGTCTGAAGCACTCAGCTTGTGAAGAGAAAGTTCATGCTGGCTTTCTGTCTCAGATGTTTTTGTCCATGACTGGCCCTGTTGTTTGTAGGCCTGGCCAGGCATTAAATCATAATGGAAGTGAGTGACCATAAAACTCATCTCAAGGAGAGGAAAAGGAGGAGGGAGAGGAGGAGGAGAAGGAGGAGGGTGGAAATGGAGTCCCACTCCTCCTCCCAAGCCCAAGTGACCTGAGACCCTCTCAACATTCATTTCATGAACTTTCAATGGCACAGAGGAGGGGCTGAGCCTTGAGGCCCACCCTCTGGGGGACACTTGAGATGCAAACTGTACTTGATCCCATGAGAGGGACAGTGACTGGGGTGGGGGTGGGGTCAGAGGTATGAGACATGACTCATGCAAACTGAGGCAGAAAAATCCAGCAAAGTCTTTATCAATAATGGAGTTTGAGGTAGGCATCATGTTGACTGGAGATGGAAGAGCATTTGGGAAGAGTGGGTTGTATGGGGAGGAGTGTGGGAGAAGTCTCAGGAACAAGACTGATGTATTTAGACAAGGTGCCCTGTGTGCTGAGCTACATCCTGGGAAGCAGGCAGGACAGATAGGTTAGGGTCAAAGGTCATTCAGTATTGAATTAAAAGCTTTGGACTTGAGTCTCAGGAAAATGATGCCTGGTGATCCATTTCTCCAGCCCTCTTTTCTTACTTCTAAGGCAATACAATTGCCAGTTCAGAGAGCTGGCAGTCCTACTGAGGCTAAGCATATGATTGCCCAACTGATTGGTTATATCACTCTGAGGCATATGCCCAAGAGGAAACATACAATACATTTATAGCAAAATGTATGTATCTACTATTACACATGTATGTAATAGTTCACAGGAGACTCTTTGGGAGCCCACAGAGTAACCTGGCAAGCTAGTTCAATGTCCTAGGGGAGTATTGCCTGTGAAGATAAAGAAATATCTGGATCTATGCTCAACAGCAAGAATGAATCTCATATAAATGTTAAAAAAGACAGATTTTTCATGAATTTATAGAATGTTAATGTACTAAGTGAAAGACTAGCAAAATTAACATGTTCTTCTTAGAGATCAGGCCAGGAATCCCCTGGCTCAGAGGAAGAACAGGGTCCTTGGGAGCTATTACGCTCTGCTTCTTGTTTGGAGAGCTTGTTTCATGGCGCATCATTGCTCTAAGGCTGTGGAAATGTATACACATTGTGCTGTGAGAGAATGGTCCAAAGGGGGATATGCATTCATAAATGTTAGATGGTATAAATAAATGGAGATAATGAAGGATCATCTGAACTCTACAGTCCATAATCATTGCTTATTTTTTTCTCTTTAGCATCTCCTTCATAATTTTATGTATTTATGCATGTATATGTACTCATTTATTTACATTTTGCTTTATATGTGCATGTACTTATTAATTTGTGCATGAGTGCATCTATGGAGGTCAGAGGATAGCTTGTGGGCACTGGTTCTTTTCTTCTACCATGCGGGTCTAAGGATAGACATCAGGTCATCAGGTTGTACCCCTTGGGCCTCTGAACCACCTTACTGACCCCATCTGTACTTTTAAATGTGGATGGAAACAACAGAACTGTCTCTGGAAGGACAGTTGGACTGGCTCATGATGGTCACTCCTGATACACCCTCCTTGTCACAGCTTCCAAGGCACTGAGGGGTAGTATCAGAGACAAATTTCAAGACTAATTTAATGAATTTCAGAAGAATGAGGTGAGGCATCAGCCACTTCCATAGGGAGGGCCTACCCTGACACTCAGTCACCTTAGAACTGCAGTCCCCACCCTGTGGGTCACCACCTCTGTGAGAGTTGAAGGATCCATTCACGGGGGTCACATATCAGCTATTTAAATCGTGATAAGGATCCATTCACAGGGGTCACATATCAACTATTTATATCGTGATAATGACCCATTCACAAGGCTCACAATATCAGATATTTATATTATGATTCATAATAATAGAACAATTATAGTTATGAAGTAGCAAAGAAATAATTTTATGGTTGTGGGTCACCACTATATGAGGAACTGTATTAAAGGGTCAGCAGCATTAGGAAGATTGAGAATCACTGACCCAGCCTGGATACTCAGTTACCTTAGAGGAAGGGTAGACCTGGATACCCCATGTGGGGTGATCTCAGCCTACACAGGAAGGCTTTCCAATTCTAAAGAAGTCTCTCACTCTCGCTCTCTTTTTTAAAAAGATTTATTTATTTATTTTATGTATATTTCAGACACATCAGGAAAAGAGCATCAGATCTCATTACAGATGGTTGTGAGCCACCATTTGGTTGCTGGGATTTGAATTCAGGACCTCTGGAAGAGCAGTCAGTGCTCTTAACTGCTGAGCCATCTCTCCAGCACCATGAAGTCTCTTAAGAGTAGAAACTGTGTCTTCTTGTTTAGCTATGTGTTCCCATGTCTAGCATTTTTCCTGGTGCTTCATAGAACATTCTCCAAAATTCATCTATTAAGGACACGTATTGAGTAGAGAGAGTTTCTTGGTGGCCAACTATGGGTTCCTGTCATTTATTCTACTGATCCTTTGTTGCTGGATTTCAGGGACCCTGTTCAATGCCATGACCAGTTAATTTATCTGTTTGGAAGCACACTTGCATAAAAATCTGGTTATGGTAAGTTAAACACCATGTTTCTTCTCTTCTGTTCCAGACATGGATAGTTCTATGAAGTCATTAAGGACACAATATTCTGTCTTTGCACTGCATCCTGGACTTATCCTCAAGAGAATATAATGGGTGCTAGAGCTCTAACCATTTACTGCTGAAATTCCATGCAGGAAACAGAACCACCAACTGATCTTATTTAAAAGGTTAAACAAAGTTGGATGTGATCAAACAATAATCAAATAGTAGCTGAGTAAAATTTCTCAAATCACTCATTACTTCTGTCTTTCCTATAGGTTATAAAGAGTCTCTTTTTTAATAGAACAAATGTTACCACTCTACCAGTAAACTGTATCTCAGTGCACCAAGATGAAAGGAGGTTGGTCAGTCAACCTCCAATGCAAATGACTAGGTATGCCACTCCCAGAGCTCAATGGTAACTGAGTGGAGAAACTGGACTTGGATACTGTTCATTGAATGAGCTGATATGTTTGTGTGCTGGAAGGAACAGACAGACATGTTTTGTGTCAGCTCTCCAGGTGCCTTTGTGGCAGATGCAGCAGGGATGACAGCTGATAAAGCCAACGGCAGCCTGAGTTCCTGCCCCTCTTAGGGGTCTCCTTTCAGATTAAGTCGAACCTCTGACTCTGTCACAGCAAATGTGAGGAAGAATTTACTAAAAGCAAAGTTAGTGAGTTTGTTAAGTATTCACACAGAGTCACCCAGGAAAATAAAATCCAGAGCCAGAGGGTGGGCTTCTTCCAAGAGTCCTGCTTGGGTCTGTTTGCAAGGCTGTATATGAGATGCTGTCTCTCAGTAATACTTCAAGTCTCTTCTAAGACTTCAAGAACAAACAAAACTTGGTATCTACATTAAAAGTCTTTGAGCCGACTCATCTCTCTTGGAGTTCTTTTGCAAGTGAAACTGTAAGGTGGCTTCTGTGTAGGGTGTTGCTTAGATTTAGGGGTGAGAGAGGAATGCCAACGAACTCGAGCTTTGGCATCTGCACCCTGAGGAGGTATGGTTTCTTTGCTGTTGTGAAGATCCTGGGTTTGTGTCTCATATCTTTAGGAAGACATGTTATGTTTGCAGGCAGCTTCAACTTTGTCAGTGGTGTTGAAGTTTCTTGGCTGTCAGGCAGCAGGCAGGGAAACAAGTCCCAGGCTTGGGAGGGGCTTCTTGTTATCTCTAGTCCCCTTCATCTTTTACTGTCTATCCATCCAGGCTTGCTTTGCTCTGTCTGGACTGGACACTGAGTTTTAAGTTTCCACCATAGGATTGTGTCTGTGGGTTTGTAGTTTAAGTTCACCTTAGTGAGCTCAGATTGCAGCAGCCAGGATCAGGAGTTAACTCTAACAGCTGCCCTGGAAGGAGTCCCTCCAGCTGTGGCATCACAGACAGGAGGCTTCTAGCAATCTGAGAAGAGTAGCTACTAGAAAAGCTAACTATACCAAATTCCAGGACATGAGGGGATGTCTTTCTCTCTGTGTGGTTTCTGTTTTGTTTTTAACAATGAGGCTTTGCTCACATGAGTGAACTTTGTCCAGTCTCCTCCCGTGTCTTTCTCACATCGCCCAACAAGAAAGACCAAGAGCCTTAATGTGAATGGAAGGTTTTCTAAGACATTTAATTTTCCAAAATGTTCAAAAGCTGACTGCAAATCTCACCAGTGGGTTCCAGTGGAGGGATGATGTGAGCCTAGGCTTGGATTTTCTTCACTGAGCAGACTTGGCAAAGTTTTAGCCAAGTCCACATATGGTAGGGGTTTGATAAGTAGGTTTTTGATGGGTTGATTGAATCCTATTGTTCCAGATCAAACAGCATCCAATGAGAGGGAAAAACCAATCAGGGCTCTCTCTTTTCCTCAGTTAAAAAGTATGTTTATATTCATCTTTGATTATTTCATACACAGGGTGTATTTTGATCATATCCACCATTTCCCATTGCTCTATTTTATCCTCTCTGAACTTCTTCCCAAGGAGTCTCTTTCTACTTCCATGTTGTGCATGCATGTACATGTGTGTGCACATGTGTGAATGTGTGCATACAAGTATGTGTTTGTACATGTGGGTGTGAAAGACCCACAATGTGAGGACTCCCTCATGTTCTGACTCAGAAGAGGTGACACCCCAAATCACTCATGAGAAACGGTCTTCATGCAAACTGCAAGAGGACTTCATTCCAAGAGCGCTCTGGGACCCACAGTGTACACCACACAGGGTTGGAGGACCGTGGGCCCTGAGTAGCTGGGTAAGGGGGTATTTAAAAGAAGAAACCACAACTCAAGTCGGTGGGGAAGCCGTTGTTAGAAAAAACCAAAAATACTATTTAAGAGTCACCAGGAAGTGGAAAGTCAATACACTTTTCTATGAGCCTGTAACAATAGCACATTTGCATAGCGGGTTCCAGCAGTGGTCAGGGGGGGTCAGGGTGATTTTCTTTGAACGAACACTCCCTGAACCCAGGAAGCGGGTGGGTGGAGGAATGTCGCTATCTGTTTTATGATTAGCATGCCTTGGAGCATTGAGTCACAAAGGTCACATAGGCTTTTTCAGGTATACATTTTGTGTGTGTGTGTGTTTAGTTAGGGTTGCCTGCATGTTCATGGTGCTGGTTTATTTATCAGAGCATAGTCAACTTGAATGACACATGATTGGGGTCCACACTTGGGAAACAGATTAGAACATCACACCCCTAAAGCTAAGGGAATATCACAGAAGATAAAACAGAAGGGATGTAAGACAAAGATGTGAACTACTGTCCTCTGCATGTGGTGTGACTGTTACATCCACCAGGGCACGGCAGCTGGACTTAGGTGCATAAGATGCTGTCAATGTCTAGCATGGACAGGGAAGGGCTCTGAGGGTAGACTGCTCTTTAAGGACCTACTGACAAGGAATGGTGGCTAGGACATGGCTGAGGAGGAGGGGGGTTGGTTCTCCTCAGTGGTATAGCCTTAGCAAGCTGTCCATGCTCCAGTAAATAACCATGCACACGCAGGCAACCCTAACTCAGCTCTGATATGAAAAATACCATATATATATATATATATATATATATATATATATATATATATATATATATATATGTTTTGGGCAGATTAACCAAACAGCAGACTAGGCCAAGGTGGTTCCATGTGGGAGAGGTTTATTGTACAGGGATAAAGGGGGCAACAAAGCAGGTAGAAGGGCAGAGAAGAGGAAAAAAAGAGAAAGAGGGGGAGAGAAGAAAGAGAAGAAAAAGAGAGCAAGGAAGGGGTGACTTCCTAATTTATATGGAAAATGACATCACACCATTGAGGGTGGGAATTGAGCCAAGTGAATTGTGGGATTGAAGGTCATTGTCCTGGCAACACAGGTCAAGGTTCACATAGTTAGGTGGGGCTTGGAGTGTCCTGGTGCTAACAAGCTCCATGAGTCACACACACACACACACACACACACACACACACACACACACACACACACACACTGTAAGTTGGGAAGAAAAGATGAGAGGAAAGGAAGAAAACAAGCTAATGGGTAAGGGGGAGATGTGATCCAAGTATGTTATACTGTGTATGAAATTGTCAAAGAATTCTTTTTTTTTCTCATTTTTTTTCTCTTTATTAGATATTTTCTTCATTTACATTTCACATGTTAGCCAGAAATTTTCCCTTACCCTCCCGCGTCCCCGCCCTGCTCCCCTACCCACCCCCTCCCACGTAATGGCCCTGGCATTCCCCTGTTCTGGGGCATATAGAGTCTGTATGACCAAGGGGCCTCTCCTCCCAATGATGGCCAACTAGGCCATCTTCTTCCATATATGCAGCTAGAGACATGAGCGCAGGGGGAACTAGTTA
>LR753328.1:2052499-2068349 GCA_902729485.2 Mus minutoides | reverse complement strand
GCTGTTTAGGTCATTAATCTGATCCTGGTTTAACTTTGGAACTTGGTATCTGTCTAGAAAGTTATCCATTTCATCCAGATTTTCCAGTTTTTTTGAATATAACCTTTTGTAGAAGGATCTGATGGTGTTTTGAATTTCCTCAGGATATGTTGTTATGTCTCCCTTTTCATTTCTGATTTTGTTGATTTGGATGCTATCCCTGTGCCCTCTAGTGAGTCTGGCCAAGGGTTTGTCTATCTTGTTGACTAACAATTAAAATACTAGGAAACCAGCAAAAAGTCTCCCTGCAGAGATTTTTCTTCACTGATCTACAGTCCCTCCTCCAGCTGCATTCTCCTGTCTCCTCTTTAGGCTGCCTTCTTTGAAAGCAAAGGAAGGTACTTATCTTCCCATGCCAATTCTTCCCTCCCTCTGTGTCTCTAAAGAAGCCACCCAGGCAAAAATGGAATTTGCTGAAATTGGTAAAGCAGAGAGCAGATCTTAAGGCTTCGATGCCATAGGAAAAGTGTCTGGTTGTGCAGGAACAGGGACAGCTCACTACCTCTTTTACTGTTAGAAGGCCTTGGTTTCTTCTGTCCTTCCAGATGCCCCCCCTCCCCGTTCAGTGTCTGCTGCTAGTAAGAGGTGTCCTTTTCTCTGCAGAGCCACACAGTCCTCATGGATCAATATGGAATCTATAGAATAAAGCCCAGGCTGGCAGCAATCCTTTGAGTTAGCACATGAAGATATCAGCTGCTAGTAGAACTTCCATCTGGAAAGTCTGAGCTTGATTATTCCAGGCACTCCTAGCTCTTAGCTTTGTTGTTTTCCAAAGAAGACCATGAGGAACCTGAGTAGCTGAGTCCCTCTGAGTCACTATCACCATAGTAACTTAGAATGAGCTCATCTTGATCTCATTATAATGCTATGTTCTCTATGCAGTTTCCAATCCACCATTTTGAGCATCAGTTGTGTGAAGAGGTATGTTCTTGAACTGAGCGTGCTCAGGAATGTGCCCACCTCTGCTGTAATGACATCTTTCTAATATGGCTGAACACAAGTATCTCTAGTAAAATCTTGCCTCCTGTGTTTGAGAAGAGACCCTCCAGTGCCCCACTTGCTTATACAAATAAATCATTATTTACCTTTTGTTAGCATTCTGTCTAAGCTCCATCCCACAGTTACCTGGCAACAGCCAAGCATACCTGACCCACTATGAAAGGGGCTGCTTGCCCCCTCCTCCCTCTCTTGATCTCTTGTTCTCTTGCTATTTTGCTCTCTTGTTTCTCTCTCGCCCTCTTGGACTCTTCCCTTCCCTCTTAACTTCCCCCTCTCTCCACATGTTCATGGCCAGCCTCTACTTCTTCTTCTCTTCTCTTCTCTTCTCTTCTCTTCTCTTCTCTTCTCTTCTCTTCTCTTCTCTTCTCTTCTCTTCTCTCTCTCCCTTTCTCTGACTCTACTACCTTCTTAACTCCCCTCTCCATGGCTTGAATAAACTCTATTCTATACTATACCATTGTGTGGCTGGTCCCTCAGGGGAAGGGATGCCTTGGCATGGGCCCAACGAGGCACTCCCTTCCCCCCATACCTGACTACCTCTTTATAGAACATATTCTATTTGTCTTTATCTTTTTATAAAGACATCACCTTTTATTTCTGAGTTATGTCTACTGGCTTTCTCCCCACGAAGGAGTCAACCCTTATTCAGTTACAGACAGGATGCTTGGGAAGGTCTTCAAGGTATAGTCCATAAATCCAGCACTTTCTACCTTCTGCCAAGACTCGGGGACTCAGATGCTAAGAAGATAAGAATTTAAATGTCCCCACACATTTTTAACCCAACATGATAGTACTGCCTTTGGGTGCCTGGCTCTACAGGTCCATTGACTCCTGTAAGAAGCAAGGAGAGTATAAGAAAGCAGGCTCAAAAGAGAGACCACTATGAATGGGCCTCAAAGGGAGACTGATCTAAAGAGTTAAGGAAGAAAAGAGAGACCAATGTGATTTCTACCCAGCACATGACAAGCACTCCAGGATTGTCTAAGTGTAGAGAAATTTTCACATCCGTAATGTGTCTGGCATGGCAGGAGAAGGCTAGGAACAAGAGAAGTGAGAAAGGTTGGGAAAGACGCTAACACATAGTTGTGTTTCAGAAACGAGCGTTGTTAGGAAAGTGGGCTTCAAGACCATAGGAGACATGATTACATCTGAAGATGGGAGAGCACTAGAAAGGGATTGTACATCATATCAGAAACAGCATAAATGGGGCCTTAAAGGGATGGAGTGGGTTCCCTTTAAAACCTGAAAAGGAGGCTCATTAAGAGGTATAGCTTTAAGTAAGAGAGACAGACACAGGGAGAGGATAGTAGGAATGACTAGAGGACAGTCTCAGACAAATCTGCAGAAGGAAAGTATCTGCCTTTCCTGTCCTTTGGAGCGGTGGTGAGAAGACCCATACCATGTGATTTACTCTGGGATAGCCCATCTAATCAAGGAGGAACAAGGTACTGAGTTGAACCACAAGTTACTGAGTAGCCACAGCATTGCAGGACTTCTTAACTCAGAGAGAGAGAGGCACAGCGGAGTGTAGCCTGATCTTTTCGGGCTGTGGGATCCTACCCTCGAGAGTGACCAGAGCATCCTAACCTGGTCAGGTCCATGAGCTACCAGGGATGAACACTCATTTTATGAGACTACTTACAAGTTTGTTGGGAGGAAGTTTCTTACCTTCTGGAGAACCAGAAGTAATGCATACCCAACTTTGGTCCCAACCTCCTCGAGTCTTATTAAAACTACAGCTTGAGGGCAGGGTCTGCAACTCATCATATTTAACAAGCTCCCAGAAGATACTGATATGATGGTTCCTGGACTTTCTTGGAGTAGCAGAGCCCAAGAACACAGCAAGTCATTAGCCCTGGGCAGAAGAGCCACACCAAACACAGTGCCCCAGGAACACTCCTGAGATCCAGGTGCTAGAGTAGCAAGTCTTAACCCTAACAAGCTGCTGGCTGGAGGGACTTGAGTAGAGGGCAGATGGATAGCTGTGGGGCATTCAGCCTAGATGACCAGCCATCCTCACTTGTCTAAGCATGGAAAATCCTGTGTCCTGGGACTAAATGTCATAGTTCTGTGATATTTGCCAAGTAACGTCCAGCTAGAAGCACACAACTCTCCCTATAGTTTACTTGGTGGGTTGGCTAAGTTTGCACTTGAGTGACAGTGACAGCCATCAGCTTCATTGCTGGCTCTAGCCATGCCTGAGAAAGGAAGTGGCTGTGCTTTACATAAGGCTATCCTTTGTTCTTAGTGACTCCGAGACACCAACCAGCACAGGAACTTGTGCTGAGCACGGCTTTCCCTCTGCTACCCAGAACATGGAAACATTTCAAGCATGTATTCTAGAAGAACAATGGAGAGTCAGAAACTCTGTAGGAGCCTAAGAAAAGCCAGTTTTAGTATGAGCTGAGAACATGGCAGTAAATCAGCCAGAGCATGTCATTGCAAAACGTTTGGCTTGGTTCCATCCATGGCAACCGAGGTAGCATTCCTGGTCATATTCTTTGTCACATGTGCAGGCTAAAATAGGGTATGTGAAACAAAGCAGAACCATGCTAGCTGTAATCTGGGAAGGGGTTAGGGATGAATGGAGTAGGCACATGGAGGATGGGTAGGTATCCTGTACACCCATGGAAATGTCGTTTTATTCACTATTACGTCAATTCATGAGTTAATCATTACAAAATGCTCAATGTGCAACTTCTACTTCAACCAGACATCCGAGGTCTTGCCTAAAGAGATGGCCTTGTTAGCTACAATCAACACCTTCCTCACACCTGGCATCCAGACCCCTCACAACAAGAGTTGGTTGAGCAAGAAAGATTCATTACATTTGACATCTAATTTTCCTGCTCGAGAAACTCCAGTATCAGTGGCTGCTTCCCTCTTTTATGCTACCAGCTGAGACTGACATGTGACCTGGTCTTGGCTCCCAGGAGTAGGCCACCTGAGCCAACAGCCTCCAGGTGCTGCAAAATACCTCACTGCCACCCTGCCTGCCAGCTGGGGGAAGCTGTCACAGCTGGATGAAGTGAACATCCAGTTTTAGCAGTGCCCCAAACTTCCCCAACTTTCTTTCCTCCTTCTCTCTCCTCCCTTTGTCCTGTTTGCTGAGTTTCTTTTCCCCGTTTTCTCCTGTTTCCTCTTTTTTTTCTTTTCCTCCTCTATTTGTTCCTTTCCAGCTTGCCTGCCTCCTTCTGTAAGAAGGATCCCCTACCAGTTCACCAAACTCTTGTTGTCCTTGGAAGTACTGGCTTCAAAGAGCCCACTGAAAAGAGAACTCTAGGTTTGGATGGGGTTCTCAAACTCTGAGTGAGGGGCGTGGAAGTGCTCACACAGTATGGGGTTAGAGCCAGACAGCTGACCGACCCCACTGGGACTCACACAAGGCTGCTGCCCCACCCTGCTGAAGCCCCGGGCCATTAAACCTTAGGCAGTGGTGTGGGTGGTCAGGACTGCAAGACCAGATAGCACAGGCTGCAGTTCCAACCTTGATACTCAGCTGAGCATTCTTGACACTCAGCCAAGGGAGGGATGTCTCCCGGGGCCCACCCGTATTCCTCTGTAAAGGCGACATGCTTTCCTTCCTGATAGCAAGAGAGAGGAGCAATGAGAGAAGGTGGGCTTGGTCTTACACCGGAAGACCAGAATCAAGTACATGCTCAACAATGCCCCCTTTTCCCTAGAAAGCTGACAAGAGAAAGCAGCAGCAGTGTCCTATAGGAACGGACTGAGAGGGCAAGCGGCAGCTGCAGAGATGAAGGGATGGGCCTCCATCCTGCTGCGCGCTGTCACAGAGGCTTGGCAGCAGAACCGAGCTGCTCAGAGCAGCTAGGACACAAGACAGCTTCCAAACCCAGCAGCTGCAGGGGTGCTGAGGAGCTGAGGACCAAATCCATCCAATTCCTAAAAAGATCTCAGAGCCCAGTGAGCCAAAAGTAGGCACTTCCCACATGCCATGAGTATGCACCGAACCTCCTTAAGATAAAAAGCACTTTTCTCAGTTTGAATCTTGGGGCTGATGGCTGGAATCCACAGGTTGCTCCATGTCCTCTTTCTTCCTTTCTTCTTTCTCTCCCTCCCTCTCTTCTTCCTTCCTTCTTTCCTTCCTCCCTCCCTCCCTCTCTCTTTTCCTCCCTCTCTCCCTTCTTCCCTCCCTCCCTTTCTCCTTCCCTCCCTCCCTTCCTTCCTTCACTCCTTCTTACCCTATCTCTTTCTTCCTTCTTACCTCCTTTCTTTCTTTCTTTCTTTCTTTCTTTCTTTCTTTCTTTCTTTCTTTCTTTCTTTNTTCCTTCCTTCCTTCCTTCCTTCCTTCCTTTCTTCCTTCCTATGGAACTTTCTATTCTTTTCCATCTCACTCTGTAGGCCCCTAGAAGCATTGGCCTGCTTGGAAATTTTTAGGCAATTCCAGTTACCCCAGTTGTTGCTCTCAATGTCTCTAGTTTCACCAACAAGGGAGGGCTAGACTGCCCGGGTGGGTTCCCTCCCCACAGAGTGCACACTCTTGCTCATTCTGTCATGTCTTAGGCCATGGCAGACCTGGCATGGGCACACTGTATGTACCCTGGTGAACACATTCTTTCCTCCTGCTCCCCTTCAAGAAGCTTGCATTGATGCTTTGAGAGGTGACATTTTGCCTGTGAAAGCCACATTAATTCTAGGTAAATCTCTCCACTCAGTTCCTCTTCTGGTAGATCCAGAGTACTCTCAAATACCGTGGCTGATTCTTAGGTCTGCCTGTTTATTTTCAGTGCAATCCCTCTATGGATAAGTCCCAGCAGCTTGGAGAAGACAAATTCTTTAGGAAAATTTGGCCTGTGAGGCTTTGTGCAGAGAGGACTTGCTGGTTATGAGTATGTGGCATGCATGGGATGACCTTGTCTCCTATTCCTTCTCAGATGTCCTAGTTTGGTATCTCCTTAGGACTAAGATAGATAAGGGCTTGGCTGGCATGCACTCCCACCCAACACATCTTCCTTTTACAATTTCTAATATAGTACCATTATTTTAAGACACTTGCCATTCTATTTTTACGCTGATAACACAGGAACAAACCCCAAGTATCAACAGATGGAACTACACAAAAAACAAATACTTGGGAAGGATTTGGGGGAGGTGTGTCACTGGAGGTCGGCTTTGAAGTTTCAGAAGACCAAGTCATCCTCAGTGTCTCTCTGTGCCTCACAGTTGTCTCAGGATGTGAGCTCTCAGCTACTGCTCTAGAACCATGCCTGGCTGCCATACTCCCTGCCACGATGTTCAGGACCCTAATCCCCTGAAACTGTATGTTCCCTGTTAAACACTTTCTTTTATAAGTTACCTTGGTCATGGTGATCTCTCACAGCATCAGAAACATAACTAAGACACTAGTCTTTGGGAAATGCAAAATAAAACCAGTTTGAGTTATCATAATGTCACCCCAGTCAGAATGGCTGTCATCAGTTGACAACAAACACTGGAGAGAAAAGAACATTTAGTCATGATTGGTAGGGGATCCACTGAGAAAGTCAGTTTGGAGACTTATTTAAAAATTAAAAATAGACCTGGAAATGGTGATGCACACTTTTAATCCCAGCACTCAGGAAGCAGAGGCATGTAGATTTTTGAGTTTGAAGCCAGTGGGGTACATAGAGAAATCATGGAGAGAGAGAGAGAGAGAGAGAGAGAGAGAGAGAGAGAGGAAGAAGAAGAAAAAGAAGAAGAAGAAGAAGAAGAAGAAGAAGAAGAAGAAGAAGAAGAAGAAGAAGAAGAAGAAAAGAAAAAAGAAGAGAAGAGAAGAGAAGAGAAAGGAAAGGAAAGGAAAGGAAAGGAAAGGAAAGGAAAGGAAAAGAAAAGAAAATTGAAAGTAGAATAACTACCCTATGACCCAGCTGTTTCATGCCTGGACATATATATAAGAATGCCACACCCTACAATAGTAATATTAACACTTCCATGTTTATTGCTGTTTTATTCACTATAGCAAGGAACTGAGTTGTCCATCAGCAGATGAGTGGATAATGAAAATTTGGAATATATCTATCTATCTATCTATCTATGGACACTATTCAGCTCTTAAGAAAAATGAAGTTTAAAGCTTTTCAGAGTAATGGGTGGATTTAGAATGTACAATGAGTGGGGTCACACACTCTCAGAAAGGAATTAACTGCATACCTCTTTCATATGTTTATATGTTGAACAATTGTACGTGCAAGTACAGAGTGATGTGACGGCAGGAGAAGAAGAAAGGCTGAGACAAGAGGACAGAAGGATGGGCATGAGTGGTGATATAAGGTTATTTTCCTGCTTATAATTCTGTCATGGACATTTGGTTTGGGTGGTGGGTCTTTGGTCAGTGCATAAAATATATTTGATGCCAAAAGTATAAAATGTGGTACAAAGCTCTAAAGCTTCTGTTCTGGGTGCCTATTCTGACTGTATTTAGTTATATAGACTTTGATTCTGGTTAATTTTTGGGCATAGTGTTATTATTTATTTGCAATTTTTCATAATGAAGTTTATAAAATTTACAAACATACAATAAAGGTACTTGGGTTCTGTGCTATAGTGTCGCAATGTGGAGAGATATTTGAACTTATCCCAGCCAAATGTCTGCCTGTGTCATATGTCATCACATTTTTTTTAACTTCCATGGGAAAAGTATGTGTCCAGCCATGAACATTTGCCCAAGGCCTGGGGGAAAGCTCCAATCCCAGCATGAACTATGTAAGCTGTGGGCTGGAGATGCTTGTGTTTGGCCTAGGGATACTATAGAAGAACATTTGGCTGACTGTAGGTGACTGGTGATAATTAGGGAGAGGAGCATGTTACAGTCTGGTTCTTAAATGTTCTCCAAAGATCTGTGTATTTAAGGCTGTTCTGGAGCCTGAGGCACTGTTGGCACTTTTGGAGCCTTTTAAGAAGTGGGGCCCAAAGGGAGGAAGTTAGTAGGAAGTGCTCTTGAAAAGGGATGCTGGCATCACTCTATCTGGGATTCTCCTCTTTTTCTTGATGTTCCTGGCTCACATGGGTATCTTTTTGACACTAAGCAGCCTGTTATTTAGCCTTGCTAGTAGCTCAATGGCAATGGAGCCAACCAATGAATTTTTATGGACTAAAAACCCTGAAATTGGATGGTTGGTGGTGGCACATGGCTTTGATCCCAGCACTCAGGAGGCAGAGGCAGATGGATCTCTGTCAATTTGAGGCCAGTCTGAGCTAGTTCTAGGTCAGTAGATACTAATACTACACAAAGCAACTTTTTCTTAAAAAACAACAAACAAACAAACACCTCTTAGAGACAGCAAAGCAAAAAAATAATCTCTTTCTTCTTTTCAGTTCATGTTCTTGGTTATTTTGTCATAGCTGACTAACTTTGGACAAAATCAGTAAATGGAATGTCACAGATTCTGCAAGACCTTACCAAGTGGAATGGTGTTTGTCCCTGTCTCATTTCTAACTTGACCTTACCTCAGTCTCTATCAACTGCTGCCACATCAACCCCCCTCCCATTGAACAAACACAAAGGCCACAATAATCTCTAGACGATGCTCTTGAGCAGGTGCACAGTGTTCCTGAGCTCACACACAAACTTGGCATGCCTCATAGTAGACACCTGAACAGGTAAGGGGTGGGAGCACAGAGCAACAGGACATCAGACGGGGCTGCTCAGGACCACAGTCTCATAAGGTCAAGCTAGAGGGTGGGTTGGATGTGGTGGGAGATCCAGTGATACCAGTGTTGGACAGGATCCAGCAGCAGCTCGGCTCTTCCCATTAAAATGCTGAGTAACCATGAAATGATGCAAGAGCCAATGTGGAAGAGTTTCTGGGAGATGGACAAAGTGCAAACAAGAATGCAAGGTCATCTCAGCTTTCCAACTTCCATTCCTCCCCAAGGACATAGTTTGTCTTGAAGAGATGACTAAGCCATTGAGCATAGAGATGGCCTCCAACCAGTTTCAGGTCTTTCCCACTGGCTCAAGTCAGCAGGCATGACATCCTTACAGAAAAGGTAGCCTGGTGAGATCATTGAGGGGAAGACACAGGCTTTCTAGTCTCTTCCCTGTGGAGTAGGGAATGACTTGATAGTAAGGTCACTGGGAAAGTTAAGTGGAAGTACCATGATACACTGGGTAGAGAGGTTGTTAAAGACATTCATGTGAGCTCACACTTCAGGGCTGTTACTCTTGGGGTCAGAGCAAATGGAAAGAAATCGCAACTACAATAGTTGATATTATAGTATATGAAACTAAAATAATGAAGCTACCAAGTAGACTTATGGTTAACCTTGTTTACAGATAAAGACTGCAACCAGTAGGATATTTTTTTTTCTGCAAAAGGATAATTGCAGGCAGCTGTTATACCAGATAAGTACAAGTAACTTCCTGCAGGTGTCTCTGTGTTTCCGACTTTTGTTTTTGTTCTGATTTAATTTTCCCTATCAATGAATCAACTTGACTGGACCATAGGATGCCCAGGTAGCTCATTAAATATTTGTGTGTCTTTATTGAGGTGTTTCTGGAAGGCACAAGTCTTTGCATCAGGGGACTGAGTGATCAAGTGACCCTTCTTTATGATTGGCATTACCCAGTCATTGAGAGCAGAGGCTGGTGGGATTTACTCTTTGCCCAATTCCTTGAATGTGGACACTGGCTTCTGCCCCTGGTGCTCCTGGTCTTCTGTGTGAAGCAAGAATCTACATTGCTGGCTCTAGGTCCTGGCTGTGTTCATGTAGACCTGCCTCAAATCTTATAAGGAATATGCCTAAAGGAGTTATGTGATTGCTCAGTAGGCAAAAACTATGGGCACATCTCTTCAGCAAGCCATTCTTTACATCTAATATGTGTGTGCTTGTGGAGGCCAGAGGTTAACATTAGGTGTCTTCCTCAATTCTTTTCTACCTTATTTTTATTGTTATTATTATTATTATTATTATTTGGAGATAGGATCTCTCAATGTACCTAAAGTTTGCAAATTCAGCTAGACTAGCTAGCCAGTTAGCCCCAGGAATCCACCTGTCTCCCCAGCTCATCAGCACTGAGACTACAACATGGGTCTCTGCTTCTGGTTTTAATGCAGGTGCTGGGCTTGAATTTAAGTCACCTGTTCATGTAGTATGCACTTTATTGACAGAGCTGTCTTCCCATGCCACACCTGACTCTTAATGCTGTCCTCTGTCAAATCATGTTAAGAGCAAGATACCACACGGAGGACATGCTATCCTAATATGTGCTCATACTGATGAACTATTTCTGTGCAGGCTCCCAAGTAAGACACATGTCCCAGCTTTCATGACCTTGTATAGTCCCCTGCCTTATTTGGTTGTTTGACTTGACTTGGCCGTTTGGGACATTTGTCAGAATGACACAGAGAATGATTGATACAGGCTTATACAGTAGACTTGTAGGGAGCAGAGGAAGCCCCTGAGTGGGTAAAGTCTATATCCACACTTACGCTCTTAGAAAATGCCTATTGAGATCATTCCAAACAAACAAAACCAAAACCTTAGAGTGAATCAAATTCAGAAAATGTATTTAAGTAAGGAAATTTCTAGGACCCAACAGAGCTCAGAACTCAAAATTGGGTTGGAATGCCTTCCCTAATTCTACTGCTTGCTTCTATAGCCAATAGAAAGGAAGCAAGGCAAAAAGCTGGGTGGCTACAGTCCGAATTATCTTGTATGGATAGGGTCTGATCAATTGACAGCCTATGATTGGCTAAAGCTTGACTTTTATGATTATAAGTCAACTGTTAGAAGGATATACCATTAAGTACATAATTTATGTACATACAGTAAGGTTGCAGTAAGCTACATGTGGAAGTGGCTTTAGCCAAATTATCTCATCCACATATAGAAATATACTTAGGTCAAACTTACCAGTAATTCTAGTTTCCTGTGTGTTGCCAATGTAGGGGAAGGAGGATTTATTTTACCTTACAAGTTACAGTCCATCAGTGGAGGTAGTCAGGCTAGAAATAAAGCAGGAACTTAAGGTAGAAATTATAGAAGAACACAACTTCTAGTGACTGGTGTACTTAAAGACTCATGCATAGCTATCTTTCTTACGCAACCCAATATCATCTTCTTAAAGTGGGCCTAGCCTTTCTGAATCAATTGACAATCAAGACAATTCCCCACAGACATGCCCACAGGCCAGTCTGATCTGTGAAATCCATTGGTTGAGTCTCCCTTCTCAGGTGACTTTAGGCTGGGTCAAGTTGACATCGAAAACTAACCAGGACACTGTTAGCTTACAGGCAATTTCACTAGGCTCCTCCCAGGGATCTAGCAATGACGTATTTTATCACTTGCCACCACCAGGTGTGGGCTGTGGATAAGAGGACTGTTCCCTACCCCAGCAATCTCTCTTCCCATGTTTTCTCCCCTTCATTTCTGTTTCCAGCTGGTGTTCCCCTTTTCTGTTCTCTGCAACCTTCTTTCTCTGCCCTCATGGCTCTGCTCCCATCTGTCTGTTTGTCTACTTGTCTACTTATCTCCCTCTACCCTTTTCCAAGTTCTTACTCCTCTCCCTTTCCCCAATAGGCCTGCTTTATACCATACCTTGGCATAGGCTTGCCAGGTATTACCTTGCCCAATTGTATTTCAGAGAAGACACCAATTTACCAAAAGTCAGCCACCACAATCTCAAGAAATACAGGGCCAGCTCCTTTACAAGGGAAGACCATGTAACTTGAAGCAGGCTTGGACCTTCAAGCTATGCCCCCAACTCAATACAGAAAAATCTGAAGCCAGGGAAGTCCATGCATAGAGCTGAGAGTAATGAAACCTATGGATATTTCAAGTCATTGAGATTCATCATGTTTTTTTAATGTGTTGATGACTGCCCACTGATAGTCAAAACATAGTACATGTTCCATGTCTGCCTTCTAGTAAGACAAGTTAGGCAGGCATTCAGTAGATCCTTTTGGAGGGCTTCTCTACTTTCCTAGAGTAGGGACAGATTTAGCATCACTGACTCAGGACCAGCTTCCAATGGTTAAATGTTCTGATCTCTACGTTACAGATACCACTGAGAAATCATGCAGACTCCTCTGCCTTCTTGCACTTTATTGCCATAACTAAGATCCCATGTCAAATACAAGCTTATTGCAAAAAAGAAAAAGAAAAAAAAGATAGCTTATTTGAGCTTCTTGCTTTTGTTTGTTAGCCAAGCTTAAGTACCAATTGACAACTTGTCTACAAAAATGTTTGGAAACTAATCTTAATTTCCAAACATCTACAAGATCTATGGGAAGGGAATAGCTGATGGAGAAAGAAAAGTTAGCTAGGGACTTAGCCATACTTGCCAGTATGAAGTTGCCCCTCCTTAGCCTGTCAGCATGAGGGGATTCCTGACTCTTAGGAGTTCCTTGAAGGGTTTTATGTGCACCATCTGGTTATGACTCACTTGTTTCCTTCTGTCTTTTTTGTATTCTGTCCTGTCATGGAATCTTACACAGACTTAGTGTCTAGCCTCTTTATTGAGTTCCTGCTGAGCCTAGCACATGACAAATGTCTCCCACCGAAAGGCTTCTCCGCAAGCAGTGCCAATGGAATGAAGACAGGAAAGACATAGTTCCAGGAAGAGTGGCAAAGCCTGGATAGCTGGAGTGTCCTGTAAGTGGACTCTTCCCTCAGAGTGTTTCCTGACATCCCACCCCTTGCCTCCTCAGAGGCTCCCCTCAGAGGGTGTCAGGCTTGTCCTATCCACTCTCAGTTGTTCTCATGGAGAACATTCTGCATTGGGGTGAGGCCACTAGAGATGCCTAACCCCAAATTTGAAAGGCTCTTAGACTTTAGGATGATGTATGGATAATGTCTAGATCTCTCGTCAGAGCTGTGCCTCTTCCTCTCATTCCAACCTGTGACTATATGAATCCTTTTCTGTGCCTTTACCGAGGCTACGCAAAGGAGAAATTTCAACTTGAAGACTTTCTCTCAAACACAGGAGCTCCTCCTGCCAGTTAGAGAGAGATTCTCATGGTAGAGATTCTCATAGTCATTAGTGCTGTCACATAAGTGCCTGATAAGTGCAGCTCAAGGGTGTGAGATCTAGGTTGGCTCATGGTTTCAGGGAGATCTTAGTCCGTGACCATGGGGCAGTGTCCCATGTTGATGGGAGCAAGTAATGGAGGATGCTCATGATGGGCTAGGAAGCAGAGAGAGCAGGCAGAAACGGTAGGTGGGGATAACTTTCAGGGTGCTGCCCCAGTCACTTCTAACCGCTCCACTCCATAACTTTCGAAGGAGGACCACCAGCTGGAGATCATGCTCTCAAAGCATGAGCCTGTGGGGGAACACTTCAGATTCAAGCCACATCAGAGCACCACCTTTTTGAATAGATACTTAAAGAAAAGCAAGTTCTCTGCTGCCTAGTATGAGGTCTGTGCTTCTTAGTCATAAAGCAGTGTGCCCAGAAACATCCAGAGAAACACCAGAACATGTGCATCTCAAGCTCTTTAGTGCACACTCTTTTATTATTACCTTTCCTTTTTCCATTTGTGAGAATGTATATGCGTAAGCATGCACAGATATGTTTACCTGTCTGTGTGAGTGTACATGTGTGTATGTGACTATGAATGTGAGGGCTGGAAGTTGTTCAAAACCATGCTCAGTGGCTCTTTCACCTTATTCACTGAATCAGGGTCTCCAAAGCCCAAAGCTCACCCATATGCTAGCTTCACTAACTAGCTGGTTCTGAGAATTGCCTGTTTCCTCCTTCCTGGAATGGGCTTTGGAGATCAGGATTCTGGGCCTCAAACTCATGTAGCAAGTTCACTAGCCATTGGATAATCTTCCCAGCCAATGTAGACTCTCTAAAAGAGAACCAGAATGAACAAGTCTTAAAGACAAAAGAGGCATGCTGGACTAGGACTACTTTGCCTTTCCCTCTCTGTAGATGGAAGGGCATTGTCTTAGTCAGGGTTTCTATTCCTGCACAAACATCATGACCAAGAAGCAAGTTGGGGAGAAAAGGGTTTATTCAGCTTACACTTCCATACTGCTGTTCATCACCAAGGAAGTCAGGACTGGAACTCAAGCAAGTCAGAAAGCAGGAGCTGATGCAGAAGCCATAAAGGGATGTTCTTTACTGGCTTGCTTCTCCTGGCTTGCTCAGCCTGCTCTCTTATAGAACCCAAGACTGCCAGCCCAGAGATGGTCCCACCCACAAGAGGCCCTTGATCACTAATTAAGAAAATGCCTCACAGCTAGATCTCATGGAGGCATTTCCCCAACTGAAGCACCTTTCTCTGATAACTCCAGCTGTGTCAAACTGACACAAACCTAGCAAGTACAATTGACCCCTTGTCAACTTGACACACAAATACATCACTAGTAAGCCTCAATCCTTAGTTCTTACTCAACCCCAAGATCTTAAATAACTTTAAAAGTCCCACACAGAAATGTATAATTTTTCAAGTTAGGAAAATTTTGTAGAAAATTTTAAGTTTCATGAAATTTTAAGTTTCAGAGAATTGACACCCGAAGTTTTAAAAACTTCCTTCAAGAGGGAAAAATATCAGGGCACAGTCACAATCAAAAGCAAAAATCAGTCTCCAACCTTCCAATGTCTGGGATCCAACTCACGATCTTCTGGTCTCCTCCAAGGGCTTGGGTCACTTCTCCAGCCATGCCCTTTGTAGCATACACGTTGTCCTCTAGGCTCCAGATGCCTGTACTCCATTGCTGCTGCTGTTCTTGGTGGTCATCTCATGGTACTGGCATCTCCAAAATGCTTCTGTAACTAGGCTTCAACACTAGCCTCTCATAGGCTCTCTTCATGGTGCTGAGCCTTAACTCCTTTGCATGACCCCTTCAGTCCTAGGCCATCAATTGCAACCTAGGCTGCACCTTCACCAATGGCCTTCCATGGCCTCTCACAGTGCTTCCGTGGCCTCAGCTGCTCTGCATGATTCCTTCATGCCTTCAAAACCAGTACCACTTGGGTAACTCTTACACATTACCAAGTCCAGCCACAGAACAAGGTACAACCTTGGCTATCTCTGGAACACAACCTCTGTGCTCTCAGAAAACACTTCCCAGACGATGTCACCTCAACGATGCTGGTCTCTTCTTAATCACCGCTAATTTCTTAGCTCCAGCTAACCAGCATCAGTAGTCCCAGTAATGCAAAGGTTTTGCTTTAGTAGTTCTGGTATCTTGTTAATCACAGCTGATTCTTCAGCCCCAGCCAACCAGAACCACAGAATCTTCACAAAGTAACAATGGCCCTGAAAAGAGTCTTTAATTTTCCCTCTGAAATTTCACAAGCCAGGCCTCCATCTTCTGCACTGTTCTCAACATTATCTTCCAAGCTCCTACACAACATCTGACAACATCTGACAGAGCTCTTTTTTTTTTTTTTTTTTTTTTTTTGGTTTTTCGAGACAGGGTTTCTCTGTATAGCCCTGGCTGTCCTGGAACTCACTTTGTAGACCAGGCTGGCCTCGAACTCAGAAATCCGCCTGCCTCTGCCTCCCGAGTGCTGGGATTAAAGGTGTGCACCACCACGCCCGG
Source organism: Mus minutoides (assembly GCA_902729485.2). Taxonomy (NCBI): domain Eukaryota; kingdom Metazoa; phylum Chordata; class Mammalia; order Rodentia; family Muridae; genus Mus; species Mus minutoides. The sequence continues at coordinate 2,052,815 of LR753328.1, read as the reverse complement.
CCTGACAGAGCTCTTATCAATGAATGGATCTTCAAGCCCAAAGTTCCAAAGTCCTTCCACAGTCCTCCCCAAAATATGCTCAGGTTGTCACAGGAATACCCCACTCTGTTGGTACCAATGTCCTGGCACCTGGTATGCGGCTATTGATCTGGCAAATGCCTTCTTCTCAGTACCTGTCCATAAGGACCACCAGAAGCAATTTGCTTTCAGTTGGCAAGGCCAGCAGTATACTTTCACAGTTTTGCCTCAAGGATATATTAACTCTCCTGCCCTGTGTCATAATTTAGTTAGAAGGGATCTTGATCGTTTGGCTCTT
>LR753328.1:2024660-2052226 GCA_902729485.2 Mus minutoides | reverse complement strand
CTGCAGACAACTATTCGCCCTTTGAAAAACAGCTCTTGGCCTGCTATTGGGCCTTAGTGGAAACTGAACGTTTGACAATAGGACACCAAGTTACTATGCGACCTGAACTACCCATCATGAGCTGGGTACTATCAGACCCTGCAAGTCATAAAGTAGGACGTGCACAGCAGCAATCTATTATCAAATGGAAGTGGTATATGCGTGATCGGGCCAGAGCAGGTCCTGAAGGCACAAGCAAGTTACATGAAGAAGTTGCTCAAATGCCTATGGTTTCTACTCCTGTTACAATGCCATCTGCTGCCAAGCATGTACCTATAGCCTCATGGGGTGTTGCCTATGATCAGCTGACAGAAGAGGAGAAGACTAGGGCCTGGTTTACTGATGGCTCTGCACGATATGCAGGCACCACCCAGAAGTGGACCGCTGCAGCATTACAACCCCTTTCTGGGACAACCCTGAAAGACACAGGTGAAGGGAAATCTTCACAGTGGGCAGAACTTCGGGCAGTACACATGGTATTACAGTTTGTTTATAAGAAGAAATGGCCAGATGTACGATTATTCACTGACTCATGGGCTGTAGCCAATGGATTGGCTGGATGGTCAGGGACCTGGAAAGATCACAATTGGAAAATTGGTGAGAAAGACATCTGGGGAAGAAGTATGTGGATAGACCTCTCCAAATGGGCAAAGGATGTGAAGATATTTGTGTCCCATGTAAATGCTCACCAAAAGGTGACTTCAGCTGAGGAGGAATTCAATAATCAAGTGGATAAGATGACCCGTTCTGTGGACAGTCAGCCTCTTTCCCCAGCCATCTCTGTCATTGCTCCATGGGCACATGAACAAAGTGGCCATGGTGGTCGAGATGGAGGTTATGCTTGGGCTCAGCAACACGGACTTCCACTCACCAAGGCTGACCTGGCCACAGCTGCTGCTGAATGCCAGATCTGCCAACAGCAGAAACCAACATTGAGCCCCAGATATGGCACCATTCCTCGAGGTGACCAGCCAGCAACCTGGTGGCAGGTTNCTTTAATCTGGGTTACACCTTCTGCTGGAGACTATATAAGGACACTGGAAGAAGGGAGACTGGCACTCGCTCCTTCGCCTGTTCACCGTGTGGGACTGAGTAACTGCTAGATCCTTGGACTTCCATTCACAGCTACTACTGAACCATTGTTGGGAATTGGGCTGCAGACTGTAAGTCATCAATAAATTCCTTTACTCCAAAAGTTCTGTGACTCTAGAGAACCCTAACTAATACAGGCATCAAAGCTTTATGCTAACTGGACAGTTCCAGCCCCTTTACCTCCTGCTCTGGGGATGCCTAACAGTTTGAGCCTACTTTTGCCAGCATCCAACAGAATGTAAGAGATCTAAGACATTAGCCATGATGCCAAGACTATACTCAAGCTGTATGTCTTCTCTCCTGTGTATAGGTGAGACCAAAGCAACATTGCTAAGCACAGTAAGAAGATACGCATTCTAGTTTTCATAGTGGACCACATGGAGCGAGAGCTGGCAATTTTCCTGTGGGGTTCACTGCAGAGCTCATGTGGTATGGGAAACATATAGCAGACCACAAAAGTGGTCTCCAAAGGATGACAGTGACCATTTCTGACAGCCACTGAAAGCATGGACCCTGTTCCACCACTGCATGGCACTCCACCAGTAACTAGTGAATCTGGAGAAGGACACTGAACCTGGGGTGAGTTCACAGCCCCAGTGAACACTTGCATGTTGGCTTGGAGGAGTCTGAGCTGAAGACCTAGCGAATCCACATCCAGATTCCTCACTATAGCTTCTTGAGGTAAATAATGTGTGTTGTTTTAAGCCACCATTTGTGGTAGTTTTCTGGACAGCAAGGGAGACTGAAACTAACTGCTCTCTAGTTTGAATGTGTTCCTGTGTTAGTCTGTAAACTAAGCTGCTTATGACATTTGGAGGTAAAGTCTTTGGGAGACAGCAGTGCACAGGAGGAGTTATCAAGCCTATATGTCAAGAGTGTTGGTCCATGGGTGCTCCACTGTTTCTAGGTCACAGTGAGACAGAACAGTATGGATGTCCCAGTTTCCTAAAACGCATTCCTCAGTAACCTACTTCCTTCAGGCCCTCACCCCCTATGTCCAATAACCTCCCCCAAATAATACCACCAGCTGAGGATCCAGCTCACAAGCCTGTGGGCGACATTTCACACCCAATCATAATGAGGTAACGAGTATTGTATGGAGAAGCTGTGAGTAGGAGCCCCAAGCTGATAGCCATTGTTCTGTGAGAGGAAGAAAGGCCAGAGCTAGCCTGCTTGCTAGGTTACTACAGAGTCCTTGAAGGGCACACTTTGTCACCTGGACACTTCTCCCCATTTCCTCTCACTTTCTTCTTCTTCCACATATGAGCTTCCACACCTGCTCCTTTCAGGTTCTTTATGCCTGGATCCAGAAGCAACAGAGCTAAGTGGCCATGGGTTGAATCTAATGCAATTGGCAAATTACAATTCTATGTGGGACCAGTCCCCCCCCCTGCCAGACCACACTTCATATCATGGGGGAGGGGGGTGTAAGCATACAAAGTGGTGCCTGCCTTTCTAATCATTGCCAAACCTCATTCCTCACAGGACACACATTGCTGCTTTAGTTCTGCAGCTTTGAGAATCCCTGATCTCTGCTTTCTTTACTCTGGTTGCTCATGTAATGCCAGGCCTGGAAGAGCCACTGTCCCAGCTGGTGGCCTGTGGGTAGGGATAGGCCATTCTTCTATGTCCACGAGGGAGAGTCATGGCCACTTTCCAGGTCAGCAGGGATCCTTTCATTCACCAGCCACCCCTTAAGAAAGTCTGAGGAAGGGGAGGGCTGAGGGCAAAGAAGCTTTTGCAGACAGACAGTGTGGGCAGAGCCTTCCTTGGGTGGGAGAGGGAGGAAGGAAGATAGTTGTCAGCAAGGAATGCATCCATACTCTGCGTGCCATGTCTCTTCCTCGCAGATAAAACACTGGGCTGTGCACAAGTGGGCCTTGAAGTTTTCTTTTTATTTCTAGAGATAAGAAGAAATAATATCCCACAGTCAAACTGCAAAACCCATGGGTCCTTTCTGAGAAACTCTGAAAACACACAAGCAGAGTCCCAATTCCAACAGGTTAGCCGCCAGCTCTGCTCAGGTGCTGGCTGCTCCACGCACGTTGTCAGTGCCTTGGTGGGCTGCAGGGACACATCTGCTTGTCCTTTCTTTTGCAGTTATGCATTCCTTCTCTTCCTTCCAGCAAGGAATTGTCTTTTGCTTCCTGTTCTTGTCATCTGCCATTGGCAGAGACACATGATCTTGGGAACTGGTGCATGGTCTCTCTCCTACCTCCTGAGTGTGGGAGGATTTCTGATGGAACTGGGGTGCCTTTGCCTGTCTGTGTCTGCCCCTTCTTCCTCCCTTTCCTCCCCTACCCCTACTCCTCCAGCTCTTCCTCACCCTGCTCCTCTTCCTGCTCCCACCCCTCCTCTCTCTTCTTATTTTCCTCCTCCTCCTCCTCCTCCTCCTCCTCCTCTTCTTCCTCCTCCTCCTCCTCCCCATCCTTCCTCCTTCCCATCCTACCTCCTCTTGGGTTCAATGTTCAGCACCAGAAGAAATAACATGAAAAAATTAAGAATAAATATAATTCAAGAGAATGAGAAACTATAATAAACTTCTAACGACTGGTGTCTGAATCCAGTACAAAGTTGCAGGGTTAAAAAGAAGTTCTACTCCCTCATCAAGAAAAGTTGTTGCATTATCCAAATTGATAGCTCTTCATTTTTGTGTTTTAAAGGTTATTTTATTTTATGTGTATGAATGCACGTACACTCTGTGTTTGTGTGTGTTTGTGTGTGTGTGTGTTCCCTATGCCTTCAGAGACCAGAAAAGGCATTGGAATTCCTAGAGCTGAGGTTACAGATGGTCATAAGGCGCCACAAAGTTGCTGGAAACTGTGCCTGGCTACTCAGGATGAACAGTAAGTGTTCTTACCCACCGAGTCACCTCTGCAGCCTTTTTGTCTCTTCTGTGTGTCAACCACACTGCAGAAAGCAGCAGGTGAAGTCTCAAGATGAGCAGGTAACCATACGTGGCTTGGTGACAGGGGAGGGAGGAGACAGGGAAGTGGCCGTTATTGTAAGGCAGAAGAGGCTCACGCAGCTGGCCACTGCCCAGAGCAGCACTTCGGGTCCAGCATGTGCAGAGTCCCCCTGGCCTGAGCTGTTTTCTCACAGTGAGGTGCTTCACACTATTAGTATAGTTTAGTCTACTCTGACCTGTTCAAGTGATCATTTTAGTTTAGATTGTGTTGAATCTAAACTATTTGAATGGAAGGATGCCCACCTCCTGGTTGGAAGTGTTGTTCCTTTTCCTGATTGAGAAGACTTTTTTCCTTACAGAAACAGTGATAGTGTAATCTGCACTAACTTGTGACTTTCCCATCTTCTACCCATTCTTCAACATGCAGGTACTGAGTTCCATTTCTTTCTGTTCCTACCTGCTGGATCTTGGTGCCCTTTGACCCCATTGCCCATATCCCTGCTCAATGCCTTTGGCTTTCCTGTCCATCTCCTGAGGTAACCATGTTCCTTGGGTTCTTTTTTGAGTCTGCTGGAGCAGACTATCACATACAGATGCCTTAGCACATCAGGAGTTTGTTCTCTCCTAGTCCCTGAACCTCAAAGCCCTGAATCAAGACATTCGTAGCCCTGGCTCCCTCTGGAGGCCACTCCTGTCCAGCTTCTGGTAGATCCTGGCACTCTTCAGCTAATAGGCATGTCCTTCCTGTCCTCCATCACTCCTTTCCCTGCCCCCGGCATCCATTCTTGCTCCCTGTGTCTCTTTGTGCATGTCACTGTGATTTGGGTCCCCTATAAAGGCTCATTCTTTAGTTTGTTGTATTATTGAGTCTTGGAATCTTTAAGAGATGGGACCTAGTAAGAGGAAGATAGGTCACTGGGGACCTAGAAAGGGGATGTGGAAACCCCAGTGTCCTTTCTTCACCTCTCTTTGTAGTGAAGGCTATTGGAAGGTAAGTACCTTTCTGCTCTATGCACTTAGCAACAATGCTCTGCTTCACCACAGATCTAACATGACAGGATGTCTGAACAGGGACTGAAACCTTAGAAGCCCAGAGCCAAAACAAATCTTTCTTTCTTATAAATTGACTTTCTCAAGAATTTGCACACTATGATGGGAGAAAGAAGTCCCCATGTCTACATGTATCTACATACAGAAAGGCAGACACCAGTCATTACTTTAGGCCACCTTAAGCCACTATGCCCTTGCCTTTATTTGATTACATCTGCAAACATCTTTCTTCTAGGCAGAGTAATATTTCCAGACACTGAGGAACAAGACTTGAACACCTTCGCTGGGAACAGAATTCAACTTATGCTATTTCTCAAGTATCTGTGTGCCCTTGGTCCATTTTTTTTCCTCCTCTGATTGCCATACTTCAAGGTTCTAATGCTCCCCACAGCTGTATTACCCTCTGCTGGGTCTCACGTAAGAACATCGAGATGCCCTGAAAGCATTCTACTGCAACAGGGAACCCGGATGAGGTTGCAGTACAGTGGGAAAAAAGGGTCTGCTTAATACACAGTGACGCCCAGAAAAGTCTTCTGAGTGAAAATGAGGGTCTGACCTTACATCATGAACACAAAGAAACTTCAGGTTCATTAAACATAAAAACTTAATGTTAAAAAAATGGTATAAACTTAATATTTTGCAAAACAAGTTTGCAGGCCTAGGAATTCCTGGGGCCCTGAAAGATAAAAGCAGAAAATTCAGAGGCTTCACCAGGGAATCGTTAAGAGATGTGTTTTCCATTCGTCAGAGATATCAGAAACAGAATCAAAAGAAAACTCAAGTGGAAGAAAAAGAGATATTGTCATAAATGCACAAGATGGAGAAGGAGTTGCTACAGAGGTAGGACAACACGATGGGAGGAAGGGCAGTGGATACGCGATGCATTAAAGTTTTCACTGAGCAACCCAAACGACCCCGTGGTCCATGCACGGGCTGTATGAAAGCCAGGCTCCCATTCCCAGCATCCAGTAGCCCTGGCTCACTGCCCACGAGGATCCCCAAGACAAGCTTGGTACCCTGGCAGGGTAAGGAGCAACGATGCTGCCATCTTGGTGTGGGGATAGTAGCTGTCTGAGACCCCGTATTTATAGAATCTTCTGTGTATAGTCACCCTATTGTCCACAGGCTCTGCAGCTGAGTCAGGACGCATGATGACGATGGACTTTCTCCAGTGAACTCTCCATTGTCTTTCTTAGCTTGGTAGGGAAGCTAAGAAAGCTGTGACCCCTTAATTTAAGGACAAAATAGTCTGTTTTTAACCATTTGCTACAATGTGTCTCCCTCCAAGACCACAGACTCTGCATTTGCATTTGAATTGTCTTTTGGTGGAAAATGGGGAAAAATTATAACTGTACGAAACATGTTTTTCTCTTTTCAACTCCCTCCCTCCTTCCTTCCCTCCCTCACTCTCTTCTTTTCTTTTGAGACAAGGTCTCATTATTAGCTTTGACTAGCCTGAAACTTCCCAGGTAGACTAGGCTAGCCTCAAATTCATACCAATCTTCCTTCCTGTGTCTCCTGGGTTTCTGAGATCCTGAATTAAAGGGATGTGCCTGGATTCACCATAATTTCTTAAACAATGCAGTGTAACTGGTGTTTGCATGGTACTCACTTTATATGAGATATTACAAGTGATCTAGAGATAAACTATGTGGGAAATATGTAATATCATGTGATTTCAGATGAAGAAATTGAGCAATTCTGGATGCCAGAACCCCAATGTCCTGAAAACAATCCCACGTGGATCCCAGGGGTGCATTTGACACCATTTTGCCCTTTCTCTCAGACTCTGGTTTCCATTCCATTCTGCTTCATTTCAGTTTCATGACCTGGTGCTGGGGATGGAGCCCAGGGCCTTGTGCATGCTGGGAAGTGCTGGATCATGGAGCCCCAGCCCCAGACTCTGACTCTGGGATTCTAGTATCCTTGCCCCCTGTTGCCTATGTAGTTTTACTCTTTGCTTTTGTTGAATCCTGCCTTTCTTGATGCCCAGTTAATGTTTCATCTGCTAACTTCTGCAAAGGTACCCATTCATTCCTTGCTGACTTGAGTTGCAATTTAGATACTGATAAAGAGAATGAAGAAAAAAATCTGCCTGAAATCTAAAGAGTAAGCAACAGATAAACTGCTTAACAAATGATGTGGACTTGGTACTTATACAATTAGCTACACTGCAGAAAACTTGGAGTGCTCTGGAAGTCATGGGTCTCAGAATGAAAGGAACCCAACATGGGTTTGCACAATTGGACGCTGTCCTAACCTACTTGACAAGGCCAAGAAAAGACTCGGAATGTGAAACAGAATGTCTACAAATGATTCCTAATTTAAAGATGGAAAACAAACACGGATCATGTCAGAGGAAAGTCTAAATTACTTCTAACATTTTCTAGGAAAAAGTGATATTGTTAGAGGCCTGCATGTGAAAAAGAATGAGTTGAGTTCAACATCCAATTCTGCTTTAGTTATCTTGCCTAACATTTTGATGTTTATGAGTTTGTTAGAACTTTAAAACTTGTAATTTAAGATTGCACACTTACCATTCTAATTAATGTTGTCTATCTGCCTGCCTGCCTTCCTTCTCTCCTTCTTTCCTTCTCTCCTTCCTTCCCTTCCTTCCTTTTCTCTTTTCTTTTTTGAGACAAGGTCTCCTTATGTAGGTTTATCTAGCCTGAAACTTGCTATGTAGACTAGGTTTGCCTCAAATTCAGGGGAAAACCCCTCTTTTTCCTTCATACAAAATTATTAAGTTAATATATGTTATAAAGGGGGCACCAATGGGTCCTGGATAGCTAGTGTCCTAGGAGAAATACAAGATCAGTACGTGGGGAGCGATGTGGGAAGCTTTAGTCAAGCTGAGAGTATAATCCAGAGCTCAGGACAGAAGAAGAGAAGCAGGGAAGACTGCAGAGTGAGGGCAGGGAAGGGAAGACTGCAGAGTGAGGGCAGGGGAGAGAAGATTGCAGGGGTGAGTGCAGACTTGTCTCACATTGAAATTCAGACAATTGTTATAATCATAAGAAATCCAAACTCTGGCTGCCTTACTGCAGGTCCCCAGCTTTGACCAGAGCCTCTTCTGCTTCCAAAGCTGCCAAGAAAGCTCTCCTTTATGCTCTCTTAGCACCCACCATGCCTAGAAATCCTCCACTACAGCTCAGGCTGAAAGACATAGGGGAAGCTGTCTGAGTGTCGCCTCCTTCTAGAGTCTTATGGCATTTTTCTCTAGAGCTTGCAATTTTCTTGCCAGTATGTAAGTCATCCACAGGCAACACTTTTATTAATTTGTACAAAGATCCTAGACTTCCAGCTTAGTTTTAATAGAAAGCTCCTCTCCTTGCACCTCTTGACAGCTGTATGTCTCAGTAATTAAACTGCATAAGGCTTGGGCAAAACCAAATAGCCTAAGGAGATTTGGTATGAAACATAAAGGAAGCTGTAGACCCACAGTGAGATGCTAAAGGCAGGAGGTAAGTCTCCTAGAGGCAGTTGAAATAAAGTATGGTTTCCAGAGGGAAAGGCAACATGGCTGATCAACCTGGTTGGGCCAGACTCTACCCTAATCAGTCAAAAGCAAAGCTAGAAGACAGTGCAGAAACGGGGCATGCTGACCTCAGCAGTGTCGGAACAGTGAACAGACAGCTTTGAGGAATCTTGAAAATTCAAATTCCGATAAGCTACTTATTAATTTACTACATAACAGGATCCAGAAGACATGTGTTCTGACCTGGTGGGAATACTGTGGGAATACAATGTCATTCACCATGCTTTCTGCTGAGGAAGACAGCCCAACTCTTGACATCCAACCTGAGCAGCCCTCCCTGAGAGGGAGTTCATGGAGCAGCTTGGAGTGTCTGGAGTGACTGTGTGCTAGGTGTTTTCCTAGCACCAGTGTGGGTTCAAACACATTTATTAGAACCGAACCAGTGTATTCTGCATTTGGGACTGAACATCAGGCTGTTACTCCATTAAGAGACCCTATTCAAGCTTGAGCCTGGAGCTACTACATGCTGCAATCTACTCTTTTCTCCGTAGCCTTCTAGCCTTGAGCCACAGTAGAGCACACCCCAGCTCTAAATACTTGGGGCTACAGCCTTGGTTTACACTGGTAGTCTTGCTTCCAGATGGCCCCCTTGACTTCTCAGAGTCAGTGATCACAAAACTGTCTACTCCCAAATGCCAAGTCATTTTCCCACCTTCCTCCAAGCCCCGCTCCCCCCACCTAGGTCTAGCTTCCTCTCCTGGCCCATGGCTGACAGCCTCTGGCTAGTTTATTTACTTCAAGCCTCTTCTTGCCCTGACTTTTCCTTTATAGAGACAACGGAGACACATTTGGTAGTCAGATCTTTGTCTAAAATCCTTGTCAGTAAAACCCCCAGACTCCCAGAGAAAACCCCACTAAGAAACTCTGAATTTTTTCTCATTGCACACAAGGCCTGAGGGACCTGCTTTACCTATTTGGGGAGTAACTGAGTGGAGATTGCTAAGGATGGACCCACGGAATCCTCTGTGCCCACTAAGGAAGGGCTCTACCACTGAGCCAGATTGACAGCCATTTGCTCTGCCATCTGCTCTAAGGTTCTGTCATTTGACAGACAGACTGAAGCCTCCTGCATCTTCTATCCTTTTGTAGATGTCTGATGACCCTTGTTCTTTATTTTCAGTAGCCTTCATTTTCTGCTCACCAAGCCAATGGCTTCAGCAGAGCAATTACTATGTCCTCCCCCAGGTCCCAAGGCTCCCACAGCCTCTTGCCTGACGGCTGCCATAATATTCATAATGCACCCATTCACTTATTTTTCTCTCTGAAAACAACAATAACAACAACAACAACAACAGTGGTTTCCTCAAGGGCATGGACCACATCTCTAATTTCTGCATCTAAGATACCATATGCAAAGTACATAGATTAGAGTGTTTATTTTAGAGATTCATGGAAAAGTTGCTGGGACATCCCCTCTATTATGATTATCTTTAATCATTAACTTGGCACAGCCTGGAATCGCATGGGAAGAGATACTCAATGGGGGATTGTCTACATTGGATGGTGTGTGGGTATATCTGTGGGAAAGTGCTCTAAATTAATTGAGGTGCAATGTGCCAGTCCATTGTGGGTATCACCACATTCCCTAGGCAAGGGGAGAACTGCCTAAGAGTAGAGGAATTAGATTGGTACAAGCAAGCAAGTGAGCATGCATGCATCCATTCCTCTCTAGATGTGACGTCATTGGCTGTTTGAAGTCCTTGCCTTGACCTTCCCACAATGATGGACTGTAACCTGGAATTGTTAACTGAAATAAATGTCACTCTCCTCTAGGTTGTGTTTTTTTTAAGAGTATTTTGTCACAGGAACAGAAATGAAATTAGAACACTGTCCCTTTATTTTTATTTTGGCAACTTTATTTCAAGGAAAATATAAATTGAAATCTAAAACAGCACAGTATAGTGAGTTCTACTACTTTCTCTAGACACCGTGGGGAGGTCTCCCTTTTAGTGGGGTCTCTGTAAGAAGTATGTATAAATTAAAGGTAAATGGGGGACTGTATTGTCATTATGGTGTAAGGAGGAGCGGTGGGGGTGGAGTAGGGTGTGAGGGAGAAACAACTGGGAGACAGCAGTCCCTTGCCCAGGAGTCTCAGTGACTGTCAAGTTTCCAAGGAGAATGACTCTGGAGGTTCTGGGTTCAGTCTCTAGAATAGGAATGCCTCTGTTTATGCCCACTGCTGGGATGAAAGGCTGCGTTGGCACAGGACAGAATGTTCCAGCACAGGATATCTATGTGAGAGTTCTGGTTATGAAAGGAAGGGAGTGTCCTTCATGGGCGTGAGCTTGGTTCTTAACTGCAACACTAGATAGAAGACCATATTTACTCTGAGATTCAGTGCCTCTAGCTTCCATTGCCAAAGACCACTCTAAGGGTTTTCCTTCATAAGCTACCTACCAAAGGTCTGAGTCAGGCCGAGGCAAGGTGAATTGGCCAGGCATAGGGGCTGAGCTGGTTTGTGATGTAAGTTTCCCTGGCGATGGGAGCCAGCTGTCATTTTGCCATTCATTCCCAGGAGGCATTCAGCATGATTCACCAGGCATGCTGGGGACCAGCACTGAATCCTGCACTTAGCAAGGCTTTTTATGGGCCCCTTTCCCTTACAAATTCTCTTCAGTAGCTGCAGCCTGAGTAGAATCAAAGCCACCGTTTGGACTGGGTTTGCCACTGGAAAGTCTCCCCTGGTTCTCATTGTCCTTCTGCCCTCTGTACTCTGTGGGCTTGGTGAGGTTTATAAGCACTGCTTGTCAGAAACCCAAGGTCAGCCAGGCTTTGTGAAGCTTGTCACTTTTCATGCCTGATACCCTGCCTGTCTGCTGGGTGGAGGCGACAGGCATCACGTCAGACCAACCTGCTGCTCACAGTTAATCTCTGGTAAGGTGACCAAAGCAGGACTTTCCTTGGTTTAATACTGAAAGAATCATTCAGGGAAATATTCTTCCTTAGTTAAAAAAAAAAAGCCAAAACAAAACAAAAACAAACAAGCAAGTAAACAAACAAACAAAAACCACCTTATGATGTCTACAGATGGCTCAGATTATAAAAGTGCCTGCATCTCATGTCTGATGACACTAGTTCAATCTCCAGGATCCATGTAAAAACAGAGAACCTATTCTACAAAGTTGTCTCTGGTCTCTACCTGCACGCCTATACATGCCTATCCCACACACACAATAATAACAACAGGTAAGTCAAACAAGATTATTTTTTAAAGATGTCCTATTTTCCAAGCTTGGGAGTGGTGTCTACACCCTTTCCAGACCCACCTGCTCAAGTGTCTGTGCGACCTTGTCCTGATGGTACACTCCCTAAGCACGGTAGCTCAATGCAATGCAGTCTTTCCCAATGGCTGCTCCATGGTTCTGAGCTCACCGTGTGCCTTTGGGGGAGTCCCTATAAGCATTTACTTGCCTCATCATTTTGATGCTGCTAGTATAATGGGATTCCTCTGCAAACTCTTTCAGACACAGATCTGGCCAAGAAGCATGGCTGTCATAAAATATACTTGACTCAGAACATAGAAAAATAGCACTTGTCCAAAGCAATGCTCATGCTGAGTGGAGCTCTCAAAGGTGCATGAAGCATGTGTGTGCCTGTGTTTAATTATATTCCATCTCTGAACCTCTGAGTCTGCTTGACTGCCACCGTGCAAAGGTGAGTGTCAGCTAGATGTTACCCTGAATTGTTACCATGGGGCTTTCTCTCCACTAGAGAAATAGCTTGCTATGCTCAGAAACTTCTAAGCATTGAAGCTGCTGTCTAGGTGGCTTGGGTTGAGGCAAACAGAGCTGGTCTTAAGCAGGCCCTGTGAAAACGGTGTGGTAGTGGCTGCTGCCTCCAGACTAGCCTTGACAGGGTGTGAGAAACATGAATTCCACAAACCAACTATGAGATCCAGAGATCCTGAATTTGAACTTCACAGAGTCTGTTAATAATTCATTGTGCTTGATTGTTCTGATTCCCAGTCTAAGAGGCAATTGCTTCCAGGCTCACTGCCTTCTGCCATGGGTACTCACAGAGAGGCTCCAGGCACTTCTGGCTGAAGAATTTGGACATTGCTCATTTAGTGGGATTTATGGCCAAGGGGCAGAATCCCAGGACCAATCACTTAGAAAATGTCTCCAAAGCCTGTTTGCCGAGGCTGGTCTTCTTTTCAGCTATATTTGCAGACATTCGCTTCCTGCCTCAAAACCAATTCAAGTAAGGAATTAAGCAAAACAAAAAAGTGTAGACTGTGGCCACACTATGTCCTTATCTGAATGGTCCAAATGGTCCAAGGGAAACTGATAGTTACTTGACTGATTTCTCTTCCTGCTCACTAGATTATGATTCATTGGGAAAATGTTCCTCACAGAGTTTTAAGCCTTTTCAAGCACTGACTATGCTGAGCGGGCCTCAGGGAATTCAGCCAACTCCTGAAATGATATGGGATGAACCAAGGGTCAAAAAGCTTTCGTTTTGAAGCCTGGAATTTAAACCCCGCCCAGGCTAAGCAGAGGGCAGAACCTCTGCTGACTGCACTAAGAATCTACTCTGGACCTTGGAGCTCCCATACAGTTGGGATGTGTTTCCTTTGTCCTACTCAAAGGTTTTTTTTTTTTTCTTTTACAAAACATTGTGGTTTTTACAGAAAAACTTGGCCAAAGTATCAGAGTCTTGTACCATTTAGGCTAACCATGCCAGATACAATATGTTCAGCATGATTTTTTTTTTTCATTTATAATACTGGAGCTCAGACTGTGGCAAGGTCTCTTTTACTAACTACGTCCCAGCCCACTGAACATGAAGCACATTTCCTTGCATGAGAAATCTCTGGGAGAATGTATCTTGGTAAGCCACTGCTAGATTCCTAGATTCCAGGAGCTGTGTATCTTGTCTGCAGTAGAGTAGGGGCCAGCTCCTACACTGCACCAACACCCACCTGCCCTGGTTGCATGCCTCTATTCAAACTATAAGATGACTCCTACTCCAACCAAGGTCCCCAGGACTCTGATTTTTCTGCAAGCAAGCCATCTAATGCCTTAGTCATTGTCTTAACCCAGGAGGAAAGTCTGTGGAGGAAGAATCTACCCAGTATAGAATGTAAGATTTCAGGGAAGAACTTATGGTCAGGTGTGATCTCCCCTCATCTTTATAGATACATGGCATGGAAGGTTCTAGAAAGAATCAACAATTGGGCTGGAGAGATGGCTCAATGGGTAGAAGCACTTGTTGCACAAGCATGAAGACCTGAGTTCACGCCCTCAACATCTATATAAAAACATCAAGAATAGCCCCATGCATCTGCAACCTCAGCACTGACTGTGTAATAGGGTGGGTCAGGAAGATCAGTGGGCCTTGCTGGCCACTAACATGTCTCCAGGCTCAGGGAGTGACCTTGTCTCCAAGGGACAAGGTACAGAGTCATAGAGGAGAACACTTGACTTTCTCTTCTAGCCTTTGTATAGGTGTTTGCACAGCCACAAACATACAGACACATACAGAGACAGACACACACAGAGATACAGACATACACACACACACACACACACACACACACACACACGCACACACACACACAGAGTTCAGGGCTGACAGCAGGAAGACAGGAATGCAGGCATTTTTTCTGATGGAGTGATGGTTGGCTGCATTGGAGCGCTCATCCACTTTCAAGGCACTCACAAATGGCTCCAGCTCAAGACTTACTTAGAAGCTGTGTGCCAGGTGGTTGCTAATGGTGACAGTTCACTGCTGCTGTGTACAGCATCCCTGGACTCAGACCTGCCCACAGTGCTGTGATGCTTAACCACATGCTCCAGTGTCACCTCTTCTGTCTGAGGGGCTAAGGGGGCCTGTGCTTTCTGTCACTGCTGTGGTACCCTCAGGCTCTGGGAGTTTGTTTGTCTCCTTGAGCATGAAGCAACATCCTCCCAGGCTTTGTTCTCTCTGCAAATTCTTCAGTACTTATCCCACTTGGTATCTACTTTAATTTCCTTTCTTTTCCATCCTTAGCACTGTGGGCTGAAAGCCATTCCTGGGCAGGTCTGTCAGCAATAAATATATTGAAAGACTATGAGTGCCAGGAACTTGGCCACCAGCCAGTGGGCACAGAGAAGATGGAAAGCATTGTGTGTAAACTTGAGACTGCACTAAAAAGTAAAGTTGATCAAAAAGGAAAGGAAATAAACAATCAATTAAAAAAAAAAAGGAAAAAAAAATCCCAAATGCAAAAAGATAGGCCTTAAGGGGGATTTTCCACTCCCCCAAGTGCCAGTGCGTTTAAATGTAAGAGACCACAGTTTGCCTCATACAGCTTTTGTATAGAGGGTATTCAACTGCTAGGACTTTATATGCCAGCTGTGCCAATGCCCTGGGAAGATCAGAATTCAGTCTACTACTCCCACTCACTGTCACAGGCCTCTACAATGGATAGACGTGTCTGAGGATTTAGCATCCCGGAAATGACAGGGCTGCACTGGGAGGCCAGTGGGCTCCTAAGCCTCTGGAAAAGTTCAGGCTTTCTATCCCTTCTCCTCCCATTTTACAGATGCCTAAAAAGGGGCATGGAGGCCAAGAGATGAAAACCAGAGTTCCAGATTTCTGTTAGTCTTTCAGTTATAACACCCAAATAGATATTTTGACAATGTCAATCAAAATCAGGGAGGGGGCAGGGGAAAATGTGCCACAATTCTGTGAAGGTTAACTGAGATTAAAATAAATATTTCTTGGAGGAATCAAGCATACATTTTTGTTTTGGTCACAAATATAATATAAAAGTGCAGTGGCATCCATGTGAGCTGTGTGTTCAAGATGAGCTGAGAGATCACATCTTGATCTAAGAGTTAGCAGCAAAGAGAGAAACCCCTGGAAAGGAGTGGGCTTTTAAAACCTTAGTCATGTATCTCCTCCAATAAGGCCATGCCTCCTAAACCTTTTTAAACAGTTCCACCAACAAGGGAGAGGTGGGTGGGGAGGTAAGTATTCAAATATATGAGCCTGCAGGGCACTCTCATTCAAATGAACACTAGCATCTTTAAGGCCCTGAATTTTACCTCCCATTAAAAGAGAGGGAGGGAGGTAGGGAGAGAGAAGAAGGGAGGAAGGGAGAGAGAGGAAGGGAGGGAGGGAGAGAGAAGGGAGAGGGAGAGTTGGGAGAGGAAGTTGGGAGAAAGCAAGAGAACCAAGGACTTGTTTTGACTTGCAATGCTGCATGCAATTTGTTCACTGAACAACAAATGAAAGTGACTGATTGGATGGGCAATTCTGGGTTTCTTCCTCACCGGATGCTTTGGCAGTACAGGTTTTGTCTTTTGGTACCTTGAGTCCAGTAACTCTGAACTGTGTAAATCAACTGCTTTCCAATCTTATTAGCCTATACCCTAAAAGGATCCAGAAAACTGTACCCCTTTGCACATTTTAAAAGTGGCATTAAAGCTTTTCTCTTCATAATTTAACTAACTACAAGGGACAGGATTTTCTGTATAATATAAATGTTAACATTTCAAGAGTAAATCCTTTCATTATGCTTTGAGATAGATCTTTTGGAATGTAAACACAAAAGGAGGACTTGATACCAGGCTGTCATCCACTCAAAATGCATAAATATTGTCTTCTCTAGCTCTTGAAAATTTAATAACTTTCAACCTGTGTTTCCATTCATTTTCCACATCAAATTTTATTCCAAGAAAATGTATTTTTGACATTTAAGATTTATATTGATTACCGCAGGAAATGTGTTGAAATGGGTTGGGGAGATGCTTGCCTGCAGGCATGAGCATCTGAATTTAGTCTCCCAGAACCCACATAAGAATCCAGGTTTGCAGCTAATGCTTTAATCTGGGGGAAGAGGTGTGATGACTAATTTTAATTGTCATCTTGACAAGGGATCATCTAGATTAGGGTGACCTGTGGGCTCATCTGTGAAAGACTGCCTTCATTATGTTAAGGTTAAGACGTGGCCTGGAAGTAGGCAGCACTGTTCTCTAGGTTTGGAGGTTGGACGGTAAGAGTAGAGAAATGAGCTGTGCACAGGTGCACATGCATCTGCCCTTTCTTTACTTTGGCCCTTGATGTGACCATCGGCTTTGAATCTCTGCTGCCTTGACTTCTCAGCTCTGATGAACTGTGTGATGAACTTTCTCCTGTGGCAGCTTTCATTGGAGTAATTGACCACAACTACTAAAATGAAACTACGACAAGTAGCTTGCTGGGATTTGCCATCCACTCAGCCTAGCCTTCTTAGTAAGCTTGCCATCTCACAGAGAGACCCTGTATCAAAACACAAAACAACAACAACAACAACAACTCCAAACAAGAACAAGACATGGTAGATGGGTGTCCTGGTTTGGTTTCTATGATGCTGTGGTAAAACCCTTACCAAAAGCAATTTGGAGATTTATTTGGTTTACAGCTTATAGTACATTGCCAAGGAAAGCCAAGACAGAAACTCAAAGCAGGGTCCTGGAGGCAGAACTGAAGTAGAGGCTTTAGAAGAAAGCAGCTTACTGGCTTGCTACCCATAGCTTGCTCACAGTGCCCAGGACCACCTGCCCATAGTGGGATGTATTCTGATACAAGCATTAATCAAGAAAATGCTCCACAGACATGGCCAGGTGGTTCCTCAACTGAGGTTCCTTTTTTCGAAGTGACAGCAGTATTGTCATATTGACAAACACTAATCAGCATAACAGCAGGTGAGGAATTTCATCTAAGAGTATCCTCCAGTCTCCATATACATGTTCACACATATACATGTGCACCATCTGGACACATACATGTACACACACATGCATGAATATACACACAAGCACACACATCCTCACAAAAAAGCATGTATGTAAACATAAAAAGGTTTTCTGTATCTAGCTTTGTGTTAGTTTTTTTCTTTTTATTGATAACAGATATTTTTTTCACATAATATACCCTGATAATGTTTTCCCCTCCTTCTACTCTTCCTAATTACTCTTTACCTCCCCTTCCATCTGGATTCACTCCATTTCTGTCTCTCAATAGAAAAACAGGCTTCTAAGAGATAATAATGAAATATAATAAAATATAGTAAGATAAAAACAAAGACTAACATTGGAATTAGACAAAACAAACAGAAAGAAAAGAGCCCAAGAGAAGGCACATGAGTCAGAGACCTATTTGTTTGCACAGTCATGAAGCCCATAAAAACACTAAACTGAAAGCATCTAATTAGGTGATCATGTAGTTTTTGTCTTTGAGTTTGTTTATATAGTGAATTACTTTGATGGATTTCTGTATATTGAACCATCCTTGCTTCCCTGGGTTAAAGCCTACTTGATCATGATGGACAATCATTTTGATTTGTTGGTGGACTCGGTTTGTGAAAATTTTATTGAGTATTTTTGCATCGATATTCATAGGGGAAATTGGTCTGAAGTTCTCTTTCATTGTTGGGACTTTGTGTGGTTTAAGTATCAGAGTTATTGTGGCTTCATAGAATAAATTGAGTAGAGTACCTTCTATTTCTATTTTGTGGACTATTTTGAGGAGTAATGGAATTAGGTCTTCTTTGAAGGTCTGATAGAACCCTGCACTAAACCCATCTGGTCCTGGGCTTTTATTGGTTGGGAGACTATTAATGACTGCTATTTCTTTAGGGGAAATGGAACTGTTTAGATCATTAAGCTGATCCTGATTTAACTTTGGTACCTGGTATCTGTCTAGGAAACTGTCCCTTTCATCCATATTTTTCACTTTTGTTGAGTATAGCCCTTTGTAGTAGGATCTGATGATGTTTTGGATTTCCTCAGGTTCTGTTGTTATGTCTCATTTTTCATTTCTGATTTTGTTAATTAGGATACTGTTCCTGTGCCCTCTAGTTAGTCTGGCTAAGGGTTTATCTATCTTGTTGATTTTTCTCAAAGAACCAGCTCCTGGTTTGGTTGATTCTTTGAATAGTTCTTTTTGTTTCCTCTTGGTTGATTTTACCCCTGAGTTTGATTATTTCCTGCCATATACTCCTCTTGGGTGAATTTGCTTCCTTTCATTCTAGAGCTTCTAGGTGTGCTGTCAGGCTGCTAGTGTATGCTCTCTCTAGTTTCTTTTTGGAGGCACTCAGAGTATGAATTTTCTTCTTAGGAATGCCTTCATTGTGTCCCATAAGTTGGGGTATGTTGTGGCTTCATTTTCATTAAACTCTAAAAAGTCTTTAATTTCTTTATTTTTTCCTTGAACAAGGTATCATCGAGTAGAGTGTTGTTCAGTTTCCACGTGAATGCTGGCTTTCTATTATTTATGCTCTTATTGAAGATCACCCTTAGTCTGTGGTGATCTGATAGGATGCATGAGATAATTTCAATATTTTTGTATCTGTTGAGGCCTGTTTTTTTGACTGATTAAATGGTCAATTTTGGAGGAGGTACCATGAGGTGCTGAGAAGAAGGTATATTCTTTTTCTCAGGATAAAATGTTCTGGAGATATCTGTTAAATCCATTTCTTTCATAACTTCTGTTAGTTTCACTGTGTCTGTGTTTTATTTCTGTTTCCAGGATCTGTCCATTGATGAGAGTGGAATGTTGAAGTCTCCCCCTATTATTGTGTGAGGTGCAATGTGCTTTACTAAAGTTTCTTTAATGAATGTGGCTGCCCTTGTATTCGGAGCATAGATATTCAGAATTGAAAGTTCATCTTGGTAGATTTTTACCTTTGATGAGTATGAAGTGTCCCTCCTTGTCTTTTTTGATAACTTTGGGTTGGAAGTCAATTTGATTCGATAGTAGAATGGCTACTCCAGGTTGTTTTTTCTTACCATTTGCTTGGAAAATTGTTTTCTAGCCTTTCACTCTGAGGTTGTGTCTGTCTTTCTCCCTGAAGTGGGTTTCTTGTAAGCAGCAAAATGTTTGGTCCTGTTTGTGTAGCCAGTAAATTAGACTATGTCTTTTTATTGGGGAATTGAGTCCATTGATATTAAAAGATATTAATGTAAAGTAATTGTTGCTTCCTGTTATTTTTGTTGTTAAAGTTGGCATTCTGTTCTTGCAGCTATCTTCTTTTAGGTTTGTTGAAGGATTACTTTCTTGCTTTTTGTACGGTGTAGTTTCCATTCCTGTGTTGGTGTTTTCCCTTTATTATCCTTTGAAGGGCTGGATTCATGGAAAGATATTGTCTAAATTTGGTTTTGTCATGGAATACTTTGGTTTCTCCATCTATGGTAATTGAGAGTTTTCCTGGGTATAGTAGTGTGGGCTGGCATTTGTTTTCTCTTAGCATCTGTATAACATCTGTCCAGGATCTTCTGGCTTTCATAGTCTCTGGTGAGAAGACTGGAGTAATTCTAATAGGCCTGCCTTTATATCTTACTTGACCTTTTTTCCCTTTCTGCTTTTAATATTCTGTCTTTATTTAGTCCATTTGTTGTTCTGATTATTATGTGTCAGGAGGAGTTTCTTTTCTGGTCCAATCTATTTGGAGTCCTGTAGGCTTCTTGTATGTTTATGGGCATCTCCTTCTTTAGGAACTGAAAGTTTTCTTCTATAATTTTGTTGAAGATATTTGCTGGCCCTTTAAGTTGGAAATCTTAATTCTCATCTACTCCTATTATCCGTAGGTTTGGTCTTCTCATTGTGTCCTGGATTTCTTGGATGTTTTGAGTTAGGATCTTTTTTGCATTTTGCATTTTCTTTGCATTTTCTTTGTGCCCATGTTCTCTATGGAATCTTCTGCATCTGAGATTCTCTCTTCGATCTCTTGTGTTCTGTTGCTGATGCTTGCATCTATGGTTTATCTTGATTTTTTCCTAGGTTTTCTATCTCCAGAATTGTCTCCTTTTGGGTTTTCTTTATTGTTTCTACTTCCATTTTTAGATCTTGGATGGTTTTGTTTAATTCCATCACCTGTTTGGATGTGTTTTCCTGTATTTCTTTAAGGGATTTTTGTGTTTCCTCTTTAAGGACTTCTACTTGTTTAGCAGTGTTTTCCTATAATTCTTTAAGGGCTTCCACCTGTTTCGAAGTGTTCTCCTGTATTTCTTTAAGTGAGTTATTAATGCCCTTCTTAAAATCCTCTACCACCATCATGAGATATTATTTTAAAAAGTCTTGCTTTTCAGGTGTGTTGGGGTATCCAGGACTGGCTGAGTTGGGAGTGCTGTGTTCTGATGATGGTGAGCAGTCTTTGTCTCTGTTAGTAAGATTCTTACGTTTGCCTTTTGCCATCTGGTAATCTCTGGCGTTAGTTGTTATAGCTGTCTCTGGCTGGAGCTTGTTCCTCCTGTAATTTTGTTTGCCTCTGTCAGCACTCCTGGGAGTCCAACTCTCTCTTGAGTCTCAGTGGTCAGAGTACACTCTGCAGCCCATCTCTCCTCTGATGGGGGAGGAGCACCGATGTCTGGAGCTCAGATCTGCTCCCTGGCTGAAGATGATGGTCCAAAAGGTAGCCTGTCCCAGAAGCTATGCTGCTTCTGCAGTCCACAGGCTTTCCTGTGCAGATTGGGCTCTGAGGGACCCAGGATACAAGATGGCTCTCTCTCCTGCTCCAGTGGTTAGAGCTGTCCCTGGCAGCAACCTCTCCTCTGCTAGGGAAGGAGCTCAGGGGTCTGGAGCTCAGATCTTCTTCCTGGCTGAAAATGACGGCCCGAAATGGACCTATCCCAGCAGCTATGTTCTAGTTAGGGCTTTATTGCTGTGAAAAGACACCATGACCATGGCATCTATTACAAAAGAAAGAATTTAATTAGTGCTTGTTTACAGTTTCAGAGATTTAGTTCATTATTGCCAAGGTGAGAAGTAGGGTGGCATGCAGGCAGAGATGGTGATGGAGATAGCTGAGACTTCTACATATAGATTCTCAAGTGTCAGAATGAGACTGAGATAACTTCTTCCAAGGCCACACCTCTAATGATTCTACTCCCTATGAGTCTATGAGGGCATTTTCATACACACTATCATAGACTGTATCTTTTTTTTCAGTAATTTATTTAACCCCTTTACATCGAAGCCCTCCCTCCTCTCCTCCCAGTCCCACCCTTACAAATTCTTCCCCCATTTCCTCTTTCTTTTCCTCGGAGAATGGGAAGCGCTGTCTTGAGTAGCACCCTGGTCCCAGCAGACTAAACACATCCTCCCCCACTGAGACACAACCAGGGGATCCAATGACAGACAACAGAGTCAAAGACAGCCCCTGTTCCAATTGTTAGGATACTCACATGAAGACCAAGCTGCCTATTGGCTACAGATGTGTTGGGGGCTGGGGAGGGGGACTAGGTTCAGCCCCTGCAAACTCTTTTGTTGGTGGTTCAGTCTCTGTTGGACACATGGGCCCAGGTTAGTTGACTCTGTAGATCTTCTTGTGGTGCTCAGACTGTATCTTTAATGAGAGAAAAAGAAAGTTTTCTGGATGCCAAAATTTTCAATGGCCCTTTTCATTGTTTTTTGTGTGTGAATATGTGATTCATGCACACTCATGTTTATAAGGAAGGGCACATGCCTGCAAACAAGGTGGAGGGTGTTGAATGATCTTTTCTATTAAACCACCTTATCCACAGAACCTGGAGCTAAGCTGACAGCCATGAAGTGCCCGTGGTCCTTCCATCTGGGGTTCCCACACCATTGTGGCACACCTGGATTTTAAGAGCCTTCTAAAATGAGAGTTCAGGTCCTCAAGATTGCACACTGAGTATTCTTTCCCACTGAGCCAGCTTGCTAACACATTCTGCTTTTTAGGCAATCCTTTACTATATAACTCAACCTGGGCTTAAATGCATCAGCCTTCCGAGCACTCACAGTGCCAAAATAGCAAGTGTGCAATGCCAGGCCTTTCTTTGGTGTCCCAGGTGTAGAAGAAGCCATACCCTCCAACCATGAATCTGTGCCCTTCTTCTGGTTAATGGGATCAGCAAGAGGAGGACAGTGGGATGGCACTTCATGGTTGTTAGGGAAGATCTTCCGTTTCCCACCAGACTGCTTAGGCTTCCTCTGGCTCTTTTGATGGAGCAAGCACTGTGCCCAGGTCAGTGACAGGAAATTCAGGACAGCCTCCAGCCTGTAGCAAGCAGGTAGCTATGGAACATAGTCCAATGACCTGCAAGGAATGGAATCTTCTCCAAACCACATGAACTTGGAAGTGAATTTTTCCCAAGATGAGTTTCATAAAAGACCCAGCTCTGGCATATACCTGCCATCAACTCAATAACCCTAAAACAGAGGTCCTGCCATGCCTAAACTCATGACCATAGAGCAGTACTGGAGAGATGGCTCTGTGGTTAGGAGCAGAATTGATTTTTTTTTTTTAAAGATTTATTTTATTTATTATATGTAAGTACACTGTAGCTGTCTTCAGACACTCCAGAAGAGGGCGCCAGATCTCATTACGGATGGTTGTGAGCCACCATGTGGATGCTGGGATTTGAACTTATCACCTTCGGAAGAGCAGTCGGGTGCTCTTACCCGCTGAGCCATCTCACCAGCCCCAAGAGGACTTAAGTTTGATATTCAGCATCCACACCAGGAAGCTCACAACTACCTGTACCTTCGGGGGATCTGACACCCTTTTCTGAACTCTCTTCACATATACATACCAATAAATACACGGACATGCACACAGATACAATTAGAAATAATAAAAATACATCTTTAAAATAAACCTGGGCGTGTTGGCTGCTAGGTTAACCCACTGAACACACTGCTCTGAATACGCTCAGGGAACAGCTGGGATGAATGAGGCTGTGACGTCCACTTGCAGAATGTGAGAGAGACTGCTAGGGTTGACTTCAGAATTCAGCCAATTGTGTTCTGAAAACACTTTAGCAAGGAATATATTGCCTTATAAATCAACTGAACCATCTGAACATTGGCTCCTTTCCCTTCGGTATCCACTCACCCCTTGGAAAGCTTTTGAGTCTCCAGAGGTTGGTGTGGCCTAGTGTGAGCTGATGTAAGGCTCAGCCATTGTGAAGTGCACACTAGAGACTCCTGCTCCCAAGGGAAGGAGCAGTCAGACTTGGTCACTAAAGGGAGCACAGACAATGCACCCCTACCTGTGCACTCTGCCTGAGTCCTGCCTCTGCCTGAGAGGCCAATCTCTCCACACCACCTCACCAGACTTGGCTTGTATTGCTCAGGAAGTTAGCACATCAACCCTGAGCCAGAAGGAAAGATGCAGCCAATGTGAGCCATACCAAGCAGAAGGACAGGGAGTACTGGAATGTGTCCTTCCATCTGCGACACCCCCTGACCTCCAGGCTTTGCCACTTTACACTTTACACTTTGGACCCCACAGAAGGCAGGCTGCAGGCCTCGGTACTTACACAGGCCTTGCCTGACAGGATTTTCTATTTCCCAAATGTCAACAATATCAGCTAAGATTCCCCAGAGCAAGACTCAAATTTTTAGCTTTTTTTTTAAATTATAGTTTACTTATTTATTAAATATTTTCTTCATAAGCTTTAAAAAACTTAAATTTAAATTGTTATGAAATAATAGCTTAAATAATTTGCCATAAAATCTATATTCATTATAGAAAATAAATCTAAATGAGCTTGGAGAGATAGCTCAGTGATTAAGTGTGCATCCTGTTGTTACTGAAGACCTAATTTCACACCCCAGCACCCATTCAGAGAAGCTCACAACCACCTATAACTCCAGCTCCAGCTCATGCTTCATGGGTACTTACACACATGCGCACATACTGCTCCCTGTCCTGGAAATACTCACATACATGTAATTTAAAAATATATCTTAAAAAAAGAAAATGAGGATAAGGAGGAAAAAGAATAAACCATATAGAGTTTGTCTTTCCATACACTATGATGGTTGGCATTTGGGGTCCCACCTTGGACATCTTCACTTGTATGCTATTGGTTTCCATTATGAGTCTGTTACCAACGTGAATTGGGAATCTCTTTCTCTCACTGGGTCTTAGCACTTGTACCTTCTATCATGAGGGGATTCAGCCTGTGGGCTCCTTAATCTCTGACTTCCCAGCCTAAATTTAGAACAGCAGAAAATAAATCCGTGTTCTTTATAAATTTCCCAAACCCAAGTATTCTGTGGCAGGAACATGAAAGAGACATAGGACAGCTCTCCATGGCAAGCACCACATGCCCCAGAGGTGGCAGAGACACCAGCATTTGCATCTACCCTGTTTCCTCTGTTCAGCTCCTCTTGTTTCCCCTTCCTTAAGACTCCCCACTTCCCCTCTTGCAGAGCATCTTGGGAAGAGTCTGAAGAGGAGAGGATGCTCTCTGACACAGACTTCCCTCAGTACACACACGGCTAACCTTTCGACTCAGCTCCTGCAGTTATGTAGCTTTGAGTCTGGATGTAAGTACTTAGGCGTGATTTTAAAAGGGAAGAAATGTCTCATGAGCTCCTTGGGATCTCTGGCATAGCATAGCATAGCATAGCATAGCATAGCATAGCATAGCATAGCACAGCAGGAGGTCAGGGCTCCTTGTCTATGCCTCTGACACTAAGATTCTCCCTCCCTGTTGGCTTCTGTATTAGTTATTACACCTGTCTTCTTTTTGGGACAAAATAGGTAACAAAAACAATCTAAGAAAAGAAGGATGTTCTGGTTTACAGTTCAAGAGTACACAGTCTCCATGGCAGAGAAGGTGAAGCATCAGAAGAGTAAGGTCACATTGAATCTGGAGCCAATAAGCAGAGAGTAGATAGGAAGTGGGGCCAGGCTAGAAAACCTAAGAGTGAGCCCCCAGGAATCTACTTCCTCCAACACAATTCTACCCCTAAAGGTTCCACAACTTTCTCAAACAGCACTATGACCCGGAGATGGAGTGTTCAAATGCATGATCCTATGAAGAACAT
Source organism: Mus minutoides (assembly GCA_902729485.2). Lineage (NCBI taxonomy): Eukaryota > Metazoa > Chordata > Mammalia > Rodentia > Muridae > Mus > Mus minutoides. Next base: position 2,026,829 of record LR753328.1, on the reverse strand, counting down.
TTCCCAGTCAACCCAGAGAACCTCCCGGTCAACTCTCATATGTACAGTACTACTCAGTCTGCACTGGAGCCACTGAGATCCCCAAGGCTACAGCCAGGCAGGGCTGAATCTGATTGCTATATGCACAGCTCAGGCCATAGAGTGTCACCTTTTGTCTCCAGCCTTTCACTTTGTGCAAACAGGATTCAGAGGCCTGTTGTCAGTGATAGTGTCTCCCCAGATGGTACCATTATGAAATGAACTAGAACTTTGGACACAGATTTAGCTCAGTTAGAACTACAGAACAAGTACTTCTGAGAAGACAGATGGGTAGCCAGTCATCCTGAATGAATAAAGACAAAAAACCTTTTGGAGTCTTTCTTGTGTGCGATGCCTTCATTGGAGATCATGGGAGAAAAGGGGATAAGTAAGACTCCAGTCTGGTCATCATGGTACACATCTTGTCATGTCTGAGAGAACACACTGAGATTTGGGGGTAGTAGGAGGTGTGAGGTTCCCACTTTCTATTCTTCCTGCCTATTTCCAGGGTGTTGCTACCTGCCTATCCAATCATGGAGGCTGCCAGTGCCAGCTCTTCTCTCTGCTAAGAGGGTCACCACTGTCATCACTAGGGCCACCCATGGCTTCCTTTCTCAGAGTCTGGTGCTCTAGCCCTCCCATCACCTGTCACCTGTGTGACATAGAAACCCCAGCCACTCTTGGGCCTTTCTGCCATCTCTGAATCAGGGAGGGAACTTTACCTCTGTGCTGACAACGATCTCAGACTCCCAGCCACCAGAACCCAAAGCAATGGACTCTGTTTTGGTTTTTGTTTTTTGGTTTTTGTTTTTTTAAAAAAATAAGCCACCCAAACTGTGCCATTTGACTATAGCTGCCAAGCAGCCAAAAATTCAGTTCACCAATTTGTTAAACAGGGATCCGTGTCAAGGTGCTTGCTCTGCTGTTAAGCAGGGTAGATGAGAGGACATCCAGCCATGTGTCGTCTGACATATCTGGGTCCCCTGGATGCTATAATTTCTTTCCATAATCTGCAGTCTCTAGTCCCCTGGGTAGAGCAGGGACTCTCTGCTTTCTCAGTGCCAGGTTTGTGATACAGGCAGAATGCTTTATCTGATGGTGGCTTTAATGAGCAGTCATTATTTTAAAACTTTGGATTTCAAGCTTATTTTGGCCCTGGCAGGATGATTTATGTCATATCATATAATGCTTTCCCCCACAGCCAGCCCAGAGCTTATTATGTCTTCAATTATGCATAGCTGTCTGTGTTCTTGGACTATGCAGCTGAGCGTTATGTGGAACGGAGGCCCAGGGTTCTACATTGCAGCTTGTGGGGACTGGGACCCATACTGATTGCTTGGTAGGGCCTATCTATGTTAGAGATCTTGAATCCCATGCGCAGAACTGTCAGAAAGGCCAGGTGGGTACACTGTGGCTTGCCCTGAGGAAAAAGACATCTAGGTATCGAGTTGGCAAAGCTGGGAGGTATGCAGATGCTCAAAGACCAAAACAAATAGCCAGATGAGGGACGAGGGCTCAGTCACAAGTCACAAGTCACAAACGGCATTACTGAGTTTTAGAACCCAGCATCCATGTAAAGAGCTGGGTGTGGTCTGAAGGCCTGTAATCCCAGCACTGGTGGCAGGAAAATGCAGGGAGGCCCAAGAGAGGGGCTAGGTGTCAGTGACAGGCCAGGCCAGGCCAGGCCAGGTAAGGGGTGACAGAATAGAGATATGGGAGGCTATGAGAGGACAGCAAACTCAAGGTGCAGAGAAAGACCTTGTCTCAAGGGAATAGGTAGAAGGCATAAATGATATCAATCCCTGCACGTACCTCACATACAAGTGTACACACACACACACACACACACACACACACACACACCACGAGGACAGTTTCACAGCTGACCCACCAGACTACAGTGGGCAGAGCTGGAGGGAAGATGGAGGATCCACTTGTGGATTCAATAGTACTGATCATCCATCATGACCAAGTAGGCTTCATCCCAGGAATGCAGGGATGGTTTAATATACGGAAATCCATCAATGTAATACACTATATAAACAAACTCAAAGGTAAAAACCACATGATCATCTCCTTAGATGCTGAGAAAGCATTTGACAAAATCCAACACCCATTCATGATAAAGGTCTTGGAAAGATCAGGAATTCA
>LR753328.1:2007544-2023934 GCA_902729485.2 Mus minutoides | reverse complement strand
TCCTTCAAGAAGGTAAAGAGAAGATGACCACTGTTGGGGGTGGGAGGAGGTGGGGGAGAGAAACAGACAGCTGCTCAGGTGCAGGAGGGGGAGGTGGGGGGTATGGGGGGCCAGTTTAAGTGAAGCTGATAAAACCCCTGCAGGAGAAGTCCTCACAAGTCAATTTCAGGGAAAACATTTGAAGGACAGGAGCAAATAATGGCTGTAGTTAGAACTCCTAACCCGAAGCAGAGGAAGCTGGGAAAGCACCCAATCATGGCCTATTCTGATTTGCAAGGGTCATATCTTCCCTGAAGTCTATCTCTGCAGATTGCACCAGGAACTCCATCTGTGGGGAGAGACAAGGGCAGTTAGTATAACTCAGGAGACCCAGTGACCGCTTGCCCACAGCAGACCACGAGGGATGCTCCTAGGGGCTGGCCCAGGCCCAGAGGTTCTGAGCAGCAGCTGTCATCGTGATGAAGCAGATGAGAAGAGGTGAGGCACTGGTGATGTGGCACAGGGTGATGTGGCACAGGGTGATGTGGCACAGGGTGGTGAGTAGGGTGGTCTACAGTGTGCTCTGGCAATAGCAAAAGATGTTCTCCAGAGAAGCCCAGGCAGGTCGGAAGCTAAAGGCTCTCTTCCTCCTCCGCCAGTAGAACCATCCTGTGCATGTTTATGAATACATGATCATGTCCACACATATATTCCTTCTCATTCCTTTCTGTGTGCATTGGCCTTTGTGTGCCCTTTGAATATTATAGTATATTTTACTGGCATTTGTAAGCATTGCCATAAATTAAATATTTTTAAATGTGCATATCTCGAAAAAGAATTACTTGGGTTTTGGCAAACAGAGACCTGTTCCCAAGAGAAACATCCATTTCTTTTATTGGAGAAAAGGCAAGTATTTTTATGAAAACAAGGCTCCCTGTACATCATGGTGGATAGAGGAGTAGACAGAAGAGACATTGCACATACTTTCCCCGTGCAGCTGAACTGGAAAACAAGATAAATATTTGGAACAGCTCATATGTCAGGAAGACATGCACAGGCTCTACTTATTAAAATAACCACTGTGCCCTGGTGCCCTGATGTGGGGCTTTTATCTTCAAAGCGATTTATGACTGCTCATGAGGTGACTTGGGACAAAACATCAGAAATTGGCGGGAGGTCCAGAGTCTATGATTTGGGGCAAAATGGATGGGCCAGAGATCAAAGCCATGCCACAGCCTCCAAGCCTTGTCAGTGGGTCGCCTCGGAGCCCCAGAGGAAGATTGTGTCATGGGGCAGTTTGTTTAGGACAGTGAAAAGCCACAGCTCAGAGGTAGTGGGAAGGGGTGTGCTTGTTTTTCATGGATCCCATTCCCTAGCATCTCTGCCCATGGTAGTGTAGCCAGAGTAGAGCAGACGTTTTGTTCTGCACCTTATCACATTCAAGCAAGAAAAGAATTCCCAGATTCAAAACACAGCCTTGTCAGTGTTCCAGTCTGGTCCCACAGTGTGACTCTGAAACTGTGAGAGTGACATGATGACACAGTTCTAGCAATGTGCTCAGCTTTGCACTACTTTCTCTACAAGGATGCTGTGTAATCCACTCACCAGCTCTCTGTGGAAAGTATTGTTCTCTCCTTTTAACAGGTGAAGCAGAGGATATGGCATGGTTGGTTATTCCCCTACTATGGTGATGGGGTTGGGATTCTTTTTGAGAGTCAGGCTGAGGATGTCCTAACATCACCTCTATACCACCTGTCCCTGATGGTAGTTCCTGTTTAATTGCTGTTCCTGTGGTGGGCATTTGAAGATGTAGAGAGAAAATGGCCTTCTGGTCAATATAACTAGGATCACAGAGGGCTGAATGGCAGACTTTGGGTCTCAGTATGCTGCTAGGGATGGTTAAGAGCTTATCACTGGCCTATGGTAACACATGTTAGCCATGGCCCAGGTATCTGCCCCCCCATTCTTTTAGAGCATTTGGTTCATCCTCCCACAGGGCCATCCCACCACCCTTTAGCATGCACTCTCCCACCTTCCTCTCCTCTGTGAGTGTTTCTCACCTCCTCCAGGTCTCTAAGACACACAACACTCTGGGGTTCTCTGTTACCTCCACCTTGAGACTCCTTTCTTTCTATTAGCAGCATATACCCCATGGTGTCTGGGGAAAGGGCTTTTTACCCCTTGACTAAGTAATCAGCTTCTGCCTGGCAGGCATTTCTTAGTGCCCTAGCACAGCTTGACTGAGCCAGGCATTGCCATCCTCAGAGATTTTGTGGTTGAAAGAGGAGCTGACCATCGAATAAGTCATGTCTTTGCCCCTAGTAACAAGCTTCAAAAGCAGCTCAGGCTGTAACGTACTTCTCCAAAGGGAAGTGGGTGACTTGGCAGTCACCTGGAATATAAATGTGTTCATGTCCTACTAGATAAAATACAAACACATCTAATTGTAGACTTACTTGATTTGATTTTCCAAGGACAACTATGGGCACCTTGGGCAAGGAGACATGTTGAGAGATGGAGTCTCAGTGATATGTGACAATAAAATTAGAGAGAAGTCACTGCTGGGAGCACAGAATTTGTCTCTGACACAATGTGTAATCTGGGCAGTACCACATCCCTTCAAAGCCCCGATTTCTTCATTTGTAAAGTGTGGATAATAGCAAGCCAAACCTTGTCGGATGGTGTCTTCTTATGTATGTCTTAGGCACTTAACCCAGTAGGTGCCAGAAGTTGGCCTTCTTTTGGAGAATACAGTATGAATCAATCAATACCCAAGAGACTGTCCAAGTGCCTGAAGGAGCACCCTCTGTGTATCTGACATGGCTTGGTTAAAGCAGACTTTTTGTCCCTCCCACTGCCCACTCTCCGGAGCAGAGGGTCCCAACCTTCCTAACACTGCCTTTAAAACAGTTCCTCATGTCGTGGTGATGTCAAACATAAAGTTATTTTGTTGCTACTTCATAACAGTAATTTTTATTGTTATGAATCATAATGTAAACATTTCGGATTTCTGATGTTCTTAGGAGGCCCCTGTGAAAGGGGCGTTCAACCCACAGGCTAAGATGCTCTTGATTTCTATTACTGACCTAGGGCCAGGAACCCACAAACTCAAGACATGGAAGTAGAGGAGAGAGGCACTGTCCCATGTGCAAAAGTCATAGGGGCACTGAAAAGCCCCACGTAAGAAAAATCCTATTTTCATGAAGCATTATAAAAATATTCAAGGATCCATGAAAAAATACCAAAAATTTAAATAGAAACAGGTTCATAAGCACATTCACCAGAATATGAACCACTGAGTGCTCAGTTGTTGTTGGCAGAGATGGAGAGAGTAAGAACGAGGAAACTCTATACAATGGCTTCACATCAAGGGCTGGACTCAGAGCCGTGGAGGTCTGTGGTCAGGGCATGCTGGGCTCTCAGCCCTCAGAAGCACCAGCTACAGACCCAGAAAGCACTGTTCAAACAGACCTCTTCCTGTCAGGCCTGTGACCTCAGCCTGGTGCTACAGACCCAGAAAGCACTGTTCAAACAGACCTCTTCCTGTCGGGCCTCTGACCTCAGCCTAACACACACACACACACACACACACACACACACACACACACACACGCATGCGCGTGCGCACACACACACACATGTGCACACACACACACACACACACACACACAGATCTGGGGGGTCATAATTCTTGTTCATAAATTAAAACACCCTTTAGACAGTCAAAACAATTGAAAAGTATTTGTATCATAGCAAGACTGTATACATTGCTTATACAGAAGACTGAACTATTTACCGTATGTCAATGTTTGTAACTGTCAGTCGAATGTGTGTGTCAATATGTGTGTGTTGGCATGCTTACATGTGTCTGTTTATGTATCTGTTTATAGGTGCACATAAGTATCAGTGCATGTCAGTTCATATCGGTATTTATATATGTGCCTATATGCATTAGTATGTGTAGCAATGTGTCAGTAGTTTGTCTCCATGTGGAGGAGTGCTTATGTGTACAGCAGTGTATATTTGCACACATGTGCCTTTAGGTTTGTATCCTTCTTCATGTATGATAACAAAACCTCTCAGGAGCACACAGCAGCCCCTGAAGTCCCTGAGCCCTGATGCTAATGCAGTGTAGATGTGGCCCTGACTGCTCTTGCTGATCCTTGCTCCTTGATGCTTACTGACAGCGAGTGGCCACTGTTGTACTTGGCATCAGTAACAGCAGCCATTGTCACTGGCTTCATCTGGAACTGAGTGTGGAGATTGATGGGTGTGCTAGTGTTTCACTGCAGTGATTCCAGGGGCAGAACATTGGCTACTACAGGTATGAGAGAGGAACCTTCTTATAGTCATGCCCAAACTGAGCTCCATGTCAGTGATGCACTCGGGCAGGTCAGAATGTTATGGAAGGAGTAGGTGGTTATCATGTTCCCCTGGGATTGGAATCTTCACCTTGGACATGAGTACACTGCACAAATTATTCACTTTGGAAAATTCTGTCTTCCCCAAGAATAATCTGTTTCTTGGGTTTTTGAGGGGAAAGAGAGAAATATGTGCCCCCTACCCCGTGTCTTATGGAATGTTACCAAGCTATGAGAGCTGGCACTGTTAGAGGAATGGGTGATGGCGCAAACTTCCACACACCTTCCCAAACATTGGCTCACAGTACTAGAAGTGAAAGGAAACACTTGCACCACACACTTCTGAAAACTTGGAGCCCTGGTGAGGATCATCACCATCTGGGGGCTGAGAAATGCAAGTTTAAAGTCCCCTGCATACCCAGGGGGAGTTCCAGTGGTGAGCTTTGGCTTCCACAGCCTCCCATGAGATCCTAAAATGTGTTCAAACTTGATGACTGTGGTCTTGGGCAAATCTTCATCACTTTGATTTTTACTTTCCTCATCATACCCCCAACAATCAAAATCATCAACCACAATTCCGGCCCTTGTAGTCCTAGGGATGAAAAAAACCTGTGGGGATGGAGTTGAGATGTCACATATATGTTCACGTCTGCCCACTGTTATCCAGAGCCTCCTTCTGGCTGCTTGCAGAAGACAGTTTCCTCCTGTCTGCTTTTGGATCAAGATGTAAAACTCTTGGGCTCCTCCAGCATCATGTCTGTCTACACTGCTGCCTTTCTTCTGGCCATGATGATAATGGACTGATACTGTAAACCAGCCCCAATGAAATGTTTTCTTTTATAAGAGCTGCCTTGGTCATGGTGTCTCCTCACAGAAATAAAACCCTAACTAACACACAAACCATCTCTGAAGGTGATTGGCTGCCGGTGATGACTTTCTAGGGAGCTCCATTTTCAGGACTGCCTATCCTTCAAGGAAAATGGCCAAGATGTACCTTTTATAATTCATATTTCAGTGCTTACTTCATGATAAATCATAGAATGATGGATCATTGTCCATAGCTCTAACAAAGTACCCGTTCACAGGAAGCAAATGAGAGAGGGGGGTCAGGGTAGCTTAAAGGGAAGCAAGGAGGAAGCAGTACTGAAAGAGGGTTCCTCTATCATTTAGTCGGCAGCATCATTACTGCTGAGTTTGGGGTGCTGCTCCCCACTGAGCCTCCTCTTTGCCTCATCTCATAGAAAGTAGAACTGCTAAGAGGTCCTCCCGACTCCCATGCTGCACTGCTCCACTGCTCCCTCTAAGACCCGCCTCTTTGCCCTTTTGCTTGGGTTGCAGCAAGATTAAATTGAGGGCGTGAAAGCAGAACAGAAAAGTTCAAGCACATGTATATAAGAGAAGCAAATGTCTCTCTGTGGGAGAGACAAAGGCTGGCCAGGTCTGTGCACACAGAATTGTGCCAAGGGCTGGAATGGTTCATAAGCACAGGCTACAGAGGCAGGGAGAGGGTGATTCATATAATATTACCATCAGGCCAGCAGCCCTGGGAATAAAAGTGACAGATGCCAGCTCCTTCACTACAAGAATCCCCCTCAACACATTTCTGTTCATTTTCACTACACATCTAGGTTATGTTTTATTAGTACATGATTATATAAATGCAGATCCCTTGGGTGTCTTGAACGAGCCATCTGGGCTGCGTAGGTGACACAGGGTCATCTCCCACCTGGAGGAATTTCAAGCATGTAAGTCATGAATGGCCATTCTCCTCTCAAACTGACTTCATGTGTCTCCTGATGGGACACAGTGGGAAAGCACATGCTGCCTTTCCAAGAAGGCTGAAGGAGGCCTTGACCTGGGAAATGAACATACCTGGAATGTGGCCATTCCATAAGAAAGCTGAGGTGGGCTTCTTAGAGAAACGTCCTGAGGTTTGATGTCATAATGGCCCAAGTGAACAGCAGGGAAGAAATCCACCTTTCCTTTTCAGTTCTGTGACTGGGACCTTCAAACTGTACTTTTGAGAGGTAGATCATCAGCAGAAAACAACTTAGAAATATTTTGCTATTTATATTTGTAGATGGCATGGGGGTTTCAGAAAATGAAGTGGAAAAAAAATCAAAGATTTAGTCATGTAGAACCGGGGGCTTATATAGTATTATAGCAAGAAACGATAAATCCTGGGGCTGTGACAAAGAAAAGGGAGGAAGGACATGAGTTAGGTGGGAAGAGGCTGCGGACATACAGGGGACACTGGTGGGAGGTAAGAGCTTCTTTAGAAGGTGAGTGCCTTATCACAGAGAAAGGAGCTTCAGTGGGGAAATGCCTCCATGAGATCCAGCTGTGGAGTATTTTCTCAATTAGTGATCAAACAGGGAGGTCCACTTGTGGGTGGTACCATCTCTGGGCTGGCATAAGAGAGTAGGCTGAGCAAGCCAGGGGAAGCAAGTCAGTAAAGAACATCCCTCCGTGGCTTCTGCATCAGCTCCTGCTTTCTGACCTGCTCGAGTTCCAGTTCTGACTTCCTTTGGTGATGAACAGCAGTGTGGAAGTGTAAGCTGACTAACCCCTTTCCTCCCCAGCTGCTTCTTGGTCATGGTGTTTGTGCAGGAATAGAAACCCTGACTGAGGCAGAGAGAGGGTAACCCTGACTAGGACAGAGAGAGGGTAAGAAACTCTTCTAAGATTCCTTTTCCCCTTTCCTTTCTTTTTTTTCTGAGACAGAGTTTCACTGTTCAATTCAGACTGGCTTTGAACTTTGAACTTGCTGGGATTAGAGGTCTTCAGGCCCATGCTTTTCTATTTCAAACGTTGTCCCAGGAGCCAAAGCAGGCCCAGTGGGGCACTGCTCTCATAGAGAGGAGACACTAACTACTTGATTCTTCACAGAAAGGGAGACATATGTGAGCATTGGCTACCAGTCCTTTCAGTGTTGCTGCCAGTGAGTGTTGACCATGACACAAAAGTCCTTCTGTCCCAGCCAGCACCTTAGATCACACTTGCAGCCCACAGCTGACTCGCTATAGGACAAGAGACTAGTAATACTGGCCATTTAATGTGAGCAAGGCTCCCCTCCCCACATCCCCTATTTCTCTCTCATTATTAAAGGCCTCTGCTAACTCAGGTTGTTCAAACACCCGGGGGGACTTGGCCATGACTGTCTCCTGCAGTTTCTCAACTTAGTTCTCTGGGGTGAAGGAGTCATCAGGGGTTTGCTCAGCAATGACTCACCCCCTTCTAAAGCTGAGCAGAAATAACTTTAATAAGCTATTGCCTTTCTTACTTTTTTTGTTATTCTGACAAAAGTAAGGAAGCACAGTTATTTTAGTTCCCAGTTTGAGGGCACTGTGGCTGGGAGCCTGAGGTGGCTGGTCACAAGGTATTTGCAGTGGGGAGCACAGAGCAATGAATGCAGTTGATAGGGTCTCTCTCTCCTTAGTATTCAGTCTACGTACACAGTCTGGAGGGATGGTTCCAGCTCAGCTGTTCCCTCTCTGTTCACACCATGACAGCAGCAATTCTTATAAAGGAAAGCATCTAATTATGGCTGGCTTACAGTTTCAGAGTTAGTTCATTATAATCGCGGTGGGAAGCATGACACCAGAAGGAGCTGAGAGTTCTCCTTCTGGATCTGCAGGCAGCAGGAAGAGCAGAAACCCTGAACTTGGAGTGACATTTCTTCCAACAAAGTCACACCTTCTAATCTTTTTAAACAGTGCCACTTCCTGGTGACCAAATATTCAAATCTATGAGCCTATGGGAGCCATTCTCATTCAAACTATCACACTTGGTGATTCTAAATCCATTCAAATTGACCAAAAAGATTAACCATCAGAGTTACCAATATGTTGCCTAGTCCTCTAGTTCTTAGAAGCAAGACTTGGAAGATAGTTTTTAAACAGACCCCTAACAGGAGAAGATCAATGCCCTGCCTTGATTTGGGGTGCTTGCATGACTGCAAACATCCTATTTGTGCTTGGTGTATAAAAGGCCCATGTCTCAAAATAAAAAGTACATCCCTAGTGTAGGTGGATGCCTGTCTGCGCCTGAAGACACTAAAGCTTTCTGATGCTTCCCCACCTTGTCCTGGGCATCCATTACTTCACATGTCTCCTAGGAAAGGATGGAAGGCAGCATGTCAGCAGAGCACTCTATCAACAGGGGAGGAAGACACAGCTCATACCTAACACTGAACAGCTACAATCCACTCTTGAGGCAATGTCTTGCACCAGCCTGCAGTAAGTCCAAATAAGATAATCTTGGTCTTCAGGACACTGTGACATCAAGGAGTTGCCCAACACCCTCCTTGTTTGTTTTCTTTCCTTTTCTAGTCCTGTCCCCCTTTTTGTTACAGTCTTACATGGCTCAGGCTAACTTGAGTTCTCTAGACAGCAGAGATTGTCCTTGAATGTGATCATCTTGCCTCTAACCGCTATCTCCCTAAATTCTGGGATTAAGGTCTACATCGCCTTGCCTGGGTCAAGGCACAGGATCTTTCCATCTTTAGCCTGCCTGATTCAAAGCAGCGGCAGTAGCAGCATTTTAACCTGCTCAAATTTAAGTAAAGCTATAAAGGAACTGCAGGAGATTCTGAATCTGCCCTTTCATTGCTCTCAGGAAACTAATGTCCACAAAATAGGCGTTGGAGACCACAACAGTGACCCTGCACTTTGAAGGTAGAGGCAGGAGAATCCTTAGTTTTAGGTCAGCTTAAGCTCCTGGACCTTGTCTAAAACCCAAATAAGTAACTAACAGCCTATGCCTCAGAGCAGGGGTGTGGGGGCAGATGCTTCTGTCTGTCTTATGTATTGTGGGATGTTGCATGTCACCTGTACTTCAGCCACTAGATCACTTCAGGAGTCCCACTACAGTCACAATCAAAACTATCTCAAGATGTCAAATGCCTTATGAATTGCAAATTACCCAAGGATGACACACGAGTGGGAATCAGCCCTGTTATAGGCTATCTCAGAGCCTTGGGCCTTTCATTTGACAGGAGCATCTTGGATGAGACTGAAACACATTTTATGTATATAGAAAGACATTTTAGTGTATAGAAAGCTGTCCCATATTGGGCTAACTGATGGATGCTCTTATCATAGAGTGCTTTCCAAGGATCACCTTGGCTGTATGTCAGTTTCATCTGAGGCTTTAGTTTTAGAGCCTAATCCATCAGTGGGGTTTGGCTCCCTTTGCAGTGACTCTACTGCTCCTGGAATTTCAGGAAAGACTGGTGGGATTCAGTGTCTTATGACCGACCATGTGGGCTGCAGAAGGGTGGAGTAGCACAGTGTAGAGCATATGTACAGAACTTCCTCAGCCAATGAGTGTGTGCAGGTGATGGCTGTGCTACTGTAACAGAGAGAGCTAGAGGATGGAGCCTTGAGAAACATGGGAATTCGTTTCATCTCATGCAGCATCACCATGTCCTGGAGCTGGCTCCGTTGAGCTGGTGAGAACTCCAAGGGTTACTGCATGGTCCTGTGCATCCCAGGTGTGACTCCATCATCTCCCGGTGCTGTCTTTGGCTAAGGGATGAAGGCAGGTCATAAAATATCACCAAAGGCCAAAGGAGAGAGAAAGACAGAGACAGAAAGGAGCAATTTTCTCTCCTGCTCACATTCCCTAGGTGACACCTAGGTACCAAGCCACACTTGGTCACAAGAAAGATGGTCATTTAGACTTTAACTGGGCACCCAAGAGTGCGAGGAGAAGGGGTCAGGGAAGGAAACTGATTTCTACTAAATGGGGGAATGCAAATCAAATCCCAAAGGAATCAATCACCGTTCAGCATAATAAAATAACTTCTATAAATTATACCAGACTTCTTCAAACCTTCCGTCAAGTCCTAGACTTTGGATCACACTGTTCAGATTCTGTATGTAGAAATCTTGAAACTTCCTGAGGTGAGGCAGCTCAGGGGAGGTCCTTTGAAAATAGAGTTGGAATTTCCCTCTCTAATTTTCAGAGGGGACTCTCTAAAAATGCAAAGGTATGGTTGAAAGCGGCATATCATTTTTGGCACGTGGCACAGAGCCGAACAACAGACTGACTGATGTCTACTTCCTCAACTCTCCCTGTAACTTGGAGCTTGCTATACCAAAAGCTCAGTAAAACAGAAAAAATCCAGCCTTGAACCACCTTATAAACATACGTGTTTATACCCACAAACAACTGCCAACCTCAGCCTTAATCAGAAACCTTCACTTTGCAGGACAATGATGGATGGCAGAGACCTGGGGCTGCACCAAGTACTGGAAACAAGTGACAGCTTAGTGCTCAGCCATAGAGGACATTTATACCACACCCCCACTGACCACTATTGTTGACACACTTCCTAGAGATAGAGTCAGGGAAGGGAGGGGCTAATAGTAGCAAAATTGATAGTGAGTATACACACCCACCCACACACCTCAGCCTAAATATTCAGTATACAAGGCAATATGTGTAGCACAAATAGCACTCAGGTGTTCAGTGTAACCCCTGTGACACACAATCATTACTACAACACAGAGTACACATGCATATACGGCCTTCACACACTAAACCCACACCCTGAGCTTCTGAGGTATCTCATGTATCATTTTCAGGAACCATCCAGCAGGGGACAGCATTGCAAAGGCTTTAAAGAGCATCTTAATGCCCACAGGTAACAGGCAGGAAGGCTTAGGATTGCAAAGGCTTTAAAGAGCACCCTAATGTCCACAGGTAACAGGCAGGAAGGCTTAGGGTGCCACTATGACATTCAGGGCACTGTGTCTGTTGGTTTCTATCGATGAAGAAAGAAGAGATAGTTTTGTCTTTTTCCAAGATTAAATTTCTTTTTTGGGTAGAGTGGTGCAGGCCTGTAATGCCAGCACTCTAGAGGCTGAAGCAGGACAATAGGACAAACTTGGACAAGTTAGACCCTGTCTCAGAATGCCCATACTAGGGCTAGTAAGATGGCCTAGTGAGCAAAGGTACTTGCTGTCAAGTCTGACAGCCTGAGTTTGATCCCTGGGTTCCACAAGGTAGAAAGAAGGAGAGAACCAATTCCTACAAGTTGTCCTGTGGCTTGCTGTGGCTCACATGTGCACACATACAAAATAAATAAAATATGGAATAAAAAATGTTGACTAAAGACTAAAATTCTTCAAGAGAGAGGAAAAAAGACTTTATCCAGAGTTCTCTGCGCCACATCCAGCTCTACCCCTGTCCTGGGCTCTGATGCCCAGCAAGTTGCCCAGCTCTGGCCCTTTTCTCTCACATGATCTGCCTCCTAAACAGCATAGTCCATTATAAACAGGGTGTACTCCAAGGGAGAGCCACACATACAATGGAACCCTCTAGCGATGCCATTCTGCAAGGTAAAAGGAATACAAAATTGATTTAGTAACAGACTTCAGCCCAATGCACTGAAAACAGAATTCCCAGGTGCAGTGTGATTTACCTCCCTTGGTCACATGAATTAGACCCATGCATGTCTGCACACTCAGCACTTTCCTAGCTGGGATGGCCACATACTCGTACCAGCCAGTGATGGGTTAGATGTTGCAGACCCAGAGATCCAAACCTGGGACCTCACAGCCTGTTTGCCTCACTTAAGCAGAGACTGGAGAGATGGCTGAGTGGGTGATGTGCTTGCTGCTGCCCATGCTATACATATGAAGACTAGAGTTCAAATTTGCAGGATCTATTGAGAAGCTGAGCATGATAGTATGCATCTGTAATCCTAGATTCCTTGTGGTGAGATGGGAGACAGAGGCAGGGGGATTCCTGGGAGCTTGAGGGCTGGCTAGCCTCATGTACGAAGCAGCAAATAAGAGACCCTGTCTCACATAAGGTGGCAGGTGAGGACTGACCCCTAATGTGTCCTCTGACATTGATACATGCACCACAGCACATACAAACACAAATATACAGATCTGAATATTTACTTATTTTTGGAAGTAAAAACAAATCAAATGTTCACAAAATTAATCCCACTCTGAAAGTTTGATGTTATGATGCAAGCATCAAACCCAGCCTAGCCTCTGTCTTCTCTTTTCAAATTTGTAAGCCCATTACACACACACACACACACACACACACACACACACACACACACACACACACACAGAGTCTGAGGCATGGGACAGCCATGACAGTCTGACTCCAGGTCATCTGTCCCTTTCTTGTCCTCTGTGCCTGTGACATTTGCAAATGCCCCTTAGGAGATTTCCATCACTTTGTTCTTCTACATCCTGGGAGAGCCTTTTCCTCATTGCTGTTCCTCCAGGGCTGTGCTTTGTCAGCCTGGGCACTGGGGGATGCGCATCTGTAGTCCCTTTTGGTTGTTGAGAGAGCACCGTTGAACAAAGTAAACCACAGTGCCCTACAAGGCTGGCCTCCTGTGACATCACAGCCAGCCTCCCGAAGCTCACCTCTTACAGGTCTGCAGCACATCTCAATAGCTCTAGCTGGGAACCAGACGTTCTCCACATGGGTCTTTGGGGACACTACCCAAATTACAGCAAGTCTCTTGTCCTGTTTAGCAGGATGGCTACGCATGGACTAGCACTGAGCACTTGCCGGGACACTGCGCTAAGCCCCTCCTGTACACTCTCAATCCCTGGATATCCTTTCTATACATGTCTCCCAGCAGTACACAGGAAATGGCCCAAGTCCCAGTCCCTAAAATCTCTATCTGGCAGTAAGACAAAGATGTGCTTACAACAGAGGGACAAACTTCCCTGGTGTCGTGTGTCATCTGAACAGGCAGGAGTCCCACAACAGGCACCTTTCTTCTCTGTTAGACTGTTGAGGCGACACTCCTGCCAGGGGTGGGATCTGTAGTCAAGCCTGGGAACTTGGAAGACAAGCAGCTAGCTTGGCCACATGCTCATCTGACATGAGCACACACTGCCCTCTAGTGTTTAGATGCAGCCTGCCTCCTCCTCTGTGCTGGGTGCTGGAGGCAGTAGCCCTCCTCTCCCCGGGGTCTGCAGGGGGTCCCCACTGTCCAACTGAAGAACTCTCCACTTCCCAGTGTCTCTCCTTTATGAAATAACCTGGCTTCTGTGTGTTGCACAGGACTGCTGTTCACCTTCAGAAATTCTCCTCTACAGACCAGATGTTTCCTCTGGAGGTGGTTTTGTGCACCATTTCTTGATACCTGTCATCTCTAAAGGCAGCTGTCCTGTTTACTTATTGTCAACTTGTCACAAGCTAGAGTCATTAGAGAAGAGGGACTTCAGTTGAGGAGATGCCTCACTAGATTGGCCTGTGGACAGAATTGTGGGGTATTCTAGTAAGCATTGATTTGAGAGGGCCTAGCTCACTGTGGGCAGTGCTCCCCACGGCAGGTGGTCCTGGGCCACAAAAGAAAGCAGGATGAGCAGCATAGGCCATGAGGACTAAGCTAGTAAGCAACATTCTGCTATCGCCTCTGCTTCAGTTCCTGCCTCCAGGTTCCTGCTTTGAGTTCCTGCCCTGACATCTCTCAATGGACTGTGAGCCAAGATACTGATACCTTTCTTCCTCAAGTTGCTTTTTGGTCGTGGTGTTTTATCAGAGCAAAGAAACCATAACCAAAGACACCAGGTACCCAATGGATCTCTGTTAGTAACCTAAAGGGGTAAGAGTCCATCACCATCCTGCCAGGGACACAGGGCAGCAGGCTCCAGGCATAGCTGTAAACACAACTCAAATGATCATCAATAAGCTGAGAGCACAAACTCAAAATGGTGCAAATCTTTAAACTCTCAACACCGTCCCCAGTGGCATACCTTTTCCAGCAAGGCGGCCCCAAATAGGACCACCAAGGAATAAGCATTTAAATGCCAGGGTCTGTGAGGCGTTTATCATTCAAACCACACACTGTCTATATGGCTTGACAAATGGCTGCATTTTCAACTTGGATTCCACAAACTCAAATGCATGACCTGGTCTCCATAGACCAAGAATTAATTAATTCCTTTCTTTCTTTCTTTCTTTCTTTCTTTCTTTCTTTCTTTCTTTCTTTCTTTCTTTCTTTCTTAGATATTTTCTTAATTTACATTTCAAATGCTATTCTGAAAGTCCCCTTCCCCTCTCCCTCCCTGCTCCCCTGTCCACCCACTCCCACTTCTTGGCCCTGGTGTTCCCCTGTATTGGGGCATATAAAGATTGCAGTACCAAGGGGCCTCTCTTCCCAATGATGGCTGACCAGGCCATCTTCTGTTACATATGATGCTAGAGACTCGAGTTCTGGGGGTTCTGTTTAGTTCATATTGTTCATCCTCTTCTAGGGTTGCAGACCCCTTCAGCTCCTGGGGTTCTATCTCTAGCTTCTCCAGTGTGGGTGAGCATCCACTTCTGTGGGAGTCAGCTATATCAGGGTCCCTTCAGTAAACACTTGCTGTCCTATACAATAGTGTCTGAGTTTAGTGACTGATTATGGGATGGATCCTGGGTGGGTTAGTCTCTGTATGGTCCATCTTAGCTCTAAACTTTGTCTCTGTAACTCCTTTCATGGGTATTTTGTTTCCTATTCAAAGGAGGAATGAAGTATCCACACGTTGGAGACCAAGAATTTCTTAATGCTGGATATAGTGCTCTCAGGTTACTCTGGCACTCGAGAGGCTGAGGCAGGACTGCCCCATGGCTATATAACAAGACTCTTCCTCGAAGCGCGAGTGTGTGTGTGTGTGTGTGTGTGTGTGTGTGTGTGTGTATGTGTGTGTGTGTATCTGTATGTCTGTGTGCATGTGTGTGTGCATTCATGCTTGTGTGTGTCTGCATGCATGCTTGTCTGTGTGCATGTGTGTGTGTGTCTGTGTGTGTACATGCATGCTTGTGTATGTATGCATGTGTGTGTGCATTCATGCTTGAGTGTGTGCATGTGTGTATGCACATTTGTGTGTGTGTGTGTGTGTGTGTGTGAGTATGCACGTGTGTGCATCCGCATGTGTGTGTTTGCATGTGTGTGTGTGTGTGTGTGTGTGTGTTTGTGTTTCAGAAACAATCCACTGGCTAGCAACCCTCTCTCTCTCTTAAGTTGATGGCAACAGACCCAGACCAGGCACAAAGTGGTCAAAGTGTTCGATAAGCCCCACTTGGCTTATCTTCCATTTCTTCATGTGACACTCTTTCAGTATTTGATACAGGAGCCTCACAACAAGCAAGGGCTCTGTCATTTGAATGAAGCCACTGAGGTATCTGTCGGAAGCATGCAAAGTAAATCATGATGGCCACTGTCAATGAAGCATTTGACAGAATTCACGGTATGTCCTGGAACGCACAGGACGGAGCTGAGCAAGATATGTTATAGATGCAATTCTGGTTGTCAAGAAATCCTCAGGGAAAAACATCTTTGCAGAAAAGTCACTTATAAGCTTTGGTGTGAACTGTGTAACCCAAGCTCATTCATCTAAGCTCACACATAAAAGGCCTCTCCCAAAGACAGAGGCCTAAGACAGAGCTAGGTTCTTGTTGTTCTTGCCTACTTTAAGACAGAAAGGGTGAGACACCCAGGCAAGACTCTGCAGCCATCAGCATTCATGTTCTTCAGGGCAACTAGGGAGGTGGGTGGCTCAGTGACAGAACACTTACTTAGCATAGGGCTCCGTGTCCTAGGGAAAGAGGTGGCAAGTGTGGGGAGAAGGAAGAGAGCATGCGCGAGCGCGATGGCCGAAGGAAGAGAGCATGCGTGAGAGTGATGGTCGTCCGTCTATACTTCTTTTCTCAGCAGCAGTGAGAACTTTCCTTTTCCTTTCTAAGTTTCTCAGGTTTAAGGTCAAACTTCATAAATATAACTTCTACTTCTGCAAAACTAGCGACCTCACAGAACAGTTTAAAAGATAGTGACTCCTCTGGTCTGTTGCCATGATGTAAAGTGTTCATCATTTAAAAACACCACCATCATCTAGTATCTACGTTGCTTCTGGGGGCCTGGAGGTCTGAGTGAAGCAGCATTCAGGATGCTGGCTGGTTATTCGAAGGTCTGTACAGTGCTGCCCAGTGTAAGCTGGGCAGTCCACGGAACTGCTTGAAGGTTTTTGTGACACAGCAGCTGGATTACCTCAGTTTGAAGTTTTGAAGTGAGCAAGGTA
>LR753328.1:1992800-2007444 GCA_902729485.2 Mus minutoides | reverse complement strand
TATATATATATATATATATCAGAGTATTGTTCAGTCATAAAGAATAAGCTCTGCTGTTTACAGCAAGGTGAGTGGGATCTCATTATACATGAAGTAAGCCAGACTCAAAAAGATATCTTTCACATGCATAAAAAAGGGCTAGGTGTGGTATTCACACCTTTAATCCCAACACTCTGGAGGCAGAGGCAGCCAGAGCTCTGTGAGTTTGGGGCCAACCTGATCTAACTAGTGAGTTCCGTGCCAGCCAAGACTACACAGTGAGACTCTGCCTCCAAAACCAATCACCCAACCCACCCACCAAACAAACAAACAAACAAACCCCAAAAGATGCAAAGGCTGAGGGGTGTCTAGAGAAATGGAGAGAAAAACAAGAAAGGGAAGATAAGCAAATAATGAGGGCTGGGCTTGCAATCCCAGTGCAGGAGGCTGAGACAGAAAAATGACAAACAAGTTCAAAGCCAGCATGGCCTAAATTGTAAGATTGGGGGAGGGGGTATGGAGCCTCTGACTTCTTAAAAACCCCAAAGATATTCTGCTAACAAAGATTTATATAGACTTAAGTGGTTTAACCAAAGTCACGTAAATTAATGCTAGGTGTGATGGTTTGTATATTCTTGCACCAGGGAGTGGCACCATTTGGAGATGTGGCCTTGTTGGAATAGGTGTGACCTGGTTGGAGTAGGTGTGTCACTGTGGGTGTGGGCTTAATACTCTCACCCTAGGTGCCTGGAAGTCAGTCTTCTACTAGCAGCCTTTGCATGAAGATGTAGAACTCTCAGCTCTGCCTGTGCCATGCCTGCCTGGATACTGCCATGCTCCTACCTGGATGATAATGGACTGAACCTCTGAACCTGTAAGCCAGCCCCAATTAAATGTTGTTTTTATAAGACTTGCCTTGGTTATAGTGTCTGTTCACAGCAGGAAAACCCTAAGACACTAGGTTTTATCTCTAACTACATCAAAAGACAACACTCCATACTAAAAAAAACAAAAAAAGTCCTAAGCCACTGTTATAGGAACTAGAACTGCAACCTCCTGATAACTTCATAGTGTTCAAAGAGAAAGGGCTCTGGGCCTCCAGGGACTCGGTGGGCTTATGGATGTCACCTCTGCTTTTCTCTCCAACTCTGGGTCTCTTCTCTGGTCAATCCACCTGACCCACACATGCCCAGTGACCTGTTTGTGCCTCAGTCCTTGTGATCTGCAGTGGCAGGTGCTCAGGGATGGCCCTTTCACCCAGGGCTGTTTCTTGCCTTCAGTGAAACACTACTGTAAGTGTGTTTGTCTCTGAGTATGGTTGGGTTTCAGGCACCCATCTCACCAACTTTCCACAGAGCCTAGCACAATGCTCCTCTGCCCTACTGGCCAATCACTGTCCAATTGACCCAGAGAAATTATGACAAATTAGGTGCCAGGCAATCCCTATGGCTACTGTCTTCATTAGTGACAGAACATTGGCTGCCCACAATGACGCCCAGCTAAACGGATCTTCCTAGTCAAGGCCTGGACTTAGAAGTGTGGTGCTTCCTGGGAAACTTTTTTTTTAAGGGCATTGATTAATCTGGGAGGAGAATTAATTCTCAACAGCTATCGAGGAAGAATTGGTGATAGGTGGTACGCTAATAACCTTTTTGGCCCCATGAAGTTCTTTTAGGATGGACCAGAATCATCATTGAATCAACATGCCAGTCCTAGCTGCTTATTTCTAGGTTCCTTCAAAAGGTGAGAAAAATAAGCTCCCATCTTGTTTAAACCATTGATGAGTGCAGCATTAGCACTGATAGCTGCACCCGATCCTCACAAACACACACTGTTCGGCCTTTGTACTTCCTAATTATGGGGGTCTTCCTTTTCTCTTAAGGTGATGGAAGCTAAGATGACCAGCACAAATGTGGTTATAGATGCAGGCTTAGGGCCTTGCTCTACTGCCAACAGTGCACCCTTTCTGAGTCTACTTGGTGTCCCATTAGACTAGTCCACACATATGATATACACAGTAAGGAACTGATAGTTTGTTTGTCTTCCCCTTCTCTTCACATTGTATGTTTGATTTTAAATACCCCAACCAAGTGCTAGGTAGATAAAGACATAGGATCTCTCTGTAGAAACTGAACCTGCTATCTTAGGCTTGGGCTGTTCCAGTAGGGCTGAACTGTGTGGAAATGCTAGTGGACAAGACTAAAGGAAGAACAGGACATAGAAAGTGAAGAAAAGAAACAGCAAATGGAGTGTCTGGACTCTTCCACTGAAACCAAACCAGGGGCTACTGGACCAACACTTCCTCAATGATAGCTGTCTCCAGAGCCCTACAACATTTACAGCCTGTATACTACTGGCTGAACACCCAGAAAAGAGGCCACATGTGGGGTCGGAGCAAGCCTTACTTAGCAAGTCCAAGGGGAGTATCTCTGCACCTAAAAGCATGTGAGGACCTTACATTTCACATCCAGGAGGGGCTCTCTATGGAGGCCAATTGCTGTGCTGTAGGGTGCAGCCAGACTTGTAAACACTGTCCACACCCTGTTCTATTTGAAGAGAAACCATGGGCAGAATCGATCTCATGGGGGACCTGGGAGAGTCAAAGGACCCCCCGGGTTGAGGGAACAACAGCAGGGCTCCAGTCCTGGGGTGTGTGTGTGGCCTAGTTTAGACCTGAAACTTCCTATGTCTTATTCTTGGCCCCTCTGACAGGCTGAGAATCCCTATGAATTCTAGGCTTATCCAAAATGAGTCATCCAATCTCAGACCTGGAAAGAACCATCAGAAGTTCAATCCCCTTCTCTCATTTCTGGGTGGTGGCCAAATTCAAGGCCTGCAAATTGTTCTCTGACTGCCACAGAGAGAGGTATAGGGTGGGATTTCTAGTCCCTGGGAGTTGTGTTTCATTTCATAGTGTTGCTTTGGTGAAGGGACTTTTTATTTGTACCTTAATTTGTGAATTAAATTGTCAACCAAGTGGGGAAAAGTCCTTACTTTGTGAACAGAAATTTTGGATGGCCTCCAAGGCCTCAAACATTCAAGCTAGACACACGCACACACACACAGACACGCACACGCACACACACACAGACACACAAACACACACGCGCACACACACACACACACACACACACACACACACACACACACACACACACATCAAGGCAGAGAGGAAAGCAACCTGGAAATGACAATGGGAGAGACAGAAGTTCTAGCTGGAAGGGAAGGATATATTTTTATTTTAAATTGTTATTACAGTTTCCTGCGTGTGTGCATGTGTGTGCAAGCCAGAAGCCAAATTGTGGGAGTCAGTTCTCTTTTCATTATAAGGGTCCCAGGGATTGAACTCAGGTCATCAGGTTTGGGGACAAGAATCTTTATCTCTAATAATCTCCCTGTCCCATTACATTCCTTTGTATGGTGTGTGTGTGTGTGTGTGTGTGTGCGCACGCACACGTGCGCGCACATGTGTGGTGTCCCACAGCACATGTGTGGGAGCCAGAGGACAATTTGCAGGAATGAGTTCTTTCCTTCTACCATACTGGTCACAGAAATTGAAGTTAGGTCATCAGGCTCATTGGCAAGTATTTTTACCCACAGAGGGAACCCCCCCCCCCCTTTTAACTTTTATTTTTAAATTCAGGAACAGCAGCTTGGTTTATTGGTCTATGGAACATGGAATCTCCATCCGCTTGCAGAACAGTCATTCTGGGCAGGCAGAACCCCTGAAAAAACAAAACGAACAAACCAACCAACCACTGAGGACTCCTGCATGCTGTCCTAAAGGACCTTTCTCCCTAACACCCACACTTGGCTACATTTTCCATGCCACCCACTCAGGCAAGGCCTGCTTCTATGTCCCATGCATCTATCCTAGCAGTAGACATAGATAAGAGAGCTAAGCAGTGACCAGAGGAAGACTGGTCCTGTGGTGGTATCTGATTGTTTCCTTCTTCTAATTGAGGGTCACAGAGTGGACCAATCCACATTCTGGGACAATCAAAGGTCATTTGGAATGTGTCTCTTAGAGCCTGTCCTGAGCCAAATTCTCTTCCCACACACAGGTGTCCAGAACGGTCTAAAACAATGCAGAAAGAAAACGAATCCAGAGCTACAACAGCTTCAGCACTACCCCCCCACCCCTTGCTTTCAGCCGACCCCGCAGAGCGTGATCCCTGACACTAACAACTGCTCACAAGGCCTCTGCTGCCCTCATCACTCCGGAGGAGTCATTGGACTGACAGTGGTGTATTATCTAAGCATTTCAAACAAATAATAAATTCAAAGCGGACGGACACACTCTGGGAGCCATAGGGTGACATATGCCTTTGCAGTTATTGATCCTTCTGTGGGTTTCAACGCTGTGAGACCCTAAATCCGCTGTCGCAGTCAGGGAGACACAATACTAAAGAGGTGATGCACACTCAGAGTCTTTATTAATAAAGGAAATAAGTGTTTATAATTATGGAAATAATCCTGATGGTCCCTTCCAGGAACTGGTTGCATCTTTAGAGGGTTCCCAGGGCTTACAGAAACACAACGGAATATATAAGTATTCATTAGAATAAGTAAAATATCTCATTTTCAACCCTTCAGGAAATTTCCCCAAGGAGGCCAAAGACAACCACGTCACTATCATGTCTTTAAGTTCTGAAACAACCACAGGCACAATTCCTCCTATACTTTTTAGCTCAAATGGTGGAAATTAGAATTTTTAATTTTACAAACTCCAAATTACTGAATACCAACATGTGTAATGAGAAAAATAATTACAAACACAGAATATGGAAGACTTTTTTTCACCAAAAGTCATGGGCACATCTGAAATTTACATAGGGAATGGTGGTTTGTATTGACCTTAAGACCTCAGCAAAATAATTTTTGGTCAGATATACATTACCTAGGAATATGAAAAGTTAATTTGTCAAAATTTCAAGTTTCTAAGTTCAATGTTACTACTTCCAAAAGATTTGCTTATGGGCTACAATAAGGAAAACTTAAGGTTAAATTATAGTATTCACTATGTGACTGAGCAGCTGTGGGGAAGTATGATGCAATCTCAAACAAGACAAAATGGAAGTGCAGCTTGTTTCAGACGGAGATACATAAGGCACAAGAGTTTTCCTTCAGGATCCTTCTCTCTCTCCTAGAGTCTTCAGACGGCATCAGGTTATTTGACAGAAAGTCAGTACAGCACCAGTATGTACACAGGTACACAGGCGTGCACGGGTCTTCACATGTATACACATGCACATGGCTGCTTTTGCTTTGTTTCAAGGAGGGAAGTACAGCCCCACAGAGACTAGTATACTTTAGCCTTCACTGGTCCCTAGCAGATGATTCAATCACTATTGCAAACCACTCACCTGTTTGTCCACTGCCCCAGGGAGGTCTACAGGTCACACCCTTTCCCACGTGAGCCACACTCTGGACAAGGACGACCATAAGAAATAGGTGCAAATCAAGACTGTAGATGTGTGCATCTGGGAAGGTGTATCGAGACTACTGGGACTCTGCTTTGTGTAGTCTAGTCAGTGCATGTGAGGTTCTTAGGAAATAAAGTGATATGGTGTAGATAAGAGACTGTGAAAGCCCTATTTGAACTTAGGACCAGAGGACTGACCAGCCATGGGCTCATACTGCAGGAATTTGGCATGTCAGAAAATAGGTTAAGTGAATGACTCAAAAAATTAATCGAGAAAGAGAGGTGGAGGGTGAGGGGAAGAAAAGAGGAAAGGACAGGGGAAGAGGTAAGAGGGGAAGGAAGGTGACAAAGGCTTTGGAAAATATTAGCTAACAAGAAAACCTTCCACAGGTAGAAGGGTGAAGTGCCACAAAATACACGAACTCTGCAGGCCAATCAATAGTGGAAACACGGGCCTCTTTATACTTCCGTCATGGTGTGTGCGTACATAGAATGCCACCTAGGTACTGATCCCAAGCACTTTTCAGAATATGCAAGGTTAACTAGTCATTCTAGACAAAAATATATATTTCTTTAAAGGAGCAAGGCAGTAGGCAGGAGAGACATCTCTTCTTGGGGCAGATTCCCCATAGGAATACAAAGACAGAAGTATGGGGGTTTGGCAAGTCCAGTGGACATGGATGCAAAATGACCATAAAGTTGTTGGTTGATTTTGAGAGCGGTATCTTCAAATGTAATCTCACAGCTCTGTTTGTGCAAATATCTTTATGAGAGTTAATGAAAATGTGATTGGTTTTCAATGACACTGTGAAACACAGTAAAAAGGAACAGAGCTGTCGTTGGAGCAGAGACAAAGGCTTTAGAGCCAAGGCGGGCCCTCTTGGGTCTCTCACACACACAGGGATAGACTCTTAAATAAAATAGCACTTCCTTAAAAATCTGCCACCGAAAGACTGTTTATATACCATAGAAAAATAGCAATTTTATAAAAAGAAATATAGTTACTTTGTTAGCATGGTCTATTTTAGAACAGCAATTATTTTTCATATAAAGAATCTCCAAACATTCACACAGAAGGTAAGACCTAGGGAAGACTGAGTGCAGAGCTGAGCAAGCAGAGCACGTTTGCCTCGAAGCCGAGTGGATCATCTTGTGGGTACGTTACAGTGAGTGTGAGCTTCGGGAACGCCAAGAAGCGATTGTGAGTTTCAGGGCAGTTAACTCACACGTTACTCCAAGCTGCCAAAGGTTTAGTAATAAAAATGGGTCATTCGTACTCACTCGCTCACTCGCTCGCTCACTCACTCACTCACTCACTCGCTCACTCATTCCCATTCCCCTTACACTCTAAGTGTCCAAACTCCTAGGCCATGCTCCTATCCACCTGGAAGGGAATTGATGTAAATACTTGTTCTAAATATAGGGATTACATATCCATGCTATAGAGACAGATGGTGTCAGCAGACCACCGCTTTATCTTCGTAACAATTCTGTAGGGGTGGCAGGCAAAGGAGGAGTCGGGAGGACACTGCAAACCCCACAGTTTCCAGCTTCAGCCTGAGCAAGACAGGTGGGCCAACCAGAGAGCACTCCACTAGCAGGCGGTGGGGGCTCCACCAGCAGCCATCACACCCTCTCCACTCGGCTTGGATCGTAGGAATCTGCAAACAAGAGAGACGAAAGGTCAGGGGGGCATTCATCTGCCATAGTTTATGCTCAATCTTCAGGCCACAAGTAGAGAACCAAACTCACATGTATAGAAAACTGATTGTTAGACACATCAGCCAACTTATTTCACTAAGGAGTCAACAGCTGGGATGTTTTCAGGGAACAGGCACCATCATTACCAAATACAGACAGCTATGCAGCTTATTGATAGCCCTTCCTGATTCTCAAAGTACAATATAAACAATAACAAACTCACTGACTCTTAACCAGCATTATTGCCCTGGCCTAATGCTGATTCTTTTTGTTGTTTTCTTTGTGTATGTGAGAGGGTGTGTGAAAGTGTGTATATGTGTGCACACGATTGTGTTCCAGGAGAGGCCAGAGACTGATGGTGGATACTGGATATCTTCCTCAATTGCTTTCATACTGTTCTTAATTTTGTCCCTGCATGACCACTGCAGTTTCTGAGGCAAGGTCTCCTGCTGAGGCTGGAGCTCACTGATTTGTCTCACCTGGCTGGCCATTGCTCATTACAAATCCAGTCTCTGCCGCCTCAGCACTGAGATCACAGGCACGCTGCTATAACTGGCTTTAGGGCTGTGGAGTTCTGAACTCAGTACTTTGCACTCCTATGCCTCCCCTCAATCCAATGACAGCATCTTCATGAACAAATTCCTCCCTTTGAGGTTTGGGGAACCTCAACTGTCAAATGCATGGCTAGCGAGAAGAGCTTTCCTGTCTCTAGCTGCCACCAGCCAACAGGCAGGGCCAGGACCAGTTACTCAAACTGAGCCCAGATGACATGAATTTCTTGAATGGAAGGGACACCATAGAAAGGGACAATAATCCCAAACTGCCACTGGGATAGGCAATGTATGCTGCTGAACTGGACAGTCTGACCCTTGGAACCCTGGAGACTGAGGCTCACCTCTGTGCCTCTGTCATAGCCTTATGACATGTTCCCTGCCTTAGCATTCTTAAAT
The DNA here is from genome assembly GCA_902729485.2 of Mus minutoides. Taxonomy (NCBI): domain Eukaryota; kingdom Metazoa; phylum Chordata; class Mammalia; order Rodentia; family Muridae; genus Mus; species Mus minutoides. Next base: position 1,999,389 of record LR753328.1, on the reverse strand, counting down.
TTTTAAGGAAAAAAAAAATCGATGAATCTGTAAGAATACAAGATATCCTTTAAAATGTAGAGATCCATGAAGGCTCTATGCCCCAATGTGGGGGAATGCCAGGGCCAGGAAGCGGGAGTGGGTGGGACGGTGAGGGGGGGCATGGAGGAGGGGATGAGGGGAGGGGGTTTTTAGAGAGGAAACCAGGAAAGAGGCTAACATTTGAAATGTAAATGAAGAAAATATCTAAGTGAAAAAATGTAGAGATCCCTCAAAAAAATATAAACAGAAATAGAACTATTAAAAAAGCCAGCAATCTCACTACCGGGAAAGACAATCAGTCAGGGTGTCTACATCCATGCTTGCTGTACGTGGTGTCAAGAGGTGGAACAGCCCGAGCGTCTGACACAGATGAGTGAGGAGAGACATGCTTTCTACATACAAATGTCCGCACAGTGAACTACGATTTAGCATCAAAAAGGAGCACTCTTGTCATTCACAGTGGCACAGATGATGAACTGGGGACACTGTGCTAAGCTGAGAGAGCACACACTGTGATGTCACATGTGGCTTTGTTTTTGTGTTAGACTTGTAGTAACAGAGTGTAGGACATAGTTTCTAGGAGCTGGGGTTGGGGCAGAGAGGAGACTGTGGAAAGAGTATAAAGCTGCAACTGTAAGGTGAACTCGTGTCTTGAGGTTAGCATATCACAGGGGACGTAGTTAACAGAGCACATGTGCACTTGAACTCTGCCAAGAGGCTGTCGCTGATGGATATGTTAATTAGCGTGATTCTCATACTTCGTACACAATCTACAGTCACTCAAACATTACATGCATCCTAAAGATGCACATAAGTGGGTAGGATCTTACCCACTTGCTGTCAAAACCTCAATGAGGACTGAAAAATAACAGCAAGGCTTACCATAGCCTAGAGGATGATTTTTTTTTTCGGGATGGTACACTTTTACAGAAAACAACTAGAAAACAATGCTCTGAAATGCACCATGATGTCCTACGATGGGCGTCCATCCCATCTCCTGCAGCCTAAGGTTTCACCATGTGCTACTCCAGCTGGCTGGCACATACCAGGATGCTAGGCACTATGCTGGGAGCACTGTGTAGGAGCAACACAAGGAGGGCTGGGCTGGCACTCAGGGGTGCCCCTGAGCCTGCTCACGGATGGACTGACTGTCCCAGACCCATCTGGCTAAAGGAAGTAGAGTTCCCACGACTTAACACCTCTTGACACCACACTAGAAGACAATTACAGCTCAGTGCTGTACTTGGGGCTCAAGGATGCTGCTTCTTGTGTGCTGAGGATACAGTGGGCGGTCACCAGTGGAGGAAAATGCCACACTCCAAACGAGCCTCAGACCACACAGGCACCTGGAATTGAACTGGTCTCCTCTGTGCCAGGTATGCTGGAGACAACACCACACAATGTCCCTCAATCCCAAGACCCAAAATTGAAGCCCCCAAATACAGGGAGCCATGGAAAGAATTCTCTACAACACTGGATTTTTCACAACCACTCTAGGGATTGAATGACCCCTTTCACAGGGGTTGCCTAAGACAATATCAGATATTTAATTATGATTCATAATAGTAGCAAAATTACAGCTATGAAGTAGCTATGAAATAATCTCATGGTTGGAGATCACCACAACATGAAGAATGTATTAAAGGGCAGCAGCATTAGGAAGGTTGAGAACCACTGCTCTAGAATAATACGTTCTTTAGCTCATAGACAGGCTAGGTCCAACGAAACTAGTCTGAGCCATATAATGTTATTTTAAAATTTCTGGTAAGTACATTAAAACACATTAAAAAGAAACAGGTGAAATTATCTTTAATAATATATGTTATTTCACCAAATATATTGAAAATATATTCACTAAACATGTCTAGAATATTATATCGCTTCAACATGTAACATTTAAATGTAAAATTTTCATTTAAATGTAAGATTTTCTGAATTGAAGCTTCAAAACCTGGGTGTGTATTTTATACCCATACAACTGTTTCAGGGGGCTCTGACGCCCTCCTCTGGCCTCTGTAGGTACTGCACACATCTACTACACAAAGCATACATGCAGAGAAAACACCCACACTTGTAAAATAAAAATAAATGAGTGTGAATGAGTTGGGAAGTTGGAAGGATCCAGGAGGAGTTGGGGGAGGGGAAACTAATCAGAATAAATTGTATGAAAAAAAGCTTGGGTGTGTTGGAACACACCTTTAATCCTGGCACTCAGAAGGCAGAGGGAGATGGATCTCCACAAGTCTGAGACCAGCCTAGACCACATATAGAGACCTCATCTCGAAAGAAAGAAAGAAAGAAAGAAAGAAAGAAAGAAAGAAAGAAAGAAAGAAAGAGAAGAACCATCAGGGTCATTTGGATGGCTGTCTATTATTTTGGAAGAGAACAAGCTTAGAAATGTGTCTGCAGCACATGCATAGGTCCGAGAAGTTGTTTATAAGGATAATTCTATATAGCTGCTTTCCTTGCCAATTCGAATGACACAATCATTTAAAATACATGATAAGATCTTGATTCTTAATTGAGAAAGCTTAATTGAGAAAGCTGGGTAATTTTTTAAAAATGAGTTAATTTTTAAAAGTATTCATTATTCTTATGCATGTGTGAAGATCCACAAGTCTGTAGACCAGATTCTCTCCTATGATCTTTACCCAGATCCCAGAGATGGGGCTCAGTCACCAAACTTGCACAGCAAGTGCCTTGACCTGCTGGAAGCCTTGCCAGACCCTCTTTTAAAATTTTAATTGATGACATCTTGCTATGTAGCCCTGGCTGGCCTTCAAGTTCTTCCTGTGTCAGATTCCTAAATACAAAGATGGCAAGTGTGCGCCACCAGGCCTGCATGAAGAATCATTCTATAAAACTGTTGCCAGCGTTGAGGTGAAGATACCCACCAACCAGTCATGCTTCTAATAATCACACAACTCCAAACTAACACCAAACACCTGCCCTCCAGCCCAACTCCTTACCTGCACACCACAAGTCTTGGTCTGACATCTTGTCCCTTGGCACTTCAGGGTGTCCGTTTTCATTTTGAGAGACAGAGGGCAGGTGCCCTGCTTGCCAGGCTTGGTCTTTACCACTCAGGGAAATAAGGCCTTCTGAAAGCCAGGCTGGACTTTTGGTGACCTTTAAGGGGTCAGGCTCCTCCATGGAGTCAGCACTCTTGGAGCTCAGACACCTCATCTGAGACAAGGAGTTGACCTCCCTCATTCTTAACAAGCGAACTGAGTCTGCCCTTTTTGGGGGTGATACCAGTTTTTCTTGTAAGTTCTCGATCACTTTGGAAGGGTTTCTGAGCCTCTTTTCAGGACCCGCCGCATTTGTGGACTTTTCCATGAAATGGAACAGAGTGGACTTGAAGGGTGGTTTCGCCTCCTCATCCATTTTCCCAGGCTCAGGACTGGTGGCTTGGCTTGTAGAGAAGCCATCCACATCTGAGCATACAGAAGCCTGGGGGGCCCTTTCTCCTACGAAAAGGGGACTCTCAGTCCAGCCACACTTCCTCCTGCCATAGGAGGCATCAGTGGCCACTGTGGGCCCCCCTGGTAGTGCCAAGCTGGGTGATGAGTCCCCTCTGGATGAACTTGGGTCGAAGACACTTGCATCAGGCTGGCTTTGTTCTGTTCTCCTGGCACTTGGCAGAAGGGACTCCACGGCCACCTCGATGCCCAGGATCCTCTCTGCCCTTTCCTGCAGAGACTCACTTGGAAGGACTTCCATGGTGTTCTCTAAACCTAGACACTCTGATTTACAGGCATTCTGTTCTTGTCCCAGTGTAAACTCTAAAGACGGAAAGTCTGGTGTTGAGTGGCCTCGATATTTATCAGCAAGTGGCAGAAGGACACAGGGTAGGACCTCTGTGTCCCCACCACTATCCACCATTGTGGGAGTCTCTCTGCCCAGCTGCACAGACCCTAAAGCATCGCTGACTTTGGTGAGTTCTTGACTTCCTCTTGGTTCTGACAGACAGTATAAAGGGGCTGCTTTTGTGTAAATGGGTGCAATCCTGCTCACAGGCCTTGGGCTAATGTCTCTCTCACACATCCCATTCAAATCCTCCTGGCTTTTGTGCTCTGCAGCCAGGCCTCCATCTGCCCATTGGACTGGAACCCCTCTGCTGCCTTCCTCCTGTGCTGGGCCCAGGGGCTGTGGATGGGCACTTGGATGGCCAGGCTTTGGTTCTTCACTCCACTTCTGTGACTCATTAAGTCTTCTATCTGGGGAAGCTACATCCTCCAGTGCCAGCTCTGCAGGCTGCTGTTCTGTTCTAGTTTCCTGGAGGCCCCAAGACTTGGTTCTGGAGTCTGCAGAGTCCACTGGCTGTTCTGCCTCACTGTCCTCACTACCACTACCACCATGGCTTTCTTCCTCTTCCTGAAGCTCCTTGTTAAAACTTTCTAACTGACTTATCAAATCCCAGGGCCGCCGGCTAACTGGTTTCAAGAGAAACTGACCAAAGAGTTGTGTGCTATTGCATTGGCCTGTTGTGGACTCCCCCTTCACCACCTCTGGCTTGGGAACAGGGTTGGCACCAGGGATCTGGTCAGAGGTCCCTTTGGACATAGATGCCTGGTTTATGGCTGAGGAAGTCCTTGAGAAAGCACTGTTTCGAGATGGGCTAAGGGACATTTGTCCTTGGAGGTGAGGTACACTGGGCTTCTGATTTTGATCACTGAATGCTAAGGCTGTATGTAGGTGTACTTCGGAGGCAGTGGTATCTGGGCATGTTGGGGTCGGTGCTACATTGCTGGCCTCTCCTGGTTTTGTGGCAGAGAGGAGCTGTGAGCTTTTGGAGTCTTCGTGGAAACTGGTTTGGGTCTGTTGATCTCTGTACTGGTGTCCTGGCCATGAGCTGGAAGCCTGAAGTTCTCTGGGTTTGATCATATGGAGGATTCTGGGGTCATCAATTTGGCCATCTTCTGACTCCCTCAGACCTTGCCTTGGGGATGTTCTTCTCCACGCCATGCTTCCCATGAGGGCTTGCAGCTCCAAGTCAGTGGAAGACATACTCAGCAGACTCTGCTCCTCCAGGGCTGAACCCTGACACAGCCCATGGGTCTTATCAGAAACCAGCTTAAAGTCATTGTTGTTTGTATCCGTATCTAGCACAAGTGACTCAGATTTAACTGGGACGGAGACCAAACAAAATATAGTTGCGTTACTTTTCTTCTTTGAACTTTTCTTGCTCTGAACCCCAGTTTCAAACTTTCTGAGCTTAGTGTAGGTTTTGCAGGTACCCTCACTCTGTGGCAGTGCTGAAGAGGCATGGCTTTCTGCCTTGCTATCTGTCACATTAGTTGTTAATCCTCTCATGACATGATGCTCCGTTTGACCATGGAAGCCTCCAGGTTCAGTGCCCACGGGGAGCTGGCCCTGCAGCCACCGGGGACTGGAATGGACAAAGGCGGAGCTCCGCTCATTGACTGGTGAAGGTGTTGGGCCCCGTAGTACCGAAGGGGCATCACTGTACTGTCTTTTCCCAATGGCTGGTTCTTGGGTAGTGATTAAACCGGGGTTATAGGATGTGTCATCAAGCTTTGCCTCTTCATAGAATTCTGGGGGCTGAGCTAGTTTGATATGTCGGATACGTGGATCATCAAATGGGATGTACTGAATAGAACCCCCATGGGTGGCAACAGGATAGGGTTGTGGAGGAGGACCTTGCGGAGGAGAGCCAGGCATTGCATCATAGAGATCCCTAGCTGCAAGGGAGCCAGAAGGAAGTGGATAGCTGGTCTCAGGTTTCTCAGGTACTTGCTGCTGACTCTGGCTGCTGCTCACATGCCTGGGCACAGGATCTTCAAGGTATGGGTTTGGAATGTGCTGAGGGGGTGACCTATATGAAGGTGGAGGCACATATACTGGGGGCTCCAAGCCAGTATCCAGCATACCCAACTCATGGCTGGGATCCTTACTTCTTGTTGGGTAGGAGCCACGTGGGTCCCTGTGCTGGTGGTCCTGAAATCCACCTTCTCCCCTGGGCTGTGAGTGAGAGCCATAACCTGGAGTCTTAAGGGGTTTCCCAAACTTAGGCCTGGGAAAAGGGCCTGAGGAGCTAGCCTTCTCAAGGTTCCTCATGGGTTCTGAAGGGGGTGGGAAGCTGGGAGGATATGGTGGCACTTTTGGGACACCTGTTATGTGAACATCATGTAGTGGAACAGGAATTTCTGTGAAATTCAGGCTGTTAGGAGAAAGAGCTCGGGGCAATGACTGGGATTTTTTTCTGTTCTGAGATGTCAGCACATGCTCCCCATGAACAAACGGGTACAGACCATCGAACCTTTCCTGGGGCCTTTTCCATTCATCGCCATCGGATGCCTGCCTCCCTAACTCCCTCAGCTTCTTCCAGCTTTCCAAGCTCATGTCCTGCATTCTCAGCTCTTCTTCCCAGACTGCATTCTTCATCACATGCTCTGTCCTTCCTGCAACTTCCCACAGATTCTCTCTCACATGGATGGGCAGACTGTGAGCCTGAGCCATTCCTCTGCCTTCCAGTTCTTTCCAGTCCCTGGGACACAGGGAGCCACTGCCCTCCTGTCTTCCTCTGCTCCAGTAGATGTCGTCT
>LR753328.1:1895932-1992700 GCA_902729485.2 Mus minutoides | reverse complement strand
CCCCCATAGGCTCATATAATTGAATGCTTAGCACCAGGGAGTGGCATTATTTGAAAGGATTAAAAGGATTAGGACTGCAGCCTGGGAGGGAGTGCACCTCTAGGGTGGCCTTTGGAGTTTCCCTGCATGGTGCTCAGGAAAGTCAGCTGTTTTGATCAGCCAAACAGAAGAATGTTCACACTCTAATGTCACCATTTTAACAACATAAATAACAAAATAAAATATATTCCTTGTTGGAATTAATTGGAAGAACATGCACAAGGACCAAACCCAGACACCACGAGCCATCGTCCCAGAGGCTGTGTGAGGGCCTGGGGTTGTGCAGGCCTCTCATCCTGTACACCTTCCTAGAGCACAGGGGTCAAGCAGTAGGTGGCACTGGTTCTTTGGTGGCTGCCTGCCATGTTCACCATGTGTTCCCACACACCCACCTTAGCTTCAGGAGCAGTGCCCATCATTTCTCTATCGTAGGAGGACTCTGAGGCACAGAAGTAACTTAACACTAACATTTATCTGACAGTTACACTGTGCAATGCATAGTAATAAGTGTGCCAAATAAGTTACTTCACTTAAACTTTACCAACACCACTATTTTCTTCTTTGGATGGCAAGAAAATCAGGACACAGAAAGTTTAACCAACTTTCCCAAATTATAACATTTGTAAAAATCTGGGGAAGAAATTCACCAGAGAAAGGAAAGCTAAAAGCCCAATCAACTCACCACTATTCTCTACTTTTAGTCATTATTAGAGTTTCTGCTATATTTTGTTTTGATTATTAATTTTGTTGATACAAGATCTCAGGCAGTACAGGCTAGTCTTAAATTCCTGATCCTCGTGTGTCTTCCTCCCAAGAGCTGGGACTACAGGCACAGACCACCAAGTCTGTGACCACTGCATTGTATTTCCTCCATTTTAAGATAAATTCCATCCAGATTTCAATTGTGATGGATATATGGTAAGCCAGTAATATACACATGATCTGACCAGTGTCAACTGTTCATGTGGATTCTGTTCTAACATACTTTGAGGAACACTTTATCCACTAACCCTTGATGTAAGTAAGCCTCAGCGCATTGAGAATAAATTCTTACAAGAGGAATGAGTAGATCCTGGACGATGCCGTCCAATCCACCCTAGATAAGCCGCACCAATGTACAGTCCCACCAGGTAGGTGGCACACACATGGGCTTTGCACAACTGTTTGTTTCGGCTCTACTTATAATTATTTTTTCCTTGTGAGATAAGTGAAATCAACTTCTCACTATTTTACTTTGCATTTTTCTGACTAATGCCCTGCCCCTGCCACAGTCATATGTTCTCCCAACATCAGTCTTGGAGGTATAGCAGAGTGAAGACCATGGGGCCTGGGAGGGACTCAAAAGCCACAGTTCTGCTGACTACTACTGCACATGAGCACATGAAGGTCTAGGAATGGATTGAGAACACAGTTGTTATGCAAGAAATCTTGGTAAAGCTGTATGTTACTAGTCTTCCTTGGGAGTAACTTATCTGCCTCAAAGAGCAGAGTCAGTGTCCAAATAACTGAAAAAGCAGCTACTGTCTGCATGGCTTAGCCATTTTTGGAGGTCAAGGGTGTCTCACTGTGAGGTCTTTGCTGCTTAGTGTAGGCTGCCAATCTTTTAGCTGCTTTCTAAATCGTGTTCTTCTCACTAGCTTGGCTTGGGTTCTACAAGGATGCATCTCTTTGAAAGCCACTGCTAGTGGTCTCCTTGAATGCCCCCTACCCATGCTGGTGAGCCAGTTTGGGTAGTTCTAGAAGCTACTACTGTCCTACCCTGAGGAACCTGCAAGATACATCAACCCAAGTACCTGTCAGTGATACTGGCTGGAAGGCGGCAGACTGTTGCAGCATACCCTCTGCAGTGCAGTATGACACTCCTTGCAGCAGTCAGACTGAGCTGGGATGGAATGGAACAAGGACATGAATGACTATAAGCTTGCAACAGACACAGCCTTCTGCCTTCTGAGGTTCCTGACAGGGAGGGTCTTCATCTCCTATCATTCTCACTTCTCAGTGGTCTCACCATGTTCTATGGTACCTGACTTTGTATAGGAAGCCACAGTGTGGCTTTGTAGTGAGCATGCCTTGTGCTTGGAGAGGGGCTGAGACCTCAAGGCACTGCTGTTAAGCCCATAACAGATAAACATGACATAAACAGGGCAAGAATATAGACTGTGATTTCCTAGTTATGTGATGCGGTCAGTTTCCAGCTTTATGTCAAAAATGCTATCATTCTCATTTTGTCAAAACTAATCAAATTCACTAAGCATTCTGGGTTAAATTTATTTGCACAGTACACCCAAATCCCAAGTTACAGAAAATGCAGGTCCAGCTGGGAGATTTTAAACAATCTATTTTCTTTTTGTAATTTTAATTATGTTTGTATGTATACATGCTACATGGGTACAGGTGTCCACAGGACAGAAGATGGTGCTGGACCCCCTTTAGTTAGGCCATTGTGGGCAGCTTAAAGTGGCTGCCAGGAACAGACTCAGGTCACAGGTACTCTGTGTGGCCAGCCCCCAGCCTCACAAATAATCCATTTTACATATCAGTCCACATGGCACAGACATGAAACATTCCTGGACACAGCAGTGCACACCTAAAACCCCAGTACTTGGAAGGCTGAAGTAGAAGGATTTAGAATTCCAGGTAAGACATGACTACACAGTGAGAGTCTGTCTCAAAACACCAAACCAAGGAGCAGGGTTGGACTCAGTAAGTCACGATGCTTGCTGCCAAGCCTGATGACCTAAGTTTGATTGTTAGAAACCACACAGTGGAAATAGAGATCCAACTCCTGAAAGCTGTCCTCCACTACACACACACACACACACACACACACACACACAATCAGACACACACACACACACATACACACACTCAAGTATGCATGGGAGTGCACACATGCCCACACCAATAACTATCAATTATTTAGCAACTGTCTACTTTGAACTTAGCCTTAGCTGGGCCAGGCCAGGCATCAGAAGAACCCACCCAGGGGATGTTCTGTTCTACCCCCTTCAGACAAGTCATCAATTGTATCTTCTCTACAAGCTTTGAGAGAACTACTCTGTACTACATAAATCAAGTGCTACCTCAAATGGCTTCAAAGCTACAAGGATGTTCACTAATGCTTTTGAAAAAAACAAGCTAAGATCAAATTTTTCTTTAAAAAAAAAGAAACTAAAGATTCAACACAGAAATGTTTACAATGGATTCTGTATAAACCTGCAGGGCACACTGATGGGAAAGAGATAAGGTAACATGGTCAGTGTGAGCAGATGACACCCTCCATGCACAAACACTGAAAGCCTGGGCGAAAAGACACACAGGGCTATGCCAAGCTCCCAGAGGATGGGGCATGAGGAGGCAGTGAGCCTCTAACAGTCTCACATTATCATGGGCCAGAGTCAGGAAGCCAACAGCATCACTGATAAACTGCCTGGAAAATATTTGAAATACAAACACTTGAAAAATAACATGTCTAAAGGAAATTGGCAGACCTACTCCCAGGTTCTACAAGGCAATTAAGAGAAAAGTTAGGAGAAGTCTGTGTTCCTCACATGACTCCTTTTCACCAGAGAAAAGACTCAACTCCACTGTGTTCTACGGCATGTAGGATCAAACCTATGGTTTTATGCACAATAGCACTGAGCCTGTCCTTTAGAATGTTTCACTTTATTCTGTGTGACTGTGTATGTATGTGGATATGTACATGCCACAGTGCATGTGTGGATATCAAAGGACAACTGTGGGAGTCAGTTTTTCCCTCTCTCATGTGTGTTCCTGGAATTAAACCCAGGTCAGCAGGCTTGGTGGCAGGTGCCTTTACCCTTTATCCACTGTGTCACCTTGCTGGGGCACCCTATCGTCTTTTAAAAAGTAAGTCTTAAAGCTAGGAAAAGGGTTCGGGTTAAAGCACTTGCTGAGTAAGCATGAAGACCAGGGTTACATACATAAATGCAAAGTAGAGGTAGCAGCCTGCCTGTAATCCCACTGGTAGGGAGGCAGAGCAAGGGATCCACAGGGCAAGCTGGTTATCTAGAGAATCTGTGTTCACGTGTGAGACCTGCCTCAATATATAAGGTGGAAACCGATCAAGGGTGACACATGATGCCAACCTCTAGCTTCTGCATATACATATATATATATATACCCTCGCACAATGCTCCCAACATACATACACAACATACACATATATATGTGCACACATACAGGTATGATGCACATATGTAGTTATGCATACACACACATGCACACTTACACACACACATATATATATATATATATATATATATATATATATATATGTGTGTGTGTGTGTGTGTGTGTGTGTGTGTGTGTGTGTGTGTGTATACACACACATACATGGACACACATACATGCACACATATAGACATGCATGCACACACACACATACATGCACACATACCACACATACAATCTAATAACAAAAGTTGAGTCACTTAGAATGGAAGCAGTGATTTTAATGGCTGTCACATGCTCTGATAGGATTATCGGCTCAGTGCATTCCACGGCCATTTATGACTGACTTGTGACCATCTGGGCATAGGATGTTAGCTGAGGAGTGCTGCCTTGTAGACTGACCTGGAGTGTTCTGTGCAAAGGGAAACATGAGTACTCCAGTCCCCTCTCCTTGTTCCATGAACAGCATCCTGAACCTGATCATTGGGTGACCCCAGGTCCAGTCAGTTGTCCTTCCATGTAGAGATCAGGGTGAAGACGTGTGTTGATTTGTATGTGTTTGGCCAGAGAGTGGCACTATTTCAGGATGTGGCCTTGTTGGAGAAGGTGTGTTACTGTGGGAGTGGGCTTTAATACCCTGGTCCTAATTGCTTGGAAGTCAATATTCTTCTTGCAGCCTTCTGATGAAGATGTAGAACTCTCAGCTCTGCCTGTACCATGCCTGCCTGGATGCTGCCATGTCCCTTCCTTGATGGTAATGGACTGAAACTGAACCTGTAAGCCAGTCTCAATTAAATGTCATCCTTGTAAGAGTTGCCTTGGTCATGGTGTCTGTTCACAGTGGTAAAACCCTAACTAAGACAGGATGGGAGTTCCCATAGTCATACATACATCTCCTGGTCCAGTGATGGCTTCTTGGTTTCCACAAGTGTCACCTGATAGTATGACAATCTACTGTTATAGATCACCTGTATGTTCTGGACCAGGATAGCTGCAGCCACAGCCTATTCCTTCAAGTGATCTTCCTTCTTCCTAAGGGGCCAGTGGTTTGCAGCTAGATGGATAAGCTAAACAGAAAGATCATAAGCATCCATGCCTGCTCCTCCTAGAGTGGCAGAGGGCAGGTATCACTTCACAGTCTGCTCACATTTACCAGCCCCAGCATTAGGTGCACAGCAAACTTTTGTGATGGGGTCCACCATCTACCCCTGTATAATTTGATATGGGCCTGGAAGCTTATGATTTCATTTTTCAGCATGTTGTAGACAAGCAGTATACCACAAAGCAAGTGCCCCCTCCAACACAGAAGAGCAAATGGAAGGAAGAAACAGAATGTGGGGAGAACACAAAGACTGAAGGAAGTATAGAGGCTAGCATGAATTAAAAATCAGTCAGATGATCTGGTGGTGGTGGTGGTGGTGGTGGCTCATGCCTTTAATCCCAGCACTCGGGAGGCAGAGGCAGGCTGTTCTCTGAGTTCAAGGCCAGCTTGGTCTACAGAGTGAGTTCCAGGACAGCCAGGGCTACACAGAGAAACCCTGTCTTGAAAACAAACAACACACACACACACACACACACACACACATTAGTTGGATAAAGAATATAAGGCTGCTGCACAAGCTAACAGACTATACCACTGTCCAGCTAGTGTACCTGGAACAGTACCCATACTGTGTGGGCTTTTTCTAAGGAGAAAAGCTACCAAGGGCTCCATACTGCTAGGCCTGGTTTTCACAGTGTCAGCAATGGCTGCTATCACAGACTGCCTAATATGCCTAATGACATTTGCAATATCTTTGTTTGCTTTTTAGTTGTACTTGTTTGGACTTTCAAAGGATGCTAATTGTAGACATCTAAATGAAGAGTGAGAGAGATCTATCCAATGGTCTCAGATGTCCATTTAGTAGTTCTCGATGGCAATTTTGGGGAGTGCCTGTTGCTAATACCTGTTGCATAAAGGCCCTGGAAGCCAGTTAGCAACACCACAGGCTGCAACATCCTGTGCAGGAGCCTGGGCTCCATCAAGAGTAGCTTAGAAGAGGAAAAGTACAGGCACTTGGAAGCCATCCCTGCCATAGTGCTAAGGGCTACAGTGTCTCTTCCACACTGAGCTAGTAATGGACTTCAGCTGCTCTCCTTTGAGTGGCAAGCCTCTTCTGAATCACCTCCTTGCCTGGTAGAGCAGTATCAGGATAACAATCCTGAGCAAGTGAGATGGCTAAACAGGTATAGACCCCGTGGAGCCTGGCCGCCTGAGTTAGTATCTGGGACCCACAAGGTGGACGGACAGAACTGGCAGGCGGGTCTCTGACTTCACTCACATACTGGGACACACCCCAATACCACAAAATAAATAAGTGGACTTTTTTAAAATGTAAAAACAAGAGAATCCGTAGAGGGTAGCAATACAGGCCTGAGAGGTAGTAAAAGAAAAACAGTTTGCAGAGCACTGACTGGCAGCTGACACACAGAGTGGGCTCAGTGTGTGTGCATCAAGTCTGCCATCGTGCATAAACACTTTCTGAGAGCGTTCCTAAGAGATCCTGCCCCACCTCTGAGTCATGTTCATCTTATGGATTGAATGGCAGGGGTATTTTGATTACGGCTGAGTGGAAGGGAAGGGGATGCTTTATGGACTTCCTTACTGCAGAAGCAGTCATCCTGTGAGGAATGTGCTGGGGCTCCTGTGCCCACAGAGATGCCAATGGCACAGCACTTCTTCCAGACACGCCCTAGCAGAGCAATCGCAGATACCTCTGGCACCTGAGCACTGGCTCCCCGGCCACATCAGCAGGAACTCATGGCTGATTCTGCTCCCCGTTTAGAGCCTTTCACATCTGGTGCTGGTAAGGAAGGTGACCAGATGCCAGGAGTGTGAGCTTTCTGCCCCGGCTTACAAAGGATGGCATGGGTTTTAAGTGTCATAATCACAACTTCCTAAATGTGCACAGCTGCTAAATCCTTAACCTCCAGACCTCCGATGCCTCCCTCTATGCAGAGACAGTAACAATTCTGCCTCTGGGAGCTCCGAGGGGAAGAGCAGGTGAAATGCAAAATGTTTCGCATGGTACCTAACAGAGAATATCGTTTTAGTTATCACTAACCTACTTGTGATAAATTCTTGGTGGACAGGTAATGTCATCGCTCTTTCCTCTATGCTAGGGGAAAGAAGCACAGGCAAGCACAGAGAGGAGGAGGAAGTCGGAGTGCCATCAGGAGGTGATGGCTATTTTAGTACATGTTTTCTTTTTTCTCAGTTGTAATCATCCTTAGGCCTTGACAATAGCAGGAACCAATGATCCAGCTGAGTGTATAGCAAGATGCTGCCCTGCCCCGCACAACTGGTCGCTAAGGAAGAAGCTACACCCATTTTCCACAGGACAATGCAGAGCAAACCAGTGTTTGGTTTATTAAAACAAAACAGGAAGGGCAACCGTCCACCCATCGCTCTCAGGTAAATGCAACAGGTAAGGCAGACTATTCCTGAGAACCTACTTCCTCAAATTGGAATTAATACTTTTTTTTTTTTTTTTTTTTTTTTTTTTTTTTACCAAGTCAGACTTTCTTGACCAGTAAGTATAGTCTACTCAATGCCACTGAAGACATGAAAGAACACGAACACTCTGGCTTCTCACTTCTACCCATTTCAACCAGCTTCCCTGCCTCCGGGTCCTCGTCCTCACTCACTCAGCTGTGCAGTGGGTGGGTGGGCCTTCCTTTCCTCTCTCCAACCCAGTTCTTTAGCAGCTGAGCTCACAGCAGGCAGAGTACTGAAGATGTGCAAGACAGGATCACACCGAGACCTTAGGGCTATAAGGTCTCTAGGGTACCCTAGAGGCCACCTACAGCCACTGCTGAGCTGCATGCCATCTGGGTTTTCTTTGTTCTCCTAAAGAATTTTGTACAGTCCTCGTGAAGGCAAAATAGTGCCCACTCCCTCCCTGGACTGACCAGAGGCATTTCCTACCTCTCAATCTTAGCCAAATCTCTAGCTAAAAGCAATCCTCCCATGGACATGGACTAAGCCTCTTGGTGAAGCTGCGGCTGCCAAAACACAGGAAGGTCTCTGGAAGTCCTTCCTTGCTACTTTGTTTCTGCAAAACACTGGTTCAAGGATTTGACCAGCAGCAGCAGCAGCAGCAGCAGCAGCAGCAGCAGCAGCAGCAGCAGCACCACCACCACCACCACCACCCCACCCTTGTTGAGCAAATTCTGTAGCCAAAGGAAGTGTGGCAGCGTGAGTGGGAGGTACTGGGAGCACAGGTGCTTCCCCAGAAAATGAACGAGTGCCCTGGAGGAGAGGACAGGAGAGGCCTGGGGCTTTGCTAGCATAAGAGCATGTTAGCTCAGCATTGTCCCCTGGGAAAAGGCTGAGACACAGCACCCTGTGCTGAAAAAAATGAAGCAAGCCCAAAAGTGTGTGGGCTTAGAGTTTTAGAAAGAGAAAGAGAGATATAGAAGCTAGTGTTAAATTTAAGCATTTACTCACTTCTTTTAAAGATAACCATTATAAGTAGGGTATGATGTGAGAGAAGCTGTACAAAAAAGAACTGTTTACCATACCCTGTAGCACCAGGGAGAATGGATGTTTATCCACCTGTTCTAAACCAGCCAGGACAAGAGCCTGGAGCCGCATCAGAGGCTTCCTCAGTTGCTCAGTCTCTAATTAGTCATGGTGCTGTTGCTGCTAGATAATCACAAGTTAGTCTCACAGTAACTGACAGAAGTGAAAGAAAGAGAGGGAGAGGGAGAGGGAGAGGGAGAGGGAGAAAGGGAGAAATAAAGAAGGGAAGAAAGAAGAACTTCCGAGTGAAGCAGAGCAGAGCAGAGCAGAGCAGAGCAGAGCAGAGCAGAGCCTATTGTGAGGTGCCGTTCAGATTCAAACCTCTGTGCTGTTATTCACAGCTTGCAGCTTCCTCTGATTACACTATTCCACAGGAAACACATTAAGGAAACCCGTGAAGACTGATAACAGCCTTCACATATTTGAATGGGAGCTAAGGAAGCATGAAGCTTTGTCTATGGTGTCCCACCCATCTCGCTGTATGCTGTATATGTATGTGCACCAATGCATGAGTGAGCTCATGCATGTATTTGCTGATGTGTGTGGACCACGCATGTGTGCTTATACATGTGTTCTTGTGATGTGGTCTGTGGGCTTTTTTGTTCTGTTTAAGTCACTTTCCGTGGAGCCTGATGGTCATTTGGGAAGAGGGCACCTCAACTGAAGAATCGCTTCCATCAGATTGCCCTGTAGGCATGTTTGTGTAGCATTTTTTTTTATTGTTGATTGATGTAAGAAGGCCTAGCCCAATGTGGGCTGTGCTGCTCTTGGAGTGGTGGGCCTGAACTATATAAAAACGTAGCTGAATATGGGCTTGGGAGTAAGCCAGTAAGCAGTTCTCCGTGGTCCCTGTTTTAGTTTCTGCCTTTGGGTTCTTTGTGAACCTCTGCTCTGACTCCATTTGATGATATAAGAGTCCCAGTGAGGGCTGCTTAGCCTCTAGGGTAGCTCTCTGAGAAGGGCATGGTACATGAAAAGGGAAAACACCAGGTCATGGGTATATGAACCAGGCTTCTGCAGAGTGATGTGAGCATCTGTGTCTGGGTGGTCTTCCTTATTTGCTCACCACTCAGACGGAATGGCTGACAAAAGCAACTAAGAAGCCAAAAGATTTCTCAGCTCATAGTTCATCATGGGGTGCTATGGGGCCAATCAGATGGCAGCAGGGGCATGAGGTGACTCACTTCTTCCATGTGACCCCACCTCTTAAAAGTCCCACAGCCTCCCAAAGCAGTGCCACATGTAGAGATTAAGTGCTCAAACACATAAGCCTGCCAAAGACATTCCATACTCAGAGCACAGCAGGGCCATACGCTCAGTGTCTCATGGCCTGCAAGCTGCCCTCATCACGGCTCACTACGGGAACTAGAACCTCGGCGGCTCATTGGCTGCTGCAGGGGACGTACCCTGAAGTACTTGCTGCTGCCCAACACCAGACACTATTTTCTCAAAGTTTAAAGAGATACAGATGTAATGCAGCTGTGGGCTCTGCTATTAAACCATGTCATAGTCAGTTTCAGTTGTCAACTTAACACAAACCTAGGGTCATCTTGGAAAATGGCACCTCACATTGCCTCTATCAGATTGCCCTGTGGGCATGTTTGTATTGATTGATGTAAGAAGGCCTAGCCCAGTGTGGGCTGAGCCTTGAGGAGGTGAGCCTGGATTATACAAAAAGGTAGCAGAATACAGGCTTGGGAGTAAGCCAGTATGCAGTTCTCCTCTGTGATCTCTGCCCTGACTCCCTTTGATGATGTAAGACATAATAGACCCTTTTCTCTTAAGGCTTTTTTTTTTTTTTTTTTTTTTTTTTGTCATGGTGTTGTATCACAGTAATAGAAAGCATACTTAGGACAACCATCATGGAAGAGAAACCTGGAACCTGTTTCTGGGGCGTAGTCACTGTCCACATGTGGAAGGCGCTGCCCAGCAAAAGGGATTACACAAAACCAAGAGCCAAGTCTATCCTCAAGGACAGACAGGGTGAATAATTCCTCTAGTAAGGTTATATAACCTTATGAGGTTTAGGCTAGCTAGCAGACCAGACTGCTGTGGGTCTTGGAGGTTATATTACTTCAGGCTCGAGCCCCATAGGTCTGTGCTCTATTGAATAGGATGTGAAACAAGCTGTGCCAGAAACTTTCACTGTCCTGGTGCAGCCTCTCAACTCCATGATGGTATCACCATGATGGATACTGTGCTCTCTGGACTGTGATACAAAATAAGCCCTTCTTCAAGCTGCAGTGTCACAGGGGAGAGGATGGTAGCCACTTCAGCTGCCTAGCTGGGAAGTCAACCCTCCTCTTCTTTCTTACCATGGAACCTAAGCCTGTCAGTCTCAATGCAGGCAAGACCCTCACCTACCCCAGAAGTCTGACATGCTGAAATATTTAGATAAATGCCTGGACATCATAGTGCCAGACTAGCATGGTGACTTTGTTAAAGAATGAATATTTATGAAGCAAAAGCGCCAGAAATAGGGTTGCCAATATAGCAGATAAGGTATCGGCCTTCGGGACAAGGCAATCCCAGAGGCTGGGAGGTCATGCTAGAGAATTCAGGGAGAGAAAGTTACCATGGGGCTGACCTGCAGAAGTGGTGCTGGGAAGGCAGAGTCTCCTGCTGGGCACCAGGAGAGCCTGGAGAGTAGGTGAGGAATTGGTTGTGACTAAGCCAGGCCAGGGCCCTGGCAGCTGGCAAGGCAGGTTGGTCAGGCAAGGAGGCAGCTGCAGGGCCTGCTGTAAATCAGGGTCACATCATGGCAAGGGAGGGTGGTCACACAGTTGGGGCTTAGAGCCTATTTTCTATGCTGTCCAGCTATAGAAGCAGAGTCCCAGACATAGAGCTTCAGAAAGCAAGTTATTTCTTGTCACTAATTTGGAAAAACTGCACATGTGTAAACTGACTCTTGGCCCCATCTTTGCCACTTGAACATAAAAGCTTTTTAGCAAGTTCACACATCCCTTCACCTCTGTTTCCCAAAACTGTCTTGACTGTTCAGTATCACTTGATCTAATAGTGGTGAGAGCTCTGGGCAATGTCTTCAAGGTTAGGAAACAAGTACCTTGCACATTTGCTAATTACATCTAGAGAGGCCCTTGATTGATGCTTCAGTTGAGTGCCAGGCTGTAGGCAGCTCTTCCTTGCATTGATACATAACTGAAGAATGTCCAGACAAGCAGGACTGTACACATTATCTAACGCAGTTATTAGCGTACATCCCTTCAGTGCCTACTGACAGGAAGGGACCCAGCCATACCTTCCCAAGAGGGTAGAGGACACAAGGTGAAGGTAGTTAGCACTTGGCAGCTGGAGGAAGAGCTCCCAGGCTGAGGGCTCTCACACTGGAATTGTGGCCAGGACCGTCACTGATGCAGGGTGGCAGCCACAGATACCCAGCATCTAGGTCCCCTCCATTGCTACCCAGAGTAGCCCCTTGACAACCACCAACACTCTCTAGGCCTCCTGCTCTTCCTCTAGGAAACAACATCGCTACCCTGCTTGAGTCTCTACGAGCTGGCAAAATAAAGCAGGCTGACCTCCATGCTCACTCTAGGGGCCTCCGTGCTCACTCTGAGGTTCCACATGCACTGGCCTCTACCTTTCTAAGAATGGTAATCAGGTTCTGTGGGCCTAACTCAATATGTCGGGACAATCACAACACATAGGTCAGTCCTTAGCCAGAGGGGAGACACTAGAGGAGCCTTGTGATTTGCCCAGTCTCCTTATAGCTTGGAGTTCAACATCCAGAGCCCCACGTGCCCAGCAGACCTGGGGATCAGCCCAGCAGAGGCCACCATTGGGACAGAACCAGTTACACGCCCACAGATGCACTTCTCAAGGGACCAGAGGCTGGGAGCTGGTAGAACATCATTTAGTCATTCAGATGCAGGATTTGCAAGTGCTGTGATGTGCTTGGTTTCATCTTTAGGTTGAACTGTTTGAGTTGTTCACTACTGGCACCCACTTATTTCCTCCCAAAGCAACATCTTCTTGATGAGGAAACGCTTCCTATGGCACGCCTCCTAGTTTTAAGTATCATTTGGCTACCAATGGAAGAAGGTGCCTTTTCAGGTCATCCAGGAATACCTGCATGGGCAGGGGTTTCTGCACACACATGTGCATTTTCTCCTTCTACTCTATAAGGTACCCTTTTTATCCAAGAGCCACTATTTACTTTCTGGGTTAATCAGTAAATCTCAGCAATAGGCATAAGAGGAGTTGTTGTCGTCCACAGGAAAACACACCAGTGAGACACACAGCTAGTCATCTGGTCTCCTCACTCACAACACAGAGGCTGCCTACTTGCATAGGGTTGGGAAGGGGTATCTGGTGGGTCTCAGGAGTTTGCTCCTATACAAAGGAAGGGAAAACCCTGAGTCCAGTGTTCAAAAGGGTTCTCTAAATCAAAAAAGCACTGTGTGTGCAGTTCAAACTCTGTAGGAAATGCAAGAAACAGGATAACCTTGGTGCCTTGTGATTCAAGCTGAAAGAAAGACAGATACAGCCTTAAAGCAGAAAGAAGAGGAGATAGGAGAAAATCAAGCCCAAGTTTGCCTGGCAGTAAAGTTCTCGTAATGCCTAACCAACTTGCGAGTATGAACTCCCCTCCAGAAACCTCCAGCAAGAATGTTTCCAGAGTAGCATGGATGACAAGCCCAAGAAGTAGCCCACCAAGGTATGACTTTTGAAGAGCAAGGTTAAGAAAGCCCTTTCTAACCTTCCAGCATGGAGTCCCTCCTGAGCTCACCCCAGTGGTTAATGTAAAGTATGCCTGCCTTTACTATACAAGGCAGGAAGAGCCCTGCATGCTTCTGTGGTACCCAACATTCAAGGCATTGAATACTCTTCAAACAAAGCCCCTTCCATTGCTATCTGGAAGCTGGGGCACCACTAGGAAAAGGTTTTCTCTTGAAAAGTGACCTATGACCACAGACAGCTAATTCTTACCCATTCATTTAACCCAATACCATGTTTATTTCTTTGGACCCTGACTTCTGTCACTTTGTCACCTCTGACTGTTCACAGCCAGCCCCAGAGTACACCGCACACCCAGAACTCTGCTTTCTATATACTTTAACTTTCTCAAGATAAGCACTGTTTGATGAAGGGGATGGCATTGGTTTCAGGACTCCTCTGCATGGTGGCTGAATTCCTGTTCTCACCAGCATTCTCCTGCCAACCCCTACGGCCCTTTTCTTTCATACAGAACCCCACACATAGGTACAGTTGTGCTCAGATGGGACAAAGATACAGGGACAACATAGGTGCAAAGGCAAGATGGGACAAAAGCTACATGTGAACATGTAAACAGAGGAGCATGTGCTCCTTTCCAACTTCCTGAACTCTACATGCTACTGAAGTACATGGCACTCTTGTGTCGGGTGGCATGAATGAGCTCTACAAAGCTCCAGGATGCTTCCTATTGGCCAAGCACTTTATAAGAGAAGAAAATCGGAGCCAGGAGATGCTGTGCTTGCCTTGGTGAGACTGTTTATGGGGACTGGGGGTGGGATGCAGGCCTGCTACCCAACTCTGTGCTGACTACCACCCAGACCTCAGACCCCAAATGTAGGCCAAGCAAAATTCATCCCCATCTTTGACTCTCTTTCTCTCTCTCCCAACCCAGCCAAACAGGAAGAGTTGATTTACTTACATATAACCCAACATCAGACTCCCAAGTCAACAGAAAACTCTGGGTCAACTCAAAGCTTACCGTGCCTCGGGAGTTCTAGAAGTGCTTGGGTGCTCCCTGTGGCCTCTTGGCCTGCTGTTGCGGTTTTCAGAGTTGCTCACGTGTCCTGTCCCCAGGGATGTCCTACTGTGGGTATGGGCTGTAGCGCCATCCTTGTACCCGTTCAGTAGGCCTTGGCCGGCTCGGGGTCCTGTCCTTGTTGACCTGCGTTGCTCTGATTTGCCCTCACGTGGTGCTGCGGCATCTCGGGCTGGTTTGTATCCATGAGAAATCAGGAGATCTTCCACACTATACATGCTGCAGTGACATCAGACCTCACGAGCTTCAACCATCATGGCGGCAGGACCCATCACTGAAAGGACAACAAAGAGCTGCATTTATGAACAGTCCCTTACCAGTACCAAGTGGATACCCACCTCCCCAGCATCCACATGGAAAGGTGCGATGCACTTGCGGTGCCACCCAGTATCAGCATCCAGGTCCTTCCAGAGAGGCCAGCAGGGTACACTCTGTACAGCAGGAGGTGCTGCCGTATCTGCAGCTCATACTCTCTGGTGCCAATCTTTTAGCGCTCTGGAGGCAAAGGCTGGAGGGGTTCAAGGCTTGCCAGGGATAGATGTCTAGACCTTGTTTTAAAAAGATGGGATGTCACTATGTGGCTTAGGTTCACCTTGAGAATTTAGAATCCTCCTGCCTCCAGTTTTCAAGCACTGGAATCACAGGCATGTGCTACCAGACCAGCTTGGGTCCATGTGAGACTTTTGACTCAAATCTCTTCCCAATGATTCTGTACAGTTTTCCATCTCTCATCCAACGGTGGCCACAGACAAAGTTGGCCCAGAGACCAGCATATTTAAAGGCTTACCCTATGTTAATGACTAGACCAGTGGTTCTTACCCTTCCTAACTCTGAGATCCCTTAATACAGTTCTTCATGTTGTGGTGACCTCAAACATAAAATTATTTTTGTTGCTATTTCATAACTATAATTTTGCTACTGTTATGGATTATAATGTAAATATCTGTTTTCTAATGGTCTTAGAAGACCCCTGTGAAGAGTCATTCAACTCCACAAAAGGGTCACGACCCATGGGTTGAGAACCACTGGACTAAAGGCAAGAAGATCAAAGAAAGGGAATGAAGAGATTCAGTGAGGTCAGAGCAGGTGGAGCTGTCATTCACCAAGACTGGGTATAGCCCTGACCTGGGCACCATGGCTCAGGGAGCTCTGTCCCCAGCCATGTCCCTGGTGGAGGAAAAAGAGCACTGTAGCCACAGGAACAATGGCTAAGAAATGCATGCTGGCCAGTGTTCAGGTGTGAGAAAGATGCCTGCCAATGGGAACTCTGCCTGGGTCCTGCACTGTTCTGCTGACCACTGGGCACATGACACCCACTGGAACACACAAGGAGAGCCACCTCTGGTCAGCTTGGGGATGGTCACACTTTGTAGGTCCTCAACTGTCCATGGTGTCCATTTAGTCTTTGAAGGTTTGGGGGAATCACAAATAGGTCATTCACATATATAGCAAAGAGGGATTGTGGGAACAAGCCCAAATTCAAGTCAATTTAGCAAGGACCTTGGCTAAGGACTAGAAAGATGGGATCATGGCACAATTTAGGCTGTGTGGATATGGGAGAAGGCTATTTAGCCAAGGATTTGTGATGGCTCCAGCCCCAGCATCCAGCACTTGATATATGCTTCCCGGGAATGCTTGTTGAATGGACCCACAGATGAGCGAGGGTCACTGGCACGCTGCTTGGAAGAAGAGTTAGGAGTTAGACAGATACACTGTATAGGTTGATATGGGAGTAGAAAACTTGGCACTTTAAGCAGATTCTGGGTGTGGTGACCTCAGGAGTAAAATCGTGGCTTAGAGACAGACTCCTGGTGGCCCAGAATAAAGGTCCCACCCATGCCCACGAGTCTATAACTTCATATGGAGACGCCTGTAGTGTATAGCCCTTCCGCACAAAGTTGTCATGTGGGCCACTGTCTTACTGGAGTCTGGTAAATCATCCCAACCTCTATGCACTACAGTTATATTCAGGAAACCCTCAAAGGGACAACAACACACACTAAGGCATAAGTCTTTCAGAAGAGATCCAGCTTCATCAAAGCCAGAGTGACCTCAGATGACTGAGGTCACGGGAGCTCCGACGTCATTAGTCTTATCTGTCTTTCTCTCTGGGGCCTACAACTCACAGCAAATGGGAGTAGAGTTCAGGCTTCGGTGCTCAGGGTGGAGCCACGGACCTATCCACAGGCCTTACTCACAGCCCTGAAGGCACCACCACCATGCTTAGCCTCTGCCTCATCTCCATCTCCATGTGAGCACTGACCTCTCTCCTCATTTGTTCCTGTACACTATTATTCTGACACCTGATGCATTTGGCTAGCTTCTTTGATGTCACTCTTATTTACAATGGGATGGGCTGCATTAAGAGGCAGCAGTTCTCTGCTATAAACACATTAACTGCAGTGGCCTCCAAGACAGACCAATGAGGTGCTGAAGAAGGGGCTCAGGCACCCAAGGAGTTTCTATTTCCTTCTAGTTCTGGGATACCAACATTGCCAGTCAGGGGCATTAAATAGTATCCCTCATGCACCACTCCATGTGGCTATAAAGACAAATAAATGATAAAACCTGACCTACACAGAGGCTCTCACTGTCATCAAAGCTGTTTTGTAACCTGAAAAGTTGAGAGTATAAACAACCCAGCATTAGACACACTCCAGGGCTGGTGAGCTACCCTTTTCAGATGTGACCCTTGAAGTGGGTGAGGAACCACCCCAAGTTTTCCTACATGCAAAATGGAAGCAAACAATCTTCCCGGCTTCCTGGACTATTCTGGAAGCCAATAAGAACATATACACCTCAGACACATGCTACGTCACACCCTCAATTTTCACCTTTGCCATTTTTGTCTCATTGATATCATTTGGTATGTTGCTCATGATTTCCAACCGCATCCTCACTTGGTATCAGTGCATACTGGATACTCAGCCTCTTCAAGTAACCAAGAAGAAAATATTGCTTTGTAAGAAGGAAACATTAAGAAATATTTCCTAGGAGCACAGAATCCACCAAGCTTTCTGAACTAATAATGAAGAGCACACATTCTCTGTCTGTAAGGACCTTACTGTCTGGCTGAACAGACAGTAGGAGAGCAGACAATTAAAACTAGGCATGTGTGTGTCAGAGACATGATAGGAGCTTCCCCCTCCCCCAATGGGGTTATAGCTCCTTGGCATGGATGAAAGCAGAGTGACTGGAAAGAGACCCTATCCAGACTCAAGGGATTGAGAGGGCCTCTGGAAGATTCTTTCTTAGTCAACCCAAAACATTGCCCAGATTGTAGTTAGTATTATTTTGCAACCAGTCCATCCAATACATTTCTTCCTAGTCAGGCATGGTGGCTCAATCCTCAGCACCCAGGAAGCTGAGACAGAAGGACTGTCCTAAGTTTAAGGCCAGCCTGGGCTATCTAGCAAATTCTAGGTCAGCTTGGGATACAGTATTGAGTCCTGTCTCAAACAAACAGAAAAAAGGCTTTTTTTCTTTCTTTTTTGATTCATGGTAGGGTTTGAGTGTGAGATATCACTCACAGGCTCTTGTGTTTTGGACACCTTTCTCCAATTGTTGGTGTTATTTTGAGAGGCACTGTGGGGCCTGTAAGGAATGAGGAATGATATGCAGTGAGCCCAGTGGGTTATAGTCCCTCCCACTTCTGGCTGGACTTTTCTGTTCCCTGACTCACCATGATCCTTGTGCACCTGTGGCTGCCTGCTGCCACTGCCATGGTGGAGTATGTCCTGAGGAGCATGGGTCAGTTATTCTCCCTTAGGTCACAGCAATGAGATTAGTAACTAATATATTTTATTTTCTTGAAGTAAGCACTCATATGGAAATATCTAAGAAAAGTGATCAAGACAGCTACTACTCTTACCTACTTACCTACTAAATCACTTCAAAAACCACTTGTTTGAAAAACACCATGTGGATGCCATCCCTCTGATGGTCAGGGTACAAGGCAATGATCTCCCAGGTATGGTCAATAGCTCAATAGGAATTTGTCCATGAGAAATCCCTTGGCCTAACAAGTCCCTTGCTATCCTCTCAACAGCAAACAAAGTTGTTCCACATACCCAAATTTGGATTTTCATGGATGGCACAGCCGCCACATGCTATTGCTTTTCTGATCTTCAGAGCACACCTGGAGGAAGAATCAATTCTGCCTCACTCTGTGAGGACTCTGAAGCTTGAAGCTGAAGGTCCCTGACCACTGAACAGCACAGCTAGCATGCAGCTGAGCCTACTTCACTCTGGTGTCTGGCTTAAGAAGGCCACCAAGAAGTTTTATGTGTCTGCATCTGTTGGGCTTTTCTGTGCCAATATTCCTTGAGGGACTCCACCACAATGGAAGCTGACCATCTAGTGAAGGGACTTGTGACCCAGGGACCCTGTCATTGGGGGATCTCAGAGAGAATCTATTACACATGTTCTGCTTCAGCAGCAGAGGTGGTGGGCAGATATGAAGTGTACTTGTGACATCAGAAAGCCACATGCTTTCATGTGTTAGGTGGTCTTCATATCCAAGCTTCAATTTTCCATATGTGAATGGATCTTCCACTGACCCCAAGAGAGAATGGGAGGCTGTAGACTTAGTCATTGCTGCTAGGCTCCGAGATAGCACTGTGTAGACAAGAGGAATCAGGGGTGATCCGACAAGGACAAGCTGGCTTAGTGAACTCCTCATGGGCCCTTCAGTCATGTGCCCTTCCCAAGTTTGCTCTTGCACAACTTGGCCTAAGCCAAATAAGCCTTTCACTAAAACAAACATTGTAAGGCTACACACACACAAAGAAGAGAAACTGGCCTGTAAAAATTCTCTGTTCTTGTATAAAAACTTTTATGCTGAGCATGTAATTAATATTCTAAGAATAGTTAAGATAATGCAAACTTTGGGAATTTCATTCCTGTTTTCTATACATTTAAAACTTAGATTTTAAAGGCCACTGTAGCAAGCTGGAGCGATGGCTCATCAGTTAAGAGCAGGGGCGGCTCCCTCACTCTGTGAGAGCACATCTGCAGCTTGAACCTGAGGGTCGCTGACCACCATTGACTGGCACAGCCAGCATGCAGCATCTTCTGGAGGACCTGGCATGGTACACATGTGGTGGAGACATACATGTGGGCAAAATACCTCATGCACATAAAATAAAAATAAATCTTAAAAAAAATGAAGACAGGTGTAGCCGTTGGGAAATAGAAGCAATAGGGTCTGTGCATGTTCAAGGCCAGCTAGAGCCACATAGTGAATGTTGAAAGGAAGAAGGGGGGAAGGGAGGAGGGAGGGAGGAGGGAAGAAGGAAGAAAAGAGAAAGAAATAGAAATAAGAGAAGGAGGAGGAGGAAAAAAGGAAAAGAGAAAGAGGAGGAAGAGGAGCAAGAGGAGGAGGAAGAAGAAAATGAGGAAGAAAAGGAAGAGGAGGAAGAGGAAGAGGAGCAAGAGGAGGAGGAAGAGGAGGAGGAAGAGGAGGAGGAAGAAGAGGAAGAAGAAAAAGAGGAGGAAGAGGGGAGGAAGAGGAAGAGGATGAAGAGGAAAAAGAGGAGCAAGAGGAAGAGGAGGAGGAAGAGGAGGAGGAAGAAAAGGAAGAAGAGAAAGAGGAGGAAGGGGGAAGAGGAAGATGAGGAAGAGGAGGAGGAGGAAGAGAAGGAAGAAGAGGAGGAGGAGGAAGAAGAAGAAAAGAAATAACAAGCAAAATCCCAGAGAACAAACCTTCCATCTCAATGGACAACAAACACAGAAACCAAATCAACACTGAGTCGGAAGGAAGGCCAGGTTTAGTCCCAACATCCTTTGTTTACTGCTATAGGACTGATTTAAATTATGCTTTCATGAGATGGTACCAAAAAAGAAACACTTATTAGTATGCAGGGTATCATTTAGGTGGAGAAGGGAGGTGAGCTAGAGAAGTCAGGAGGCTGAGGAGCCAGGGTTCCTTTCTGAGCTTTGTGACTCACTCATGAGATGTAGCTTACATCTTACCATCCCAGTGTTCCCCTTGGGAATGTCTGTGACCAGCCATGAGCTAAGTATTCTAAATAACCTCCAGTAGGTCCTCAACACATTCATAGTTAATGTATTTTTTACTGTCCTTGTCCCATAACCCCAGTAAACTCTACACAAGAAGACACACCCATGTCAGGTGCTTCATAACTGCCTGTAACTCCAGCTCTGTGGAATCTAACAGTTCTGGCCTCCAAAGGCACCTACAGTCACATGCACCCACCCATACATGCATACATATATTTAAAAATAATAAAAATACTTTAAAAATAATAATAAACCTGAAAGGGGCCACACATGAACCTTGCATTGTGAGTGTGCAATCCCTGGACACCAGAGAGATGATAGAACAGACACTGTGGGTGACTGCCAGGTGACAGAGACTATATTTGCTGCCTAGTATACATGTTTTCCTTTGAATTCCCAGGAAGAACCTAATGTAGACATGGCTGTTTACACTTTATAAATAAGGGTACGAAGGTTGTATGTCCAAGGTTACACAATATCTAGGTGGCAGCTCTGAGATTTCCCCAGGTCTGTCTAGGATGGAAGTTCAGGCTAACCTTTAGATCCCACCACTTATATCTCCCTCCCTACTGTTAACCAGATTCCTGATTTACCAACTAAGGCATAAACACAGGTAAGGAAGGAGAAAGCTGTGGTGGCACCGGCTGACAACTGTGCATTTAAAAGAACCCCTGCTTTACTGCTTAGGATGAAGGGGGCGCCTGTTGCTCTCCACACATACACCATTGCTCACTTGACTGTCTCCAGGGCATTAATCAATACTCGTGCAATTGTAGATACTCAACAAAGTGAATTACTTGGAAATACACTGTTCAACATATAAGGCCACTTAAGTCAGCATGGGTTTCAGTTTCTTCCTAAGTAAGCCCATTAAGTAAAACTGAAAAAAAAAAAAAAAAAAAAAAAAAAAAAAAAAAAAAAAAAAAAAAAAAAGCACACAAACCCGGACATCTAGGCCAGACAAGAAAGGGGGCAGCAACAAGAGCCTTGCATTCTTACAGGAAACAAGAGCATCCGCCTGGAAACAGCCACTGCTACCTGTGATGCTGACAATCTGGACCAGGAACTGTCAGTGGGCTAGAGGAAACAGGGCTGTTGTATGGTGAACATGATGGGCAAGGGAAGGAGCAGAGTGCTGAGGAAGGGCAGAGCAGCAGCTAGAAAGCCACTCCCTGGGAGAGAGGGAACAGGAATAAGCTTGTGAGCAGGGGGAAATCTATGCATTTTACACTAATGTAGCTAAGTCAACAGTCAAAACATTTGTAGATAGTATTATTGTTTCAGGAGATAATAAATAATTTAATTTTGATGCAACCAACCTGTGCTGGCTAGTTTTATGTCAACTTGACACAAACCAGAGTCAACAGAGAGGAGAAAGTGTCATTTGAGAAAATGCCTCCATCAGATTCAGTAGGCAGCTTTGTAGGCATTTTCTTAATGGAGGGCCCTGTCCATGATGCCCCTGGGCTGGTGGTCCTGGGTTCTGTAAGAAAGCAGTCTTAACAAGCCATGGAGAGCACGCACCCCTCTATCACCTCTGTACCAGCTCCTACCTCCAGGTCCCTACACCGCTTGAGTTCCTGTCCTCACTGCTTTTGATGAAGAACTATAAATGAAATAAGCCCTTTCCTCCCCAAGTTAGTTTTGGTCATGATGTTTCATCACAACTAAGGGACTGCCCGTTCCCAAAATTTTCCTTTTCCTCCCAATAACTATGAATAAATTTTTTTCTATCAAAAATCATTTTTTTGTCCCTCCAAAGAAGCTGAGTGAGACTACTTAGACCAGTGGTTCTCAACCTGTGGGTCGTGACCCCTCTGGCAAACCTCTGTGTCCAAAAACATTTACATTATAAATCAAAACAATAGCAAAATTACAGTTATGAAGTAGCAATGAAAATAATTTTATGGTTGGGATTGGTACAGCATTAGGAAGATTGAGAGCCACTGACTCATACCAACTTATTGAGACTTATTTCTCAGTTTTAGATCATCTGTATCCTTAATATACAAATGACTGAATTATAAAATAGGAAGCTGCAGATAACAAGGTCCTTGCATTAGGACAGAGCTGTGCTTACAACCTCTGTGTCAGCACAAGTATAGGGGTGTGGTGAAAGAGAGTGTGTGTCTACATGTGGGTGTGTGACTTGTGTGTATGTGAGAGAGAAAGTGTGTGTGTGTGTGTAGAATATGTTAGTGTGTAAGTTGTGTGGTTCAGAATATATGTATATGAGAAAGAATCTATATGGGAGTGTCTGAGTGTATGAATTGTGTATGTTTAGTTTGAAAGAGTTGTGTGTGTGTACAAGATGTGTGTGAGTTATATGTTTTGTGTGTGTGAGTGTGTGTGTGTGTGTGTGTGTGTGTCTGTCCAGATGGATCCTGGGACATTGCAGAAGAAAAGCAGGGCTTTAGAGCCCTGAAAGAGCACACTGAACAACTTAAGCTCTTCACAGCTAGGGAATTCAGGACCTCTCTCCAACCTGTCTCTCATGTGATGAACTACACATATTTTTCCCAATCAGCTGGGCACAGAAAAGAAAAAAAAAAAGTACAGTTTGTGGCCATGACATGGAACAAAGCTAAATAGGTCATACGCAGATAGACCCTCTGACCTTGGCCTCATTAGCACCCACGCAGAGGCCACACCAGAGAGCAGAGCAAATGGCCTTACACTGAACACAAGCAGCCAGCAACTCTCCATTCCAAACAGTGCTCTCATTCTAGCCTAAATTCAATAGTGTGCTTATTTAGCGCAGGGTAGGTACGCTGGACACTAGGTGTGCTGGCTCTGGGCACTGTAGAAGATAAAGATAAACCCTTCATGGTGAGGACGCTACAATGTGGGTGGTATTATTTCAATTATGCAAAGTCCCATCACTTGGAGCACAGAGAAGCAAATGGATGCCATTTAAAAGTTACCAATTCCTTCTCATTTGTAAAAATAACAATATTCTATTTTTGTATTTATAGTCATAAATCTTCCCAAGACAGGGAAGGGAACAGAATATCAATAAACTCATTACCAAAACCAGAACTTTTCTCTAATTTTTTATTAGAATATGACCTGAATATTAAAAGACAAATGCCTGATTAAAAACCTGAGAGAATTCATTCATCTAAAAATCAAAAAAATAAAATCAAATTGTTGAAGACATACAAATTAAACCAAATTGTGACCAACCATACCCCAGATTATCAAAGCTTAAAAAATACATAAGTTTTATTTATGTGCATGTGTACAAGTATATGTGCCTTCAGAGTGCCAGAAGGGGGTGTCAAGCAAGACACCTGTTATGGGGGCTGGGAACTCTGGATCCTCTGCAGGACCAGGACACTCTCTAAACTGCTGAGATCTCTCTCCACTTCCAAACATTCACCAAACCTTGTTTGCTGCTGAGGATGATACAGAACTCTGTGTTTTAAATAGGAGTGTGTGTGCAAATGGATAAGTCCTTATCCACCAGTGCTTAGGAGCCCCAACTGATGATACCTGCCTTTAATTACAGCCAATGGGAGGCTGAGCCAGGAAGGACTGGTAAGTCAGCCTAGACAACACAGTAAAGTAAGGCAAGCATGGGACATGATACATCCTAAGACCTCTGACACCCTAGGGACTACAGTTTCATTTCTTGGGACCCATTCTAATGACATAATGCTATTTATACAAGTTATATTCATGAAAGTATGTTGAATTGAATGTCTGTTTAGTGGGACATTAAATACATGGGAGAGTTGAAGCTTGCATAAACATGTGTGAAATTGTATTTTCAGCTATCTGAGGCACAGAAAAGTGTCACAGCTGAAATGGGGGTAGAGAACTGAACTTAGATTCTCTGCAAGAGCTGTAAGTGTTCCTAACCACTGAGCCATTTCTCCAGCCTGGTGTACTGGTTTATCACTAAAGCAGCACCCATATAGTCACTATGCAGAACTTGGTTGCACATTACACTGTAACTTAAACTATATCAATGTAAGTTACTAGTTTAATATGATTACTTATATTGTCAATATGGAATAATATAGTTCCTAACGCAGCTCACCACTGACAATATTGATTTTCCAAAGCTTTAATCGTCTGATAAATGAATGGCTGGTTGTCTGGTTCTTGTAATGTTCAGTTTGTATTCTAGTTAAAAAAAAACTTTAAAATAAAGTATTTTTAGGAACAATTAACTGTAGGCATCTTTGAAAATATGTCTCATATCAGAAAGAATCAATGGCCATAAAAGAAATGGTGGAAAAAAGAATAAGGAACTAAGAAATGATATGAGGGTCTAGTATATGGCAAGTGTTCTATTTGTCAAAGGCTCCTCATCTGTTTCCTGAAGCCTCAAGCCACATGCTCTGATGATAAAACCCAACACAAGATGACAACTTACATTCTAACATTCTCATAGACAATGCCTTCCTCTAAAAAATACTCCCAAACTCCTCGGCTGTGTCCACTGACATTCCACACTTAAGATGTAATTGGTCCCTTAAACTGCTGGCAGTTCAGTGTAAATATTTCCTCAACTGACAACGTGTAGGTCTAATTATATAATTAATATACAACAAAGTGCTGTTTTTAAACAAGGTAAATAGGCAAGACAGGAAAAAAAAGCCAGAATGGGCTACATTGTTAAGGATAAGTGCATTTATAAAGTTTTCTCATCCATTGGTGGAACAGTGTGTTTTATCATGAACAAGAAGTCTGTCATTGCTCTCGCTAATCCTAATTATTAAATAAATAACTGCACAGTTCCATTTTAAGTCCTGAGAGAAGTTCTCACAAACTTGTTTCCATAGCTCCCAGTGTGACAACCTGCCTCTCAAGTTGTCCAACTTAGGGAAGCCGAGAAGTACACACGCACTCAGTGCGAGTAATTGTTTGGGTAAGACAAGCATCATTGAACTGACTTTTCTTAAGGTGACAAGGAAAAAAAAAGATGGAAAACTGGTTTAAGATTTTTAAAATGTCTTGGAGCGCTGTTAATGGCGGTGAGTGGGACTGGTGTTAAGTGGTTTTTAAAGGAAAGGGGAACACAATGTTAAATGTCATGTGCTTAATTTTTAAAACAAGTATTGCCTCTTCTAACTCTCCATTTCCTTTTTCTACTATTAAGGTCAGAGGGACAGACATACACACACACACACACACACACACACACACACACACACACACACAGAAACACTCATACAAACACATAACACACACATTTATACACAGACACATGCACACACACATATACACACAAAACATACACAAACACACACATGCGCGCCTTTTCTTTCACCTCTAAATTCTGTGTCACACAATTAGTCCTTTGGTTACCTCACTCCAGTTTTATGAGACTCTAAGAACCTCAGTAACATTTCTGAAAGATTACATGTCATTAAGAAAAGACAAAAACAAGTTTTTGTTTGATTTTGTTTGTTTGTTTGTTTGTTTTGATTTTAACCCTCTGGAACTTGTTGTTGTTTGGGGGAAATATAAAGTCTGCAATAGTTTGAAATTTTCTAATTTCATATTAGCTCGCCAACTATCCCAGGACAGCTTTGATTACACTTTCAGTGATTAGCTGCTTTTTTTTTAAATTTTAAAATATCTCCGGAATAAAAGGGCAGCAGCATTTTATAAAAATGTGAAAGCTCAAATTATTTCATGTAATTTTTATTTACTAATTATAAAAGTCATGAAGTTATTTCAAAAGTTGCAAAACATTGCAAAACTCAGTGATTCAGTAAAAGAAAAGATAGCTCCCAGTGACCTCACTGTGATCGTGGCGTCAGTTACTGGTTCTGCACCTCCCCAGCAGACGCTAGCTTCCAGTCTTATATTCTGACATCTTTGACATATATCTTGGTGCCTGCTCATAACAGTATGGCTATGCAGAAGAGCCAGGCTACAAAAGCATAACACTGCCAGACTCATAAGAAGGTACCTGACAATATATTTTTTGTGTAGCTAAATCACATCATCTATAGAAAGTTGTCAGGAAATGTATTTATAGAAAATAAAAGGGATAAGTATGTTTTAAACAAGATTCTTCAAATCAAATGCAAGTTACTATAACCAGGGGATGGGGCTCGATTCTGTGTTAAATGGTGTAGCAAAGAGCCCAAGGTAGGCCTTCCTTTTCCTGGATTCTGGATTGAATAAACTAGGGTGTCTCAGCATTCATTACCAAGAGGTAAAGTAACATCTGCTATAACCAAAAGAAACTGCAGCTAGGGTTTAGCCTCAGCCCAGGGGGAGTTCAGAGATAAAGTCTTGGCTTATCAAGTAAAACACACAACAGAACAATCATTTTAGCCCAACACTATGTTCTGAACTCTCCAGATTAATTACCTTCAAGTCTCACCAAGCTCATTAACACAGAAACTGGCTTCCGACTATGCTCCCTGTTCACTGTTCTTCCAAAGGAAGATGCCTCTCCCAGAAAAGACAGGGGCTCTGGACCTGCAGGAGCTGTTAACTCCAGAACTTCAGTGCTCAAGTATATACAGGACTTATCTCTAAACTGCATCCCACAAAGCAGATTTCTAATATCTTCTTAGATGTGCCTTTTTTAAGCTGAAAAACTGACCTGTATCTATTTTTCTTGTATATCTCCAAAGGCCAGTTAACATTTTATAGAGTGGGAACAATACCCAGCTTGCCTCTGGAAGCCGTGACCTCTCGGATGAGTTATCAGATAACTCTGATGAGCCTGTCAAGCCCTCCAGAGCTTGTGGCTGCTCAGGCGTGGCCTGTGTTCCATGTGGCTGGAAAAAGAAACTTCTCCCTCTCCTACACCAGACTTCTTCTACTCCCCTTCTCCCTAAGTCCCTTGAGCTCCCTGGGCTCTCACCTCCCAGTATCAGCAGGACATGGTCTGCAGTAGGAAGGCCCACAGATTAAAGGCCTCTGTTCAACAAATACTTGCTTTCCCATTGCAGTGGGAGTCAAAGTTTGCCCCATTGTGCTCTGCCCAGAATAACAGGGAAAAACCTTCAGGAAACTTGTTCAAGAGGTGATAAAGAATTAGACCTTCTATCAAGGAAAGAGGAAAGACAGAATATTTTGGAAAACCAAGGAAATTTCTCAAATTCCCAATTTCACAGAAAAAGTCCACACAACTCCTATGAAATGGAACCTCCGTAAGACTCTCAGAGTCCTCTGTAGGTGTTCCTGTTGTGTTAGATAGTCTCAATCCAGCCATCTAAAATTCTAAAACCACCTGACAAAGACTGGTTCTTGGAGTTTTACCTACTCCGTGCTTACCCCACTGAATCTAGTCCACTTTTTCCTAGGTATCTCACATGCAGAGTATTTCTGGGTGCCAGAATCCCACCTCTCACCTCCCCCTCAGGACTCCTCCCATCTTCTAACGTTCAGTCCCAATCCCTAGATTATCTTTGCTTCTCTAAAAAAAGCAAAGATCCAAAGAAAGAAAACACGAGTCTGTAGGAGAAACAGATTAAACTGTCCCAGACAGGAAAAGCCTAGGAGTTGTGTGGTCCAGCCAGGGCTGGCCACACAGACTTGGGCAGGGAGACCACAAGAGAGCGTGGATGAGACCCGGCCAGGACACGGCCGGGCTGCGCTTGCTGAAGTTCCCCCGCCAGATATTTTCCTCCCCAAGAGGAGCCGAGGAGCTCAGCCTCCTGGGCCAGACACAAGAGGGTACGGGTGCAGCAGAGGCCGGGGTCCCGGGTCACCAGGGCTGGGGATGGTGCGAGGAGGCTGTGTCGGTCTGGGCGTGGGGGTGCGGGTGGCTTCATCCCGTTGAGCGGCTTAGCGGACTGCCAGCCACTCCCCGGAGGGTGGTGGGGCCGGGCCGGGACCGGAGCGGGCGCGGCCACTCCTGTTGTCCCACCGCGGGTCCCGCGGGCCAGGGCGTCGTGGGAACCGGACTGTCAGTCCTGGAATGGAGGGTCCGCCGGGTTGCGGCACGGGACGAGGGGGAGACCCACGCGAGACCCGCGCTCTCCGGAGCCAACATCAGCCGGGCCTCCTCCCCACTCCGGGCACCTGAACTGCGGCCGCCGCCCTCGGGACCGGGACCGGGACCGGGCTGCAACCCGCTGCGCGGGCGTCCCCTCACGCCAAGACAGGGACCCAACAATATCCGGGCTAGAGAAGTTGGGGGCGCCCGCGGGAGGCTGAGGCGCGGCCCGCGGGACGCCGTGGGAGCGACCCAAACGGACGGCTGCCAGGACTTACCGACCGGTTCCCGCATACTGTCCCGCGCCACAGCCGCTGCCTCTTCGGCCAGCGGGGACCAGCACGAGCCACCCAGCCTGCTACTACCGGGTGGAGCATGCTCGGAGCACACTCGCACGCCCCGCCCTCCGCCCCGCACAGTCCCGCCCACCGCCCAGCATCGCTCCGCCCACCGCCTGACTTGGTTCCTTCCCTCCTTCGGGAGCAGGCTTCTGGAAGGAGAAGGCTGCACCTGGACCTAGGCTAGGACAAGCGCTTCAGAAACAAGGAACAGCGCAGCTGGCACAGGGCTGTCCATCCTTTCCCCTCTTCTCCTATCACTGTGTTTGGACCGTGTCAACCCTGGGCAAATGTCCATATACACAGGAACACAGATACACTTATATTAAGTCACGCCCTAATGTATACAAACATTCACACACACACACACACACACACACACACACACACAATGGCATGAAGGGCAGAAAGCAGTGATACGACAGAAGCCTGATCTTTTAAAGATTAGGTGCTAAGGAGGTCCACTATCCCATCCTCTTTGGAGAGGTGAGGAAGACAAGTATGGGGAAGGATTTGCCACATGCAGGCTGTGGACATAGTAGGTGCCTGGTAGGACACCTCAGGCCCTGCTGAATATTTCCTGATGCCAGCCTGGCTCCTTGTTTCTTTCTTGCAACTTCAGGGCAGAGAGCTCAAACCACTGTTCAGACTTAGTGGGTGAGGTTCAAACCTTGGAGAGCAAAGAGACGACCTCAAATGGTAAAGTTGCTGAGGATTAGAGATAGTGCAGGGACATTGGCTGACCCAGATCCACTAAGGCAAAGGACCAATTGTTTTGCCATTTATTATAAAGTCATCATGCAGGGATGGATTGTTTCAATAGCATATACCACTGCCAACTCAGTGAACTAAGAAATTTGTGTTGGAGGGCACTGTATTAATCAGAGTTCTCTAAAAAGGAACCTAATAAACCGCAAAAAGAATCTAAAAAGTTCCACATATACATTTGGTTGCTTACATGCTTTGGTCTGAGTAATCCAACATTATCTGTTTCCTGACAGATCTGGTAGTTGTTCAGCCTTCAGTACTGAATGTCTCAGCTGTCCCATTGTCTTAGTCAGGGTTTTTATTCCTGCACAAACATCATGACCAAGAAGCAAGTAGGGGAGGAAAGGGTTTATTCAGCTTACTCTTCCACATTGCTGTTCATCACCAAAGAAAGTCAGGACTGGAACTCAAGCAGGTCAGGAAGAAGGAGCTGATGCAGAGGCCATGGAGGGATGTTCTGCAGGAGCTGATGCAGAGACCATGGAGGGATGTTCTTTACTGGTTTACTTCCCCTGGCTTGCTCAGCCTGCTCTTGTATAGAACCCAAGACTACCAGCCCAGAGATGGCCCCACCCACAAGGGCACCTCCCCCCTTATCACTAATTGAGAAAATGCCTTACAGCTGGATCTCATGGAGGCATTTCCCCAACTGAAGCTCCTTTCTCTGTGATAACTCCAGCTGTGTCAAATCAGCCAGTACACCCATAGTGATGCTGGACTTCCATATAGGTCCTAGAAAGCTCCAGATGTTTTGGTCTACATTGAAATCCTGAAGAAGGAGGTTCTCAAACCACTGAAGAAATGGTTCAAAAGAACAGGACAGATGAACTATCCACTGAGACTGATGGCAATCAAGCAAAAAACTAAAGCTTCCTTCTTCCATGTCCCTTTTTTGTGACCTGCCACCAGACGCTGTGTCTAGATTTAGGGTGGAACTTCTGATTTCAAATGATCCAACCAAGAAAAATCCCTTACAGGTGTGCCATCTGCTTGAGTTAATTCCACATGTGGTCAAGTCGACAACCAAGATTAGGCTCTGAACACACCCACAAGTACCTCATTTTTAAGCCCTTGGTCACAAGTGTGTGTATCCCCACAGACGCTGTGTAGAGTACCTGCATCCTTGTCACACTTATTTGCTGTGTCTTACCCACAGGCAGAAAAACACTCTGCAAGACTGTTGATCAGCCACTGAACTGAAATCAAGATGTGTCTTCCCAGAGAACAACATGGTGTTGTTGAATTTCTGGCTCAGCTCCACCAAAGTTTCATAATGGAGCTAAGATGCCCTACAGTTGCAGTAGAAAAGCAACATTGATAAGATACCAAGACACTGAACCAAGAAGGAAGAAATAAGAATGTTTTAGCAGAAAGACTGGTAATTAGGGAAAGCAGTGAGACTAAAATCCTTCCATTCAAAAGAAGGCAACTTCACAATTTCATGGATTTTTGTGTTTCCTAGATCCTCCTGGACCCCGCTCCAAGTCTTTAGCTTCCTCTTTATTCACTCCAGTGCATTGTAGCAAGGCCTTACTTAGGCCATGTTTTACACAAGAAAGAGAAGGCAAACCATTAGGAGAGGAGAGAGCAGTAGCGTGGGTGGGGGTGGAGT
Source organism: Mus minutoides (assembly GCA_902729485.2). NCBI lineage: Eukaryota > Metazoa > Chordata > Mammalia > Rodentia > Muridae > Mus > Mus minutoides. The sequence continues at coordinate 1,961,476 of LR753328.1, read as the reverse complement.
TGGGGAGAGGGTCAAGATTAGAGGTGGGGAGACTTTGAAAAAGAAAAAGATGAGTGTGAATGGGTCATCATCAAACAACAGGCGTAAGAAGACCAGGGATCATGACAAATGGTGGGGACAGTCTCTTTGGCTAATTTTCACACTGGCCACCAGTGTGTAGACATGGTGTGAAACAGACATATATCAGTAAGTATCTAGAGCTTGAACTCCAGCACTCAGGAGGCTGAGGCAGGAGGATGATTAGTTCAAGTTAGCCTGACTACATGACAAGACCCTGTCTCAAAGACAAATAAACACACAAGTAAGTAAAAAGCAAACAGTCTGTGAAAATATTTATAAAAACAAGTATATGTAAATATGCATGTTTTATATGCACATTTATATGCATACACATGTTTGTGGTTATGGTTTTATATTAAAGACCATTTCTTCATAAGACAGATCTTGGCAATTCAGAAAATACCTCTATATATTTTATTTTGACCCTGAAAGGACTAGCTTGCCTTCTCCTAAACTCCCAGGTTCCCAGTCATCACTTTCCAGAATCTCCAGTTCCTTTTCTCTCATCTTCTTGGTATTGGAGGATAAAAACATAAAGGGAAATAGTCACTGTTTTTGTATTGTAAAATATAGAATTTTTTGGAAAAGAATTTTCATAACAATAGTGCTATAAACATTGGCTAGAGAGCACATGCTCACCCATCCCGGATGCTCAGTGTCCCCACCTTCCTCTGAATCCTGGACAAGAGGTTTTACAGACTCAGGAAGGAACTTAGATTATTGAGTCATGGGACAGATGTGCATTGACCAGAGAAAGAATACTTAAGAAGGAAATTAAAAAAAAAAAAGAACAAATTCTGTTTCTTTAATTCAATTCCTTTTTAAGCACCTAGAACAACCCTCCCATGCCCTTCCTTCAGGGCTCTTCTCTGATGGCCATAAAGTGTTCTTTGGTTAATTTAGATACTGTTTTTTCCCCTTTAGTCTATAAAACACTACCAAGTGTCATATTTATTTGAAAAGACTAATGTCCTTGATAAAAATTTGATTCCTGTCTGTTGACTTGTAGAAAGGCAAGCAGTGATGGTTATGAACAAAGAAAGCTCTTTGTGTCAACAATACCATAAAAATTGATTAGATACTGATATGTGTTACAGTAATTCTTCATTACTCTTTACTATAAACTAGATATCAGCTTCCCTGGAAGGTTCTCTAGTCCCACTGAAAGGGTTTGATTAATAGATTCCTGGGATTTACTGACAAGGGACATGACCAGATTCTTCTTGTATGTGTGTTTCTGGAATCTGTACTTTGAGTATCCAGATCACTTCTAAACACAGCAAATTTTAAGAGACAAAGCACAAGCACAAAAATTGTAAATACCTACTTTGGCGGTTTGAATATGTTTGGCCCAGAGAGTGGCAATATGAGGAGATGTGGCCTTGTTGGAGTAGGTGTGGCCTTGTTGGAGGAAGTGTGTCACTGTGGGGTGTGGCTTGAGGCCCTCCTCCTAGCTGCCTGGAAATCAGTCTTCTGTCTTCAGAACAAGATATCGAGCTCTCAGCTCCTCCAGCGCCATGCCTGCCTAGACACTGCCATGCTTCCTGCCATGATGATAATAGACTGAACCTCAGTGCCAGTAAGCCAGCCCCAATTAAATGTTGTCCCTTATAAGAGTTGTCTTGGTCATGGTGTCTCTTCACAGCAATGGAAATTCTAATTAACAAATCTGACATCTGTGAGCCCATAGGTTCGATCTCTAGATCTAGGGGTGCGGGGGAGGGACCTGTGTTGAAAATCTAGCAGAATGATTGGCATTTAACACACACTGAGAAGTCATAGCCACTGGCATCACCGTGTGAGCACACAGTCCCACAGCATCACCGTGTGAGCACAGAGTCCCACAGCACTGTCTTCCTTGTTGACTTAGACCTAACACTGAAACATAATTCACGAACTTCGGTGCTAAGGAAAAGTAAACACTTTTCAATTATAGTTAAAGAAATTGAATCTTCATGGTTATTCCAGGAGGTTCAAGAAAAACATTTTTAATTATTGGCTATCTGGGTGTCAGATTTTTTTTCCCATATAGGGCTACAGATTAATAATAGAAAACAGCCTCTACCTTGCTCCCAGACTCTGTCAACACTCACCATAGCAGAGTTGCTTTTGACTAGAGGTAGATGGGACATTCCAAGCACCTATGGCCTGCACTCTGTCTCTCCTTGTCAGATTCTTAAGAAAAACCCTTGAGTGCTGGTCTCTCCTGGGAATGGTTGTGTCTAGCTGGTGTCCCACTGGGACAGAGAGATGTCAGCATAGCTTTTAGAGAACAGAGGTGTGATCAGCATTAGAGGGGTACCTCAGGCTCCTCATTCTCTTCTCACACCAGCCAATTGAAAATCAATCAAAACTAATTCAGTACTTTTTAACTGCACGTGACTTTATTTTTTAAATAAGAAGTATGTGGGTGTCTGCAAGATGACTCAGTAGGTGAGGGCTCCTGCTGTCAATCCTGATGACCTGGGTTTGATCCCAGAACTCACACAGTGGAAGAAATGAACTGGTTCCAGTAAGTTGTTCTCTGACCTCACTGTGGAATGCACACATAAGTGCACAAACACACACGCACATGTGCACCCACAAACAGGTAAGTAAATGCAAATAAAAATTAAAATGGGAATCATGTGACCAGCTGAAGGGAGCTGGCTGACTGAGCAGTGGTAAAATGCTCACCTAGTATGCTTGGTGGCCCAGGCACTGCAAACATAGACCTTTAATAATAATCTGGAACCAAGTAATTAAAAACAAACAAACAAACCAACAACCTTCTGAGCTGGGAATGATCCCAGAATACTTGCCCTCAACTCAGTCTCCAGACCTGCAGAAAACTTAATGTGAAGAAGGTTACTTATAGTCCCAGGAAGTAGAAACTGGAAGATCAGAAGTTCACAGTTATCCTTGGGCTATCTTTTACTACATAGTGAATTGGAGGTCATCCTGGGCTACATGAGGCCACATGTCTAAATAGACAAACAAATAACAAACAAACAAACAAACAAACAAAAGAATATGTGACAGGTTTGTTAGATCTGTGACATAAAGCAAGACACAGATGACATGAAGGTGGAAGAGTCAAGCGGTGGGCGTTACTTTTCCTTTGGTCTCTCTGGCCGGCCAGCCTGTCCATATTCATGAGCACTGCATGCTTCTGGAGCTGTTTGATACTGAATTATTCTACTTAAGCACTGGAAAGGAGATTATCCTTTAGAAGACGTTTCCATCCCATTACTTATCTTTCTCTCAAAACCATCTATGGCAATTTATGGGAGCTGTATATTAATCAGCTGTGCCCATCACTGTGACAAACTACCAGAGACAATAAACTTTGATACACAGAAAGGGTTTACTTTGCCTCCTGGCTTCAGCTCATCATCAATTGGCTCTGTTGGTTTTAACCCTTTCTAAGGCAGAATAGCATGAAAGGTAGCGTACTGTGAAGCAAAACTTCCCAAATCATGACTACTTGAGGCCAAACGAGAGAGGGGAGGGGCCAGCTCTTGGTGGCCCAACTCCTTTCTCCCAGGCCTCACTTACTGTTTTAGTGAGAGGTTGAATTGTTGTGAAGAGACACAATGACCAAGGTAACTCTTATAAAGGAAAACATTTAATTGGGGCTGTCTTACAGGTTCAGAGGTTCAGTCCGTCATCAAGGAAGGCGCATGGCAGTTTACAGGTAGGCATGGCACTAGAGAAGGAGCTGAGAGTTCTACATCTTGTTTCAAAGGAAATCACAAGGAGACTGACTTCCAGGCAGCTAGGAAGAGTGTCTCAAAACTACCCCCACAGTGACACACTTCCTCCAACAAGGCCACACCTCCTAATATTGCCACTCCCTGGGTCAAGCATATTCAAACCACCACACCTGCCAAAAGTTTCACCATGCCAGTAGCATCATTGGCTGGTGCCCACTTCTTCAACACATGAGCCTTTGGGTCATATTTAAGGTCCAGGAATAACAAGCCAGTAGCATTTCAGCATGCCCACCTTGGATTTTCCTTTTTTATTTCTTTCCCACTTTTAAAAACATATATGTGAATATATATATATATATATATATATATATATATATATATATATATGTGTGTGTGTGTGTGTGTGTGTGTGTGTGTGTGTGTGTGTGTTCTGTGTGTTTGGGGTACATATGCACATGTTCACATGCTTGCACATAGAGTGTACTGGTTGGTTTTGAGAACTTGACACTTATCTGGGAAGAGGAACCTCAATTGAGAAAAAAAAAATGCCTCCATTGCATTGCCTATAGGCAAGTCTGTAGGGCATCTTCTTAATTAATGACTGATGTGGGAGGGCCCAGCCTATTGTGAGTGGTGCCATTCCTGGGCAGGTAGTCCTTGGTGGTTTGAGAAAGCAGGTTGAGCAAGCCAGCAAGCCTTTCCTCCATGGCCCTTGCTTAGTTCCTGCCTCTAGTGTCCTGCCTTGAGTTCCTGCTCTGGCTTCTCCTACTGATGAACTATAAAGCATATAAGCCAAGCTAACCCCCTTCTCCCCAAGCTGCTTCTGCTTATGGTATTTATTTCAGATGTACAATGCCCTATTCTGTAGAAAGCCCTTATTTTGAACTACACACCCTGCCTAACCAAGGATTTCCCTGCAGTAAATCAAGCTAGGTCAGGTGCTAGACAGCTCAGAGCAACTAAGTCCCAAATCTCTCTGAAATGATGCTATGTAACTAACCACCAGGGAGCCATCCCCTGCCTGGCAAGCCTTTTAGAAGGAAGCCCCAGTAAAAGCTGATGATCATCAGGCCAGCCCCTAGAACTTTCTACCTTCTGACTGACCCAGAGTTTTCCTGTGATCCCACAGAACTCAGTGTGCCTATCACGTGATCCTTTTCTGTCACATTAACCTTTTGGGATCACCATCAGTCACCTTCATTAAAATAAGACCCAGGATAGGAAGTGGAAGAGTACTGTGCTGTGTGAGGCCCTGGGTTCAATCCCCAGAATAAAAACAAACCAAAACAACAAAAATAAGTGGGCAAATAAAAAACAGTAACAAACATTCTTAAGTTACTACCAGGGACCAATCAGGTTACCCAAGCAAAAGCCCTATGGAAGCCCTTTCAGAAAATGTTTACATTTGAATTCTTTGTCAATTCCTTTTAAATCTTTGTTGTGTTGTATGTGTGTGTGTGGGGGGGGTGCTAGGGGGAGGTGAGTAGCAGGAGAGAATGCTCAATGGCTAAGCATACACACTCCTCTTTCAGAGGACTCAGGTTCAATTTCCAGCACCCACATCAAATGGCTCACCACCACTTGTAACACCAAGAGTACCCACATTCCTGGGCTCTGTGGACACCTGTACTCATACACATATACCCCCACATAAACACACCTGTATACTTTAGAACAAAAAAATTAATTTAAAACTAAATTTAAAAATTGTGGAGCGGTGTTCCTCTTTGAGCCAGCTCACTGTCCTCTCATTGACTTCTTGTGAGCCTGGATGCTGTGTGTATAAAGAGACTGCATGCTAGTTGTGTGTTCTGTTTACTGTAACAACAACAAATCACATTTTCTAAACAAAAATGCTGCATGAATAAGAGATGATTAGTAGCCGGGCAGTGGTGGCGCACGCCTTTAATCCCAGCACTCGGGAGGCAGAGCAGTCATTGTCTGAATTCTGAGTTCAAGGCCAGCCTTGTCTACAGAGTGAGTTCCAGGACAGCCAGGGCTACACAGAGAAACCCCATCTCAAAAAACCAAAGAGAGAGAGAGAGAGAGAGAGAGAGAGAGAGAGAGAGAGAGAGAGAGAGAGGATTAGCAATTTGTAGAAAGGCAGCTGGTAAATATGGAATATGACTGAGCAAGAGTGATAAATCAAGAGTGAAAGGGGACTTTCACCATTAAAAGCTACAAAATAACAGTAAATCTGTGCCCAGGGTCTTATCTGGCTGAGATAGGCTCTCTAGCTGTGGCAATGTTTCCTTTGCTCTGCTCCTCTCCCTTCTCCTGATCACTGCCTGCATTCTTCCCTATCAGCAACTGATACGCTCCTTTCTGCCTCCTTTCTGCTTGTAGCCTCCATCTATGCATAGATACTTGTAGCAACTTCCTGAAGGGATGCTTTGAAAGTAAGTCCCAGGTCAGCTGGAGCTGCAGGCACTTCTTGGTTTTCCTGGTTTACCTGTGGATTCATTCTTTGCTATGTAGTTTTAGAACTTCCCCTATATTTTTTGTTGTCTGGAATGTGAATTAGAGCTTTGCTAAAACCATCAAATACCTAGAGGTTAGCATAACTAACAAGTCCCAGCTGTAGTGTTGAATCCCCTACCACCTCTCCTTCCCTCAGTAGGCTGGAGACCCTGGAGCCATCCTCGGGTGTGACTTTGGAACATAACACAGCCAAATAGACAACTTTTCTGTGGGCAGTCCTGCTTCATTCATACTCAGTAGGCCCATATAAAGCTGAGGTTATTATAAAGTTTATATTTCAAGGGTTTATTTATCATGTTTAAAGTTATGTATAAGTGTGCTGGAGACAGAAGTGGCTTCGGGTTAGAAGATGGTGTCAGATGTCCTAGAGCTGAAGTTGCACGCAGTTGTGAGCCCATTGTGGATTCTGGGAACCAAATTAGGTCCTCTGCAAAAGTGGTATGGGCTGTGAGCTGCTGAGCTACATCCAGCCTTTGGGTTCTACATTTTAAAGGCTGACTTAAAGTGTAGAGAACTTCTGAGATACTAATTCATTCATTCATTCATTCATTCATTCATTGGTAACTCAGCCTTGAGTTCCCTTTCCAGCAACAATAATAGTAACAACAACAACAAAGACACATCTATTTTCTTTCCTAAAATTTTAAATCGCATTTATTTATTTTAATGTAGGTGTGGGTATAGAATTACATGCCATGGCATATATGGCAGATAGGAGAACACCTGTGGGAGTCAGCTCTTTCCTTCCACCATATGGGTTCCAGAGACTGAACTCAAGTTTTTAGGCCGGGCAAGAAGTGCTTTTATTTGGTGAGCCATTTGTTGGCCCAAGACAGGTACTATTTCTTACATGTAATTTTATATACTAATATAAGCACAATAAAAAGAATCTGCCTTCTTCAGCCTTTTGAATAGCTGGAATCACAAATATAAGCCACCAGGTCTATTGCTCAGAAACTACTATATTCATTTGCTGTTTTGTAGGGAAAAAAAATGTTACAGCAATAACATAATAAACAAATCTTAGAAGAGAGCATTTCACTTGGGCTTGGAAAGCAAGATTGTCGCTACCATTTTCCCTCCCTCCCTCTCTCTCTCCCTCCCTCCCTCCCTCCCTCCCTCAATCCCTCAATCCCTCCCTCCCTCCCTCTCTCTCTTCCTTCTTTCTTTCATTTCTCCCACCACCTGCATTTTGAAACAGGATCTCATACCCATCCAAGACTAGACTGGAACTGCCATACCTGGCTACTGCCTCCCTCGATTACAAGCATGCCTCCCTTTCTTTTCTGATAGAATATACTGTGTGCATTTTCAGGTCAAAACAAAGCATTGTGGCTCTTTTAACCCTCTCAAAAGAGCATAGAGGGTTGTGCCCACATCCTAAAAGACACAATATTTAGAGCTACCTTCATTCTGCCACCCAGACAGCTCCGTTCCCAAAATAACACTTTAATAAAAGGACCCCCATTTAATGTGAGATATGGAGTCTCAGGGCTTAATCTGAGGGTGTCTCTCTGTGTGTGTGTGTGTGTGTGTGTGTGTGTGTGTGTGCAGTACATGTGCCACAGTATATGAACAGGGTGAATGAACAGGGCAGTAAAACTAGCTTGCAGAATTCAGATAATATGAATAAATGTGGTATAAATACTGGAAATGCTATGATCATAGCTAGGGTGAAGATCAGTGACAGAGTACTTGTCTGGGATGCTCCAGGACATGGCTTTGATCCATGGCACAGAGGGAGGGGTGCACTGTGGACAAAGCATGTTCTTGGAGGCATGTATTTTCTTTTTAATAATTGCACACAGCACACTGGAAGTACGAGCGTACTTCACAGCTTCCTGCCTTTCCTGGTGCATGGGAGAATTTCAAGCTGGTCATGTTAAAAGTAATGTAACCATGTTCTAAATGCATTGAAGTTTCCTCTGTTTCAAGTTCAAGTATTCCCCATGTGCCTTGAACCAAATTCTCTGGTCTGAACGCTCAAAAGAGCCAGCCTGGCTATATCAATGCCTGGCTCCCATTGGTTCCTGGGTTGTGCACATTGGTGGATCATGAAGTCAGGGTGCTGATGTGCACACACATGCCTGCATCTCCCCAACATAGCAGGATAATGATTTCCATGGAAAGGCAATCTGAAGCTGTGTTCACGTCCAGCTGCTGGTGATAGCCAGGGAAGAAGCCAGGAAGGCCTTATTAGAGACCTTGTATTTCAGCCATGAAGGTGACTTTTTACTTTAGCCATTGAAGGTGACTTTTTTTCTGGAGGAAGTGACACTTTTCATCCCCATGCCAGACTAGTTTTTACAGGTTTCTTTGTTATATTAAATTCTGCTGGTATGGAACTGAAACCAATGTAGACTTCTAGGAACCGTCCTATTCTGTGTGAGGAAAAGGCTTTGGAATGCAGAATGGGAAGGGTTGGGGTTGTCCTGACCTCTGAAGTAAGTATCCCTTGGCCATGCAGAGTTGATACAATGGCTGCCAGGAAGAATCCCTTTTGTGTGAACTTCTAACAGGCTCAATTACACACTGTCTGTGTCTCTAGTTCTCATTACCTTTCTAACTCTGATGACACTTCACACAACTTAATCACAGCATGCTTGGTTTCATGGTCATGTTTGGCCCAGGGACCATGGGAAATTATACTTTATATTATGGATGAGATACTGGCCAAGGAGATGGAGCACTTGGCTTTCTCCAGCTATTAGGTTTTTCAAATTATTTCTATTACAGTGTGTGTTTGGGGGGCATGGTATGGAAAGTACTTGGAAGTTAGAGTACAACCTTTGGGAGTCAGCTCTCTGCTTTCACCAAGTGAGTCCCAGGGATTGAACTCAGGTCATCAGGTTTACTGGCAAGCACCTCTACCTGCCAAGCCATCCCTGGAACCTTCAAGGATTAGATTTTCATCCGTGGTTGTCCTCTAAGGCCACCCTGGGACATTCATTCATTCTGGACAGAAATCCCATCATGAAGTCAAGCAGCATCTTGTGGGAAAGGCCAAATACCAAATACAAGTGGGTGCCATCCTGGGAGAACCATGCTGTCAGATTAGAGAGCAGCTCGGAGAAGAACCTGGCCTGAGTAGTAAAAGGAAACACATTGGAAACGTGAGTATTTGGTTTTGCTTGGTGAGTGTCTGAGCGAGAAGTCCCTCCGGAGAAAGAAACCCGGCGAAGGTGCTGCCACACTGTGCCAGCCCCACCTTACTCCAGAGCCGCCAGGCATTCTCTCCAAAGTGTAACACTTCCCTCCTAATGCTGCCACTTGTTTTTAATCTCCTAGACTAGGATGACAAATGGAGTTAGCCTGATGCTTCCTGGCGCAGGCATGTTTTCACTTCTAATTTACAAATACAGTTCAAAAGGGATGTTTTAAGCATTTGGTATATACTAGAGTTTGGATCCCAAAGGCCAGAGCCATACATTGACCAGTAAGAGGTGATCACTGAAAGGTGGGGCCGAGTGGGAAGGTCCATAGATGGATTGGAGACTCCCTGTAGAGTGGGGGTTGGGGGCAGTGCCCAGTCTCTGTTCCATGTCTTTAGCCCCAGCTTATTTTGTGAGTGTTTTACTCTACCACCCTTTCCCACCACAATGTGCCATCTTACCACAGATCAAAAGCACCGGGGAAAACCGAATGATGAACCAGAGCCTTTCAAAACACATGGTAGCACATTCCTTTAATCCCAGCACTCAGAGATAGAGGAATATCTGTGAGTTCAAGGCCAGCCTGGTCTATTTAGTTGGTTCCAGGACACAGCCAGAGCTACATATGAGATGTTGTGGGACTATATATATATATATATATATATATATATATATATATATACTATGAATCCAAAGAAGCTTTTTACCAGGTAAAAGCCGCCTAACAGAGCACTCATACTGAGATCAGCTATTTCTTACTAGAGTAAGAAAAGCAACATTTTACTCTATCCATGTACTCAGAGCAGCCAGGCAAAGGGAGCGCTGGCTGCAGAAGCCTAGATTCATCTTGTAAACAGCCAAGGCTTCAGGTCACATCCCTGCCATGTACGGGAAGGGATCCCCTTTTCCATGAGGAATGCATACCTGTCAGGGCTGTTGGGTTATGCCTATCCCAATTTCACCATGACATTGTGAAGGCCTTGCAGCTAGGGATAAAGGCCCGAGTGTAGTCCTGGGTGGAATGTCATTGCTGATCATTAAAGTCTAAATTAAACTGGTGAGATGGGATTGACTGACAGCCTGTTATCCTCACCTTCACAGGAATCAGAGCCGGCTTGTGAGCAAAGCCATCACCCCTGTCAAGGGCAGAAGAAAACAAAGAGTGGCGGAGGTGGAGGAGAATCAGCAGAAAGTCTGATTGTTCAAGCATGTTTTATTCATTTTAAAAGATTTCTCCCAGGAGAAGGGTCCCAGCCTCTGCATAACACACCTGCCCAGGACAGACAGAAAAGTGGGTTCATGCTGCAATGAATTTACAGTCTATGAAGTCATTTGATCAGCAGTATACATAAACAGTACTTCAATAAAACCCTCTTTCCAGAAGCAAATGTCTACTCTTGTAAGGTCCTGACACATTCATAGGCTTCCTAGCCAGGAAAAAACAAGTTTGCAGACGCCACCCTGGGCCGAAGATTCTAGATGGAGCTGAGACACCTCAGTCCTTGGCAAGGACCTGAGCAAATAAAATTTAGCTTTCTAACCTTTCAGTTTTTCCCTGTTTTGACCGTTTTAAGATTATACATCACCAGCACTCAGTACACTCACAATACTATTCGATGCATGCATGGTGTTGTACCGCCTCAGCTCTGTCCATTTCCAGAAAAACTTCATCATCCCCAACAGAAACTTTGCTCATTAGCCAATAGCTCCATGGTCTTACCTCTCATCCAGACCCTGCTCTACTGTCTCCAGTCTGTAAAATTATCTACTCTACATCCCTCATACAACCATAATAATGTACCTCTCATTTGATATCTTATTTGGCATAGTATCTTCAAGGCTGGTGACTGTAATTCACTCCTCTTTAGGGCTAAATAACATGTCATCTTATTTATCCACCTATCTGTTGGTAGACAAAAGTCTCTCTCCCCATTTTGGTAGGTATTGTGATTGATGCTACCATATGCATTGTATTTGTGTGTGTTATGTAAGCGCTGAGTCTGCTGCGGTGAGCAAATGTCTGTGTGGAGGCACCACCTGCAATTCCTTTGGGTATATACCGGCAGCGGGATTGCTGCATCATATGGGACTTCTATGTTTAACTCTTGCAGAAGCTGCCAAGCTGCCTTCTGAAGCAGCTGCACCCTTTTACAGTTCCATCAGCCCTGGAGGGTTCCAGTCACCCCGAATTCCTGCCAGCACTGGTCATGCTGTTTTGCCCTTTAAACAGCCATCAGACTAGATATGCGAGAAACTAGGTGGGGTTCCGTTTCTATCCCCATACTTTTCCTAATTGAGCCACTAAGGATGCTGCTGCCTTTCCCTCTCACTCCTGGTAGCTGCCCTGGCACAAAGTATAGGGAAAGCTTGTTTGCTGAAAAGCCTCAGGGCCGCACTGTGGGGATGTCAGCTTGTAACTGTCATACCCCACTTGTAAGTGTCATGAGCTCCACACCACACAGAGATGAATTGAGAATGTAGCAAGGCGGACACCTAATTGAGAGGGCACCTTGCACATTTTACAGGACAGGATGAAGGGGTGATTTCTTTTTTAAATATAGCAGCATCAGAAAGCTGCCTTAGTGTCAACAGGTAAGTCTCCTATCCAGCCTATCTGATCCAGTCTCCTATCTGCCTATATGAAGGCTAAGAGTCTCATGACTGTCTGAACAGAGGGACAAAACACCCACTCAGGCCACGAGCCTTTGAGGAAGAATCTGATTGCTTTGAGCTGTCAGGAAGATCAGTAAATTACACCTAGGGTGACTGGAAGGAAAGAGATCAGGAGGCATCAATCACACAAGCCCTTCCTCTAGTGATTGGTCCATGGCAACAGACCTCCTTTATGCCTTGACATAAAAGGGCCACGGACCAGACTGCGTTTCTCTTGAGAACAAGCCATAATGGAGCTGCTGCTGGCATCTCTCCTTGATGATGCTCCAGGGGGAATGTAGGTGCTGCTGATTCTGGGGCTGATACTGGCGGGCATCAGGAGGGAGAAGTCACGGCCCATGCTCTCAGGTAGAGTAATAGAGGACCGTCAGATGACGTCATCCTTGTGTATGTATGCTCCTGAAGGTGAGAACTTTATTTGATGCCATGTAGGTAGAGGGAAGAGCTGTAGCAGCAAAGGTTCCACAATGCTGGCTGGCTTGAGGCTTCGTACTTGGATACAGATCATCAACAGTGAAACTGCCCTTTGTCTGCCACGGTGGCCCAGGTTCCAGGTCTACCTTATCAGTGGGTCAGGAAGAGCTATATGTACTGCAGAGACAGAATCCATCTTGGAGTCACAGAGGGGCAGATTTCACCTTCAAAATCCCACTACTAGGACTAAGTATGGTGGTGAACACCTTTAATCCTAGCTATTTTGAGGCAGAGGCAGGTGGGCCTCTATAAGTTAATGGCAACTTGGTCTATAAAGTGAGTTGCCGACCAGCTAGGACCACACAGTGGGTCCCTGTCTCAGAATAAATAATAAAATAAAAAATAATTTTAAAAAGCTCCAAACTTACCATTAGTGACCCTCTTCCATTGACTAGGTTCCAAATGGTAGGAACATTCTAAATGTTCCAAAACCTTCAAAACAGCATTACAAGGTGAATATCAAGCATGATAATATTATCCCAAGAGGGATCATTCACAATGAAACCATTATTGTTTGTAAGGAATATCATTTCCAAGAGATTAAAAAAAATTATTGGTCTGTGTACTTATTGGTCCCTGGCTGCCAAGAGCTTCCCTGACAACGTCTTCCAGATAATTCCTTCCAATACAAACCGCTTCAGGATCCAGGACACAGCTTTCAAGATGAGAATTCTGAGGGTGCAAGACTTTCTTTCCCTCTCACTGAATAACCATCAGACCAGTGGGCAGTGTCCAGGTCCTTCCTTTGCCTTGATCTAGGAATCAGCTGCTCAGCTCAGGGAACTCCTCAAGGAAGCCCCTCTCCAGGCTTTGCCCTCTGCCAGATGTTCTTTCTTGTTCTTTCTTGTTCTTTCTTGTTCTTGTTCTTTGGGGTAGTTTAGAATGTTAAATAACCAAGAAATGGTGATAATGTCAGAACAGATTTGACCTCAATTATTTTCATTATCCTAGTCTTATAAGCCATGGAAACTTTTTAAAAATTGAGAGAAGGGGCAAACAAGATATCTAGTGGTCTGGCTTTCACAAGTCCTGAGAAATATAAATGTATCAGAGCCATCAATCACATACCTGATACCTAGTATTGTCTCTAAAAAAGTGTTTCTGTCTGGCTGCCCTCTCTTCTTTCATGTTATATGTCATGTGACCCACCACTTCTAAGGCTTCCAGCTTTGAGTCAAATTCAGCCCCCATTCTCCTGCTGTTTCCTCCCCTCAAAGCCAGAAAAGGCTGAATCCGGTGTCTATATCCTTCCAGCCCAGCCCTTCCTACACATCCCTGCAATTCTGGCAATACTTTCCCATCCAGAGGCTGCTCTTCACTCTTCCTGACTTCATCATATAGTTCTTGCAGCGCTGAGTCTGTCTGATGAAAAGCTTGGTTCAGAACAACCAAGCTCTTCAAATTAACAAGAAGCCTTTGCCGTCCGGGTTCCCAGATCCCAAGTGTCCTACAGTGAGTTTCCTAACCCCAGGTTCCACAGATGACCAGCCTCTGCGTCCTTGGAGGACATCTCCACCTCTCATTACTCTGTAGTCATCCCCTAACCAGCTTCTCTTCAGGCCATCATCCCCCACAGACTGCCCCTCTCTGCACCACCCTCCTGGACTCCCTCCAGCTGCCCAGCATGAGGCCCCAGCATGCTTTCCTCCAGCTGCCCAGCCAGTCAGCACCAGCATCTTTGTGCCCTTGGTGCCAGCTGCTCGGATAGCTACCTAAGTGCTGCTTGCATATGACACCAGGAGTCTTCCAAGACTTGCTCTCAGCTTAGAAGAGGAAGGGAACAAATTCTCCTTTCTAGCAGAGCATCCCTATCTCAGATTTGCATCAACCAAACCCCCTGCAGAATAATGGATCACAGGCTGGCCAGAGGCTTCTTACCACTGCCCATCCTGGCTTTCCAGGTGAAGGCAGATGCACCCTGAGGTTGAGCTTAATTAAAGGGCATCTCCATCACTTGTGAGTGATAAAACATTATTGGCACCTTAGAGTTCACACTATTACTAGATGAGTTAGACAAAGAACAAAAAGGAACTGGACAAAAGGCAGCTCTACTTTGGTATTTTCTGTATCAATAAGCTGGTAGCTAGGGGTGGCATGTGATATCTAGAACTGGCAAAACTGATTTGAACTAACTTGGAATATTATGATATCACATGGAATATTTAATTGGATCACAACTGCTGAAGAAGTTGAAGAGACAAGTCAAATAAACTAAGGCACAGAGCTGGGTCAGAGCCTAAGGTTCAAATCCCTCCCTGACCTTCAGACTGTGAACATCTGGAGCATAGTGGCTCCTGCAGTAAGTGGATCCCATTCAGGAGCTATGATCATGTTCCCAACCCTAGCATTGCCTGAAACTCTGTTGCAGTCCAGCATTCTTCTGCTTATAGAGGCAGTAAATGTGTGTCTCACTGGAAGGTCAGCGGGTATAGGAATTTCTTCACTTGCTAAAATGTAAACTTAGCTACAGTGTTTAAATATTATCTCTTTGTGTTTAACTCTAATTGTGCCTTTACCTTTTGTTCTTGGGAATAAGTAATTATGAATATATATTTATATACCTCACACACAATAGAAATGATAGAAACCTTAAAAAGTGCCATGGGAACAGATGGTAGTTTTAGAACAAAACAGATCATTAGCTGTCAAACCCAGTTTTCCATAGGATAAAAAATAGAATGAGTTCCCAGGTGGTGCTAAGAAAAGCTCCCACTTATTCTAATATCTTAGAATATGGATTCTTTTGTTTTACAAAAGATATGGGAAGCCCTATGAGAACTCATAATTAGTTAATGTCACAAATGACAAAAAGGAAAATAAAATGTTTGTCTTATCAAATGATGTGAAACTTAATTCAAACAATGCAGTTAAAAGTGGTATACTTGACTTGAGACCAAATGGCACACATTTTCAGATAAGTATAGCTTTCCTGTCTCCATTCACAAAAGGGAGAAATGAGCTCCCATTTTATTAGAGTATTTTTGTGACTAGAGAAGCATTTATCATCCTTACAGATAAAGGAAATAGTTTTTTCCAAGGCCAGACACTGTTTCAAGTAAGAACAGGAACTGAGAGTCAAGTCCCTGATCCAGCTCCTTTCTCCAACCTCCACCAATGTTAAGCAGCCATTTCCCAACAGGATGCATTCCCAGACACTCCTACCAGAGTGGCTGTACATGTGTATCCATGCACTTCTCTTACTGTTTTGATTAACAACTTCACATGTATGCATTCATTCATGTGTGCAGGGAAGAGGTTGATGTTATATGTACACCTCATTTAGTCCCTGATATTGGCCTCTGGCTTCCATATACCCATGCACACACCTACAATATGTACACACACATACACACTGTTAAGAAAAAGGAACTGCTAGGACCAAAGTCTGCTTTCTACCAGCCTCTTCTTCCGACTTGAACTTCTCTTCCCCAAGGTTGGTGGAGTCGGTGTGAGTTGCACAGAGAGAGCACTGCTCAGAGCAGGAAACAGAGTCTACTCCTGAGTTTGAGATGGACTGCGTTGGGCAATCTAACTGAGAGTATGGATCTATGTGTTTGTTGATGTTTCCAGGATATTAGCAGGCCCATGATGAAGCTCTGTTTATTTGGAATGTGTTTTACCCTTGAGTTTCCAATGCTGCGTTTTGCATGTAACATCCATGGCCCTGGTCTTTGTGCTGGGCCAGCCTATGAGAAGATCTAACTCCTCTGTTGAAGAAAGTGTTCTATTGCTTTGTTCCTATTGATTACTTTTGTAGCAAGGAAATTTTCTGAAAGTCATACAGTAGTATCTGGACTGGACTAGCCCAACACCAGTTTTCTGAGTGGGCCATAACTTTTCATCTCTACACTTTGAAGTCACACAGCAGATTCCTCAGTTTTGACAGCTCTTATTTGCCTGCCATAGGACTCCTGCTGTCCAGCAGAAACAGCGGAATAGGGACAGCTGATCAGCCCTCGAGTTTGGGGCTCAGCTACTATGTTTTCGATAGAATTCGATTGTATCCCCCAAGGCTTCATGTGTTGACATTCAGTCCCCACTGTGAGGATTAGAGTATGGAAAACATTGCCTTGCTCTGCTGTTCAGAGAAATTGGTTGGGATTAAATAAGGTCATTAGGATAGAGCCTGCATAACTGAATTATATTGGCTTTATAAAAAGACATATATATGTATACAGGAAAAGATCCCCATCTCTTCCATGAAATGCTACCTTGGGATTCTGCCAGCAAGAAGAGCAGCAGCAGATGTGAGCATCTGAAGCTCTGGAACAGCGAGCTATATGGACCCCTTCTCTACATAAAGTGAGCACATCTCAGGTAACTCATTGCAGCAATGGAAAGCTGACTAACAGGAGCATTGAATAGGATCCTGGTTCCTCCTATTAAGAATAACATAGTGAAGCAAAGTCATGTTTCACATGTTTCAGATTCTTCACCACTCCATATATATATATATATATATATATATATATATATATATATATATATTTGCAAGAGAGACAGTGGTGCCTGGTTTACAAGTCTGAAACAAAGAGCTGAACATACTCAGCCAGCATCTTCCTCCTCCTCCTTCTCTTTGAATCAACACACATTTTTGATATGTTCTCTAAGTTATGGAGCAGTCATTTTGTTGTTGGCTAGGAAAGCCTATCTAATTGAGAAGTTGAATGGTTAGTATTCATTGCCAAATTGACAGTATCTAGAATTACACAGGAGAGAGGCCTCTAGGCATACCTCTGTAGAATTATCTGGATTAAGCTATCCCCTGAGAGAATGTCTAGGAAGAATTATCTTCATTATGTTCAATGACTAGGAAAAGTATCTCAGCTGTAGGCAGGGCAGTTCCTGGATTATGGAAAGAGAGAAAGTGAGTCACACACCCCCTTGTTTCTGCTTCTTGACCATGGGTGCCATGTGACCAGCTCCCTCATATTCACTCTGCTGTGACTCTCTGCCACAGTAGAATGTAACCTGGAACCACAGGCTGCATAAACCTTTCTCCCTGTTATCAGGGTACTTAACACAACAAAGGGAAAGGACCCAACACAACAATTAAGTCCACTGTTTTGCTTATTTTTGTTTTTCTGAGACAGGGTCTCACTATGCCACTCTAGCTGACCTGAGACTCACTATATAACTATGTTAACTAGGCTGGCCTTGAAGTCAGATACCTGCCTCCCTCTGCCACCAGAATGCTGGGATTAAGACATGTGCCACCCAAAGGTATGTGCCTGGCCCAAAGCTCATTATTGTTGTTTTTAAAGTAAACGTAAATGTCATTCTCCATTTCTTTCTACTGATGGCTGAAAAAGTGTGTCTGACTTAAAAACATGGTGTCAGAAAGCCTAGTTGACTACTTGGCATTGTTCTGCAGAACGATTCTATCAGTAATACAGTTTCCTGACTCAACTCATTCTGAATGTGGGAGAGGAAAATGGGGGTAGAGAAGCTAAAGGGGTTATTCATGCCTCCCCATTGGGAAAGGATCAATTTAATGCCTGGAACTTTTTCTAGATATTAGTAACTTCTTACTTAACATTAGTGAAGGTAGAGAACAGTTCTAATGAAAATATTCAAAGTAACCTGGGCACAGAATTATAAATAGAAAGGCTATTTTAGAGTTGATCCCACTTCAAACTCCCAAAGAGGTCATTAAGTGTTAGAATAAAATAGCCAGGCAAATATTCTGACTACCAGAAACTTGAGGAGCAGCAAGTTTTAGAAGTCCTAGCATATGCTAGTATTCTCTCAGTCTACAGGTTCTCAGTCATGCCTTTACCAGAGCAAGACCAACAGCCAGCCCACTTAGCATCAGGCTCGAAAAGATAGGTTTGGAGATGGCAAGATAAAGGCCCTGATTGATTTCAGGATCTTGTTTAAAGCATAATAAAACTCAAAAATACAATGATACAAAGGCAGGGCCTGGATGAAGCCCATTTGTTTTTTAGACATGGCATGGGGAGAAAGAAAAAAAAGCATGGAAAAGAAGCTCCTATCCCAAGAAGGGGTATGTGAGAAGCATGGCCAGCAGGCAGCCCCAGGGATCTAAATGTCTAGTCTGCATGGGTAATCTGTCAAGCTTGGCTAACAGAGGGTTGAAATTTCCTTGACTCTTCTGGGGTTCTACAATGGATACAATGAGTTGGGGGTTTTGAGGTGTTGAGCCCTAGGCTGGGCTGAGGTGGGATTCCAGGCCAGCTTCCATGTCCTTGATAAAGTTATCTGTCTATACAATAAGGAAGACAAAGGGCCTGGATGACCTTCTTCCATCCATACTGAGCCTGGTCTCCACCAACAGTAGGACCTGAACAGTGGTGTGGTACTGAAGACCCCTGCAAGGAAGCAGAGCTCAGGAAGGAGCCTCATCCTCCAACATCCAAAAGACTACCTCTTTCCTTCCCACCTGCTTGGGCTGCACCATTTGAAGCCAATTTTAGAGTGGCTGCTGTGCTTCCGTCTGCCAAATCCCAGCAGAACATCAGGGATGAGAGATGTGACACTTGTGTGGATGCTTCCTTTTTTTTTTCTTCTATTTTTTTAAATAATGACTGTCTAGGGGAAGAAATCTTGGAAGACCTTTTAGGAAATCCCTTCTGTAATACATGGGAGCTGCTAGAGTTCACTGGGTAGTTGTAGTCACAACACCCAAGGGTTATCATTATCCTCTTAGCCTGGGCTATCTGATTTATTCAAAGTGGGAAGAACTCATTGCAGATGAGTTACCACTTGGAAAAGAATAACAGATGTCAGACATCTAGTGAACCGTAGGCTTTTCTGTGTTTTGAGGTCTTTAAAATATATAAATGTTCTCTGTACTGGCTGGTTTTGTGTCAACTTGACGCAAGCTGGAGTTATCACAGAGTAAAGACCTTCAGGTGAGGAAATGCCTCCATGAGATCCAGCTGTAAGGCATTTTCTCAATTAGTGATCAAGGGGGAAAGGCTCCTTGTGGGTGGTGCCATCTCTGGGCTGGTAGTCTTGGTTCTATAAGAGAGCAGGCTGAGCAAGCCATGGGAAGCAAGCCAGTAAGTAACATCCCTCCATGGCCTCTGCATCAGCTCCTGCTTCCTGACCTGCTTGAGTTCCAGTCTTGACTTCCTTTGATGATGAACAGCAATGTGGAAGTGTAAGCTGAATAAACCCTTTCCTCCCCAACTTGCTTCTTGGTCATGATGTTTGTACAGGAAAACCCTAACTAAGATCTCTCTCTCTCTCTCTCTCTCTCTCTCTCTTCCTCTCTCTCTCTCTCTCACACACACACTTAGACACTCATGCACACACTTATATACACACTCACACAATACAACTTTGCTATATATATGTTATGCATAGCACACAAAGACAATTATTTTAAAATACATTTAAAATTGCCACTTTTGTTATGACTCTTGTTTATGAAAACAGTCAAAGACTACATATATAACCTGCTTAAATTTTACATAAAATGGGAGAATATCTGAGTTTCACTGGGTGTTATTTAGCTATATGATGCCATTTTTAGTTTAAGAAGAGATGTATTTTTCAAGCTGCAGAGCAGAGCTGTGTGATAAATGGTATTCTGCAGAATCCTTTGTGTCAAAAGCTAGCAACACCCCCAAATGCCCTGGAATCTGTAAAGGTCTAAAACATGATTCTCCTTACTTTCAGCTTGGGGAATCTTTTAGGATAAGGTATTTTCAGAATTGATAGACAGTTGCCTGGGGATGAGTGGGTAGAGAAGAAGGAGGGGAATGTGAACCCCTACAATCTCTTCTCATCTCCTCCCAAATGCTTTTCCACATTCATCCAAAGGTCTGAATTCACACTAGACACTGAACACTATCAGAAAGGGGGATACACACCTAGAGTCCTCACTCTTGGGGGAACCTGAGGCCAGAGGAGTGAGAGTTTGATATCAGCCTGGACTACATAACAAGACTGTCCACCAAAGGAAACAAACAAAACTATTGAAATTCAACACAGTAAAGCTAAGCCTTCATGGCTGTGGAGATGGATACATGGGTAAGAGAATGAGGGCCTGAGATCAAGTCATCAGCACCCACATACAAGCTTGGCATGACCATTCATGCCTGTGACCCCAGCAATGGGATGTAGAGATGACTGGATCCTGATGGCATAGCTAAAGCATAGAGCTCCAGGCTCAGTGAGAGACCCTCCCACAAAAATTAGGAGGGAGAAATGCTAGAGAAGGACATCTAACATACTCCCCTGGCCTCCCTATGGCCAGGCATAGGCCATGGCATGTGTTTATACTCCATGCCCCAACATATACTCAAAGCAATGACAACAATGCCTGAGAGTCAGTAAGATAAATGCAAACTTTTGTGACATAGCTATCCCCACAAGCTGGGAGGATGAGCTATTACCAGCTGAAGGTTGGCTTCTGCTTTAATGAACATACTATCATACTATTGATAAATCTGGCATGGGACACTAAAGCCAAACTCCAAGGCAAGGTTAGAAATGCTAGCCTGGAGTGGGTGCCACTTTGGAAAACACAGAGCACAGGGCCTGGTTGCAGGGAGCTTGGCCCAGCCAAGCTCATTAATCTTGTTCTAGGTCCATTGACTTATTCAGACCGTGAATGTGCAGGCTTGTCCCCACCTACCATTCATGCTCCAGAGGAGGAACAATATATGAGGAGTTAAACGTGGGGAGGGTGTTGATGAGCTCAGCAATATGATTTCTGACAGTTGTCTGGCATAATTAAAAAATTGTTAAACAGAGCTGGAGGGTGGGCTTCAAAAATAGATGTGCTTCTGAACAAGACTCTAATGGCATGCCTTCATTTCTCTTTAAAGAAAGCTACTGTCAAGAAAGGATGGACCATCCAGAGACTACCCCACCTGGGGATCCATCCCATAATCAGCCACCAAAACCAGACACTATTGCATATGCCAGCAAGATTTTGCTGAAAGGACCCTGATATCACTCGAGTGAGGTTATGCCAGTGCCTGACAAATACAGAAGGAGATGCCCATAGTCATCTATAGGATGGAACACAGGGCCCCCAATGGAGGAGCTAGAGAAATTACCCAAGGAGCTGAAGGGGTCTACAACCATTTAGGTGTAACAACAATATGAACTAACCAGTACCCCCAGAGCTTGTGTCTCTAGATGCATATGTAACAGAAGACGGCCTAGTTGGCCATCATTGGGAAGAGAGGCCCCTTGGTCTTCCAAACTTTATATGCCCCAGTACAGGGGAATGCCAGGGCCAAGAAGTGGGAGTGGGCGGGTAGGGGAGCAGGGCAGAGAGAGGGTATAGTGAACTTTCAGGATAGCATTTGAAATGTAAATAAAGAAAATATCTAATAAAAAAAAGAAAGAAAGCTACTGTTCATAGCAGGGCAGAGACTTGGTTAAAGAGAGGTGGCAGGGATACATGGGAGCTGAGGTCAGAGTTGCTCTGAAGGCTGTAGGAGGTAAGAGGGAGGAAAGACATGAAGACATGATCACCTGCTTGAATTCCCTCATGGTAATGATATTTTTAACTCTGCTCAAGTTGTTAAAAGTCAATGTACTTTGGGGCTACATTCAAAACACGCATACTCTGCCACACATCAGAATCCCTTGGAAGGAGAAAGAAGAATGGAGGTAGGGGAAGAGAGGCTGGATAGGGAAGTCAGGTATTCTTCATTATGGAGACCAGTGCTGAAGAGAGTGGGAGTGGGTGCCAAGGCAGGCAGGCACATGCTCTTGTGCACCCGATGCTTGTGGAGTTCAGTATCAGGATAGCAAAGCTCTGGGTGCTTCTAAGGCAGTCATGGTCCTAAGAATCCTACCCACTCACCCTGCTGAGAGTAGCTGGCAGGCCTAAGTGAACAATGTCAAGATACTTACCTTCAGCACAAGGCCAGGTACTCTCTGTCAGACAGGGCACATGAGTGATGTAGACTTTTCCAGAAACAAGTATCCTCTTGCCTGTGGGTACGACTCATAACCACACTGAAGCCAGCACAGTGGGTCTAGGCATTTGAAGATTTATCAGTCCAAGCTTTGATTGCCTCTGAACAACCCTGACAATGGTGACATGTCATCACTGAAGCCCAATGAACAGGGTTGTGAGAGCCAAGCTTGGGAAGGACAGCAAGGCATTTAGTTAGTCATGAAGCCTGGCTCCATATCATGCTTTCCTGCCCAGAAGCTCTAATGAAGTGCTGTTGAGAAATGGGACATCACAGAGTAGTAAACATGTCCCCACCACTATTTGTTCACCAGAGACGCCTATGTTTGAGACTTGGCACCCAGTGTGGTAGTGTTGAAAATTCATGGGACTTTTAAGGGGTGAAGCCTATTGGGAGGTGAATGGTCATGACCACCTTTGTGTTGGGATAGTACCGGTCTCAGAATGAGCAAAGACTAATAGGGATGGGTTAGATTCTTCATTGGGTTATGATGGAACAATGGCCCTTCTTCCTTGCTTTCTGCCTGCCCTGTGGCATTTCCCACTGAGATTCAGTCCATCCCTTTATCATGCAGCTGGATGTTCTCATCAAAGGTCCAAGTGGACCACCCAACTTTTGACTTTCAGCCTTCCAAACTGAGCTAAATAAACCTCTTTTCTGATAAAATACTCAGAATTCTGTTACAGCAATATAAAATGGGCTGAGTCCCTAAAGAAAACTTATGCTATTTTTGGAAGTGAAAAGGATGCAAAATGTTCTCAGCCAGGGGTTTTGCCAGAAAATAGATATTTTACATAATTTTAAAAATAATGTACTAAGTATAATTATATTTTTTCTATTTATTATTATTATATGTGTGGGCACATGATGCAAGTGTGGGGGGGGCATATGCTATGGTGCACATGTGTAAATCAAGGACAATTTTGTCAACTTAGTCCTCTCCTTCCACCTTTGTGTGTGCTCCATGGATTAAACTCAGGCTGTTGGGCTTGCATGGAAATTGTCCTTACCTGGTGAGCCATTTCTCTGGCCCCTTTAACTATAACTTAAAAACTTTTTGAGTCTGGGAGAAGTTAGGGGAGGGGTGGAAAAACAAACAAAACCTTGAAGATATTAGTATGAAGGATGCTACAAAGGACTTGCAAAGGTGCAATCTGGACCACTTGTGGATATTGAATCAACAGGCCTGTTCACAATTCTATGTTCAGTGTAGATACTGAGATCACACAACAAAAAGAGTGTTTTAAATGTTGATAAACAAACTGTTGTCTCATAGATTTTCTACGTAGATTCTTATAGTGTATTAGTTCCTTGACAACTGCTGCTGGCAGTGAATAATTCTACTCACAATGTTATTACCACATGCAAGGGACTTTCTGAATGTTGGTTCCGAAGACATAGAACTGCTGTGTCAACGAAATTGGTGATGTGTTCACCTGCCTATAAAGAGGAGACAGAAAGAATCTCGAAGCTGGCTCCACTGGGACCATGGAAACTAATAGAAAGAAACTGGGAGTCTAGTTTTTAGGGATGTTCAACATCTTCCATTTTCAGGCTCCTGCAACTACATATTGAGCTGTAGTCACTGGGTTTTTACAGGTACCACTTGAGCGAAGCTCTGATGTTCAGGGCTGCACTCTGGCTGATGGCACTGAAGTCAAGGGTGAGGATGGATCACAAATTTAGCAAGTATTCAGACATCCACATTCTATAAAATCAGCTCTGGAACCAGGCATTGTTATCATAATCCCAACACTCAGGAGGACTGTGATCTTGAGGCTAGCCTAGACTGCCTAGCAAGGCCTTATCTCAAAACTTAAACAAGCCATTGGGTATAGTGATAATTTAGGAATTTTGGTTTCTTTGAAAAACACAGAACAGAATATTTTTCATTTTAATCCCAGGTATGAGGATATGGGACTGCTTCAGATTGTCCGCAGCAGCTGACTATGATTTGCCCTTCCTGTAGCAGGGGTGTGATTTTTGTCAGCTGCAGATAGTTTCTGCAGTGGTGTGACATTTGGAAATCTGGAGAGTTTTTAGAGGGTACATAAATGCTATGTGTGGTATGTTGGTTGTTATTGGTCATGTTTTATTAAGTAGTCATGTGCAAAGGAGAAACAAGAAGAAGCAATTAGATATCCTGACAGCAAAGATGAAACTTCCCCCAAGGAGCAGGATGTCCCTAATTAGTAGGAATAAGATTGCCCCTTTTTCCCTCTATACTTTTCTCTCTCTTATCTAGTGTTAAGAGGTTTAAATGGTGGAAGAGGGATGAAGAAGAGTGGAAGAAAAGAGAACCCACAAGGTGGCCAAAGGCAGGTTACAACCAGGATGACTTGGAGGGGAAATGTACTTGGTTGCTGAGTTCAATCTCCAGTACCCACATGTTGGAAAGCAAGAACAAACTTCCACCAAGATGTCCTCTGACTTCCAGATTCATTCATTGGCATGTGCACACTCTCTCCCACAATAAATAAATATAAATTTAGAGAAAATACAGAAACAAAAAAGAGCAAAGTAAACTCTTTTTTTTTTCCACGTGGAAGAGGTTTATTGAGCGGGTGGGTGGGGGCAGAGAAGAGGAGAAAGAGAGACAGAGGGGGGAGAGAGGAGAGAGAAGAAAAAGCAAGTAAACTCTTAAAGTCCTTGTCTATGGCTAATGTTGGTTTGTTGATTGCTTACATTTGCCTGGGACTCATTGAGGATCTGAGGAGCTCTGCAACTTCAGGGGCTCTACACTACAGAGCACTTTGCTAAGCCCACAAGAACTCACCACATGTGATACAACTGCCACCCTCTGAACAGAAAGACTGGCATCCTTTTAGCTCCATTAGGAGTTTCCTCATCAATCACAAGAGGACTTTCATTAATGGAAGCAGACAGTATTTAGGAATCAGAGGCAGGATAGGTCTAGTCTGGGCTAATAGTGAGTCCCTCTTTTAGAAAAGAAGCGGGGAGGGGAGAAGTGCTTCAGGAGCTGCTTATAGGGGGCTAATAATGTCACTATGTACAGACATTCTCCATCTTGGGAGTAGAGGATTTTTACTGTGGTCTGTGTTTGCCCTTGCCAAACTGAGCCCTACCGTCTGGCAGAGGGAAGTTAGCTCTCATACTGCCCTAGACTAAGGCATGGTGTTTCCTGTGTAGATGCCAGCCATCCACTACTCCCTTCTCTTCCTAGGCACCGCCATATTTAGTCTGGCTGTCAACATCAATATGAGCCTCCACCTCACACTCAGGAAGGTATGGCCATTTCCCATCTCTGCCTCCTCTACTGTCTCTGAAAGAAGCACACTGAACCTCATCTGCAAGGAGAACATCTAGTTCCCAGGTAAATGATTCCATTTAATTCATCTCTGTAGGATGCTGGCTCCAATGATTTGGATTTAAGTTTAAGGTACATTTGAGCTGGTACCCTGGTGGCCATGATGTGATTCTAGGAGCCCTTCTCCCAGCATCCCTTTTGACTCTGAGCCCTTGTTTGGCTGATCCCACCACTGTTTTTCTTCTGCACTGAACTTAAACTTCTCAGTTTGATGGGTAAGTCTGTGGCTCTTCTCTTTTGAAGTTATTCTCTCATCACTTTGCTTCTTCTCAATTTGGCTGATAAAGAATTATCAGTTATTAAAGTTGATTTGCCCTGGGGGAGTAAGTCCTGGTTTTTTAAAATAAGTTAATCTTGGACCAGCTCTGTAGCTTTGATAATGATGTCACTGCCCCAGCCTTGGGTGCTTTGTCTATGTGGCTAGACAAGAGCACACTACCCAACTCATCTCATTTGTAAGTTTATATTCCCACCATACCTGGTGTGCCTTTAACCTTGGGCTGCATGTGTGTATTTAATCTTCTACCCATTTTTATAGCATGTGTCCTGGAAGCTAAAATTTTACCTTTATGTGTTTTCTGATCTTTGCTGATGGTTAGCTTTAACTGTCAACTCTCTGCAACCTAGAACCACTTGGAAAGAGAGTCTAAATGAAAGATTGCTTACACTTTGTTAGCCTATGGCCACACCTGTGGTGGATTGTCTTAGTTAATTGATATAGAAAGACACAGCCCACTGTGGACAGCACCATTCCCTAGGCAAAGGACCCTAAAGTGCATTAGAATGAAGAATTCAAGAAATTGTGTATGTGTTCACTCCTTTCTGCCGTTGACTTTGGAGATGGTGTGATTGGCTACCTGAGTTCCTGCTTTGATTTTACCACAGCAATGAACTGTAACAGGAAATTGTAAGATGAAATCACTCTCTTCCCACATTGCTTTTTCTTAGCACTTTTCATCACAGCAACAGAAATGAGACTAGAACAGCATCCCAGGCTAGACTACCAGCTAAGCCAAGGCTATATCCCAGCCAAGGCTCAAGTCTTAGTCATCTCTGGATCATGGAGGCCTGGGGCATGAAAGATGCTCAGAAAGTCCTTAAAGGAACTCATATTAGCAGTTTTTAAGTTCCTAAGGGAGAAACCTTGAAGTGGCCTGGAACCCCAGCCTTGTCCTAGGTCAGAGTATATCCTTGGAGCGAGCAGGGTAGTGAAGAACAATCAAGTTAGAAACTTGAATTGGAACTGTTAGAACTCTTGGGCCAGTTCATCCCACAGCCCTTGTGCACAGCTTCTGCCTATCTCTTTCTATTTGCTTTATTTTTCCAGATAAGTAAAATTTTCTACTTTCTCTGGAAAAAAAAAAGCAAATATCTCTTGCATTTGTGATACATTTTATATTGTCTACCAGAAAAATCAAACAAAGCTGTGTTCCACTTTTTTTCTTGCAATCAGTCAAAGGCAGGATTCAGTCTACAAGAATCATGCAGGTAGCACAGAAGCTGCTGTGGGGGTGCCCTGTCGGATTCACTGGGATCTGGACTCCTGGTGTGCTACTGCCAGCCCCAATTCTGGACCTTAGCTTCCTCACCTGCCAGGTGTAAAAAGGCTTCAACTTGCAGAGTTATAGCACAGCTCAGTGCTTAAGATAAACTCCATCCTTAGGATGGTAATGGGGGTCTAGGCATGGATCTTATTCTCAAGCCGGTACTTAACAACAGTCAAGCAATAACTAATGTGTTATTCATGACACCTCAGCATGACTTTCAAATGACATCCAGCTGGAATAACTTCCTTCCATCTATTCTCATTTGCTATTCTGAGCTCAGAATGGGGAATGAAATTTCTTTAGAAAAATGAAAAAAAAAATCTCTTGTACTGGGCCTATGAACCTGGCCCACTGAGATGGAGGGGTGAGTGGACCAACATTTGGGTGGGTCATGGAATTTCTCAAGCCATTAAGTCTACTGGCATGTATGTGACATCCAGCTATTTGGAGATACTGTGGGAAGGTGAGTCAGGCAAGTGTTGTGATTCTTCAGCAAGTGTAGAATTTTAATTAGCTTTGAGTCCATTCTCTGCTGGAAATAGCAGGACTCTGAGGACTTCTTCAATAGCAGTACAGTAATTATAACAGTTCTGCAAGGAATAATTTACAGGATATATTTTTGTAAGCTTAGTGGAACAAGAAAGGCCACATCCAGCTCTGTTCTTGCTCTATGCCTAGACTTGCTGTCAAGTGGATGCTTAACAGGATTGGCACCAGTAGCAAGGATCACTTGGCTCGCGCTCTTTGCAATATGCTAAAACAGGACTGTTCGACCACCTAAAGTGTGATTCTTATGCCACCTAACACGGTGGCTATTAGCCACATGTGGCCCACCAGAACTTGAAATGGGGCTAGTTGTAACTGATGTCTTAATTCTTAACTGCATTCAAATTTAATAAACTGAAATTTACAGAGCCATAGGTGGCTAGTAGCTACTTCGTAGGACATACATCACTGAGATGCCTAGTGGGGTCCCACTCAAGATATATTACCTGGATAGTCAAGAACCAGCCAGACCTAGTACAACCCACATGTTGTCTCTACTGAAGAAGTCTTCCCAAACCTGTGCATCTTGGAGTAGCAGAAGCAAACTAATTAGGTTCCTTCACTTTTTAATCTGACATCAGATTGGACATATCTATTTAGAAACAGTAAAATACATTGACAAAAGCCCCAGAGTAAATTATTTGAAAAGGAGAAAGAGTCTAGACTTTCTCGACATAAGAACAGGGGCTTCATATTTCAAAAAAGATCACACTTGATGTTCTGGACAGCCAATAGAATGTAGATTTTATGGATGGATGTTTCAATGGAGGATATGGAGACAATGGACAAACCTAATGCAGACCCATCAAAGTTGCAGAGACATGGACATGTGAGTTTCAGCCACCTGGAGCACATATCTACTAGTCCCATCTTAACTCCACAAGAAGAAACTATAGCAACCCATGATGTCTGTCCTACTGCTCTTTGGGATAAAACCTCACATACTTGTCTTTGTCTTTGGGTCTGCCTGAGATAGCTCGATCTACTATCCATGCCTCATTTTACCTTCTATTCTCCAGATCTACTGCTTATCCTCTGTTTCCTGGAGAACTTACCATCCATCTTCCCCACAACTTCTCCCTTAGAGGATTCTTCCACCTACCCTCTTCCTTGGCTGGCTCCCAGACACCCTCAGATTTCTGGTACTTGGGAAGCTTCTGGAGCTCACATACCAAGACCTCATCCTTTCATTAGTATTGCTTTCATCTGAACTTCCAACCCTTCAGCCTCTGCTTCATATACACCTCCACTATGAGTCTTTCCTCATTTGCAAACCCTAAGCAAGCAGGGCTGGGTCTGGCCTGCTTCATTCATCTTTATAATCTCTGAGCCTGAAGAGTGCCCAATAAAGCTAGGTGAAAAAAAAATGAACGAATTCTATTTCCTGACACTTCCACAGCTTTTCAAAACCTCTCTAGTCTCTGAGATGATGCAATTCTCTTTAAGCACCATCCCAAAGTTCTTACTGTCCAATAATGCATTGTCACGAAGCCTCAGCTTGAAATTCCACCCACATCACTCTCTTCTCCATTCCGTTTACCACACAGCCTCGGAATCATCCCGTTCCCCTGCAAGTTAAGCCCAGAGAGCTCCTGTTGGCAGGCTGGCATGCCGCTGTGGCCCTGTCCTTGGCAGTGTTACTGTCTTCCTGTTTTTGCTGCCTCCCATGGTCCTGTCCTTGGCAGTGTTGCTGCCTTCGTGCCTCCTTCACTTGCGCTTCCTGGGAGCCTGTGACCTCCACTCTGTACTTTATCTTTGGCCTGTCCATAGTCTTAGAAACTCTTAATTTTTTTACTTTCTTTTTTGCCCTTGTTTCTTCTGAGTTTCTTCGTTAAAGAAAATTCTTTGAAAATGGGAATAAAACCTAAACTCAGTTCTGGCTCTCCCCAGTCCCAATCCATTTGAAACACAAACATCATCACAAAGAAAGGTCACAGCCAAACATTGCTGAACTTTTGGAAGAGCCCTCCCTAATCCACACTTCTTCTGAGGAAATCAGGATTAAAATTGATCTTCTTTTTCTTCTCCTAGATGCAATGCCACATGTGTCTCTTTCTTCAGGATGTTTCTTCACCAAACCTATGGCTTTCTCTTTTAAATAGGACTTGTTCCTTACCAAATCTTAATATCAATTACTATTCTCCCACTTATTTTCTGTTTCTGTGTTTTGAGATGGGCTATCACTCTGTAGCCTAGGCTAGCCTCTACTCATAGTGATCCTTCTACCTCAGCTTCCTGGGATTATAGGGCCTGAACTACCAAACCCAGTGTATGGTTTTCTTTACTGTCCTTTAATCACTTGCTATGTGCTGGACACTCTTCTAGAGAAATGGCATGAGAAGGATATGGAAAAGTCCCCATAATAGCAGAGATTCACAGTATGTGGAAAGGGAGCACACTGGGAATTGAAGCCAAGTCATTATGCTTATTAGGCAAGTGCTCTGCCACTTAGATACACCCTCATCCCTAGAGATTGCATTTTATGGGGAATAGGTATGATATATACATAGTGGAATGTATCCACATATGTGTGTGGTATATGACTTTGTAATGATTTTAATATATGGTATAAATGCTATAAAAATTTAAAAACTGACTCTATCCTAGCATAGTATTCATGGTGGAAATTGTATCTTTGTTAGAGTCTAGTCATGTCATGCCATATTAAAAAGTCTTACTTTGAGTAGCTTGGGTTCCTTCTAGTCTATGCCAGCAACTTGGACCCAAACTCAGCGGACAGTACCATGGTCACCAGAGGACTGACTCTCCACTCCACAAGCTCCCTAGCATTCCCAGGATCTTTGGATCACTGGTGAGTGGAACACAACATCTATTTCAACAGAACCAGGGGTGCCTTGGGACAGCTGTAGCACAGACACAGGAACCCCACCCAACCAATGGCTCAGGTTCCTTCTGGCTGTCACTGATCTACCTTGGTTTCGAATTCAGAGTACAGACCCACGGTCCCCAGCAGAGGTGCCACTTCCAGGCACTGTAAAACTCCCAGGATCTTAGGATCCCAGGATCTAAGGATCCCAGGGCTTGGTCATACCAGGATCTCAGGGTCTGAGAGGAAGCTTCACTGCTTCCTGACACAACCAGAATCTCAACATCACAGGATCCCAGAATCCCAGGATCACAAAGAAAGATGAGAAGTTTGACTCAATTGAGATTACAGGAAGAACAACCTCCAATCAGATATATCCAGGGTAGGGAGCAACTGAGATAATCAGATGGCAGGAGGCAGGCATAAGAACAGAAGCAACAAAAACCAAGGTTACTTGGCATCATCAGAACCCAACTCTCCCACTATAGCAAGTCCTGGATACACCATCACACCAGAAAAGCAAGATATGGATCTAAAGTCACTTCTCATGATGATGATGGAGGACTATAAAAAGGACATAAATAACTCTCTTAAAAGAAATACAGGAGAACACATCCAAACAGGAGAAAGAATTGAACAAAACCATCCAGGATCTAAAAATTGAAGTAGAAATAATAAAGGAATCACAAAGGAAGAAAATTCTGGAGATAGAAAAACTAGGAAAGAAGTCAGAATACATAGATGCAAGCATAACAAACAGAATACAAGAGATAGAAGAGAGTATTCAGGAGCAAAAAACATTGACATAACAATCAAAGAAAATGTGAAATGCTCTAAAACAAAGAAAGCAAATTCACCTAAGAAGAGTAGATAACAGGAAATAGTCAAACTCAGGGCTGAAATCAACCAAGTGGAAATAAAAAGAACTATACAAAGAATCAACCAAACCAGGATCTGGTTCTTTGAGAAAATCATCAAGATAGATTAAACCCTTAGCCATACTAACTAGAGGGCCCAGGGACAGTATCCTAATTAACAAAATAAGAAATGAAAAGGGAGACATAACAAAATCTGAGGAAATCCAAAAAAATTATAAGATCCAATTAGAAAAGCCTATACTCAACACAACTAGAAAACCTGGATGAAATGGACAATTTTCTAGACAGATACCAGGTACCAAAATTAAATAAGGATTAGACTAACGATCTAAACAGTCCCAAATTCCCTAAAGAAATAGAAATAGTCATTAATATTCTCCCAACCAAAAAAAGCCCAGGACCTGATGGGTTTAGTACAGAGTTCTACCAGACCTTCAAAGAGGATCTAATTCCAATACTCCTCAAACTAATCCACAAAATAGAAACAGAAGGTACTCTACCCAATTCATTCTATGAAGTCACAATTACACTGATACCTAAACTACACAAAGACCCAACAAAGAAGAACTTCAGACCAATTTCCCTTATGAATATTGATGCAAAAATGCTCAATAAAATTCTCACAAACTGAATCCATGAGCACATCAAAACGATCATCTATCATAATCAAGTTGCCTTCATCCCAGGGATGCAGGGATAGTTCAATATATGGAAATCCATCAATGTAATCCACTAAGTAAACAAACTCAAAAACAAAAACCACATGATCATCTCATTAGATTCTGAGAGAACATTTGACAAAACCAGACACCCATTCATGATAAAAGTATTGGAGAGACCAGGAATTCAAGGTCCATACCTAAACATAATAAAAGCAATATACAGGAAACCAATAGGCAACATCAAACCAAATGTTGAGAAACTGGAAGCAATCCCACTAAAATCAGTGACTAGACAAGGCTGCCCACTTTCTCCCTTCATATTCAATACTACTTAAAGTTCTAGCCAGAGCAATTAGAAAACAAAAGAAGACCAAAGGAGTACAAATTGTAAAAGAAGAAGTAAAAATATCATTATTTGCAGATGATATGATAGTATATATAAGTGACCCCAAAAATTCCACCAAACTCCTAAACGTAATAAACAACTTCAGCAAAGTAGCTGGATATAAAATTAATTCAAACAAATCAATGGCCTTTCTCTAAACAAAGGATAAACAGGATGAGAAAGAAATTAGGGAAACAACACTCTTCAAAATAGTCACAAACAATATAAAATACCTTGGTGTGACTCTAACTAAGTAAGTGAAAGATCTGTATAATAAGAACTTCAAGTTTCTGAATGGAGAAATTGAAGATCTCTAAAAATGGAAAGATTTCCAATGTTCATGGATTGGCAGGATTAATATAGTCAAAATGGCTATCCTGTGGAAAGCATTCTACAGATTCAATGCAATCCTCATCAAAATTCTAACTCAATTCTTCACAGAGTTAGAAAAGGAAATTTGCAAATTCATCTGGAATAACAAAACAGCTAGGATAGCAAAAACTATTCCCAACAATAAAAGAACCTCTAGTGGAATCACCATCCCTGACCTCAAGTTGTACTACAGAGCAACTGTGAGCAACTGTGATAAAAACTGCATGGTACTGGTACAGTGACTGACAGATAGATCAATGTAATAGAATTGAAGACCCAGAAATGAACCCACACACCTATGGTCACTTGATCTTTGA
Organism: Mus minutoides; assembly: GCA_902729485.2. NCBI lineage: Eukaryota > Metazoa > Chordata > Mammalia > Rodentia > Muridae > Mus > Mus minutoides. The sequence goes on along the minus strand of LR753328.1, from coordinate 1,928,171 downwards.
TAAGGGAGCTAAAACTATCCAGTGGAAAAAAGACAGCATTTTCAACAAATGGTGCTGGCTCAACTGGCAGTTATCATGTAGAAGAATGCGAATTAATCCATTCTTATCTCTTTGTACAAAGCTCAAGTCTAACTGGATTAAGGAACTCCACATAAAACCAGAGACACTGAAGAAAGGATAAAAGGAGGAAGAGCCTCAATGATATGGGCACAGAGGAAAAATTCCTGCACAGAATAGCAATGGCCTGTGCTATAAGATCAACAATCGACAAATAGGACCTTGTAAAATTGCAAAGCTTCTGTAAGGCAAAAGACACTGTCATTAAGACAAAAATACCACCAACAGATTGGGAAAGGATCTTTACCAATCCTAAATCAGATAGGGGAGTAATATCCAATATATATAAAGAACTCAAGTAGATGGACTCCAGAAAATTAAATAACCTTATTAAAAATGGGGTACAGAGCTAAGCAAATAATTCTCAACTGAGGAATATCAAATGGCTGAGAAACACCTAAAAAATGTTCAACATCCTTAATCATCAGGGAAATGCAAATCAAAACAACCCTGAGATTCTAACTCACACCTGTTAGAATGGCTCAGATCAAAAACTTAGGTGACATCGGATGCTTGTGAGATTGTGGAGAAAGAGGAACATTCCTCCATTGCTGGTGGGATTCCAAGCTGGTACAACCACTCTGGAAATCAGTTTGGCAGTTCCTCAGAAAATTGAACATAGTTCTACAGGAAGATCCAGCAATACCCATCCTGGGTATATACCAAGAAGATGCTCCAACTTGTAATAAGGACACATGGTCCACTATGTTCATAGCAACCTTATTTATAATAGCCAGAAGCTGCTGGAAAGAACCCAGATGTTCCTCAACAGAGGAATGGATACAGAAAATGTGGTACATTTACACAATGGCATACCGCTCAGCTCTTAAAAACAATAAATCCATGAAATTCGTAGACAAATGGACAGATCTGGAGGATATCTTCCTAAGTGAGGTAACCCAATCACAAAAGAACACACATGATATGCACTCACTGATAAGTGGATATTAGCCCAGAAGCTCAGAATACCCAAGATACAATTTGCAAAAACACATGAAACTCAAAAAGAAGGAAGACCAAGTATGGACACTTCCATCCTTCTTAGAAGGGGGAACAAAATACCCATGGAAGGAGATATAGAGACAAAGTGTGGAGCAGAGACTGAAGGAATTACCATCCAGATACTGCCCCACCTGGGGATCCATCCCATAAACAACCACCAAACCCAGACACTATTACAGATGCCAACAAGAGCTTCTTGGCAGAAGCCTGCTATAGCTGTCTCCTGAGAGGCTCTGCCAATGCCTGACTAATACAGAAGTGGATGCTCACAGTCATCCATTTGACAGAGCACAGGATCCCCAATGATGGAGCTAGAGAAAATACCCAAGGAGATGAAGGGGTTTGCAACCCTATAGGAGGAACAACAATATGAACTAACCAGTAACCCCAGAGCTCCCTGGACTAAACCACCAATCAAAGAAAACACATGGTGGGACTCTTGTCTCTAGCTACATATGTAGCAGAGGGTGGCCTAGTTGGTCATCAATGGGAGGAGAGGTCCTTGGTCTTGGTGAAGGTTCTACGCTCCAGTATAGGGGAATACCTGGACCAGGAAGTGGGAGTGGGTGGGTTGGGGAGCAGAGGGAGAGGGAAGATGATAGGGCATTTTCAGAGGGGAAAATAAGAAAGGAGATAACATTTGAATTGTAAGTAAAGAAAATATCTAATAATAAAAAAATCTGAATGCAACCTTTCAACTCTCTTAAAAAGCACTAGAAATCCTAAGCTTCACGCTGTTCCCCTCCTCTTAAACAGTTTCCTCAAATATATTTTATCTGGAATCATTATGATCAAATAAACTAAAATACATTAAAAACAACAACAAAAACAACAAAATTCTTAGTTTATTTAGTTTTAAAGGAACAATTACACGCTCATTTACTATAGAGATAGCTGTGAGGTATCTACTGAGGACAGGATACTTGCATGCATATGAAGTTGCAGGGGAAGAAAGGAACCTTTTCCTTCTTGTTTTATATGTCTCACTGTCTCCCTCTAACTCTCCAACACACACACACACACACACACACACACACACACACACACACACATTCCCTCTGTTGTTACCCTAATAACCCACTGACAATAAACAGAGAACCAACTCATGAATTCAGTTCAGCAAACCTCTGCCGCTTGGTTATGTACCAAATAACTAACAAATGACTCCGGGATGGATACTCAGCAAAGAACAGGATCTGCTTTCAATTCTGAGGAGTTAGCTGTGCGACATATGATTTACCATTCCAAGTGAGGCAGTCTGGGGCTCTACTAAGGTAGCTAGGAACTGGAATGTAACCAAAGAGCAGCCCCAGTCTTGATTGGCTCTCCCATAAGGGGATTTTAGGAGTAAGGATCACCACCAGCAAGTGGAAGAAGAACCCCAGGGCTCTGGGATGAAGAACTTAAGGGGCTGAAAAAGCTGTATTAAGGAAGGGAGTGGAAAGCAGCCTTGGACTCTGGCTCATTCAGACATAGGCTTTTGGAGAGAAGAAAGGCTTAATTAGAAGCAAGCTCTGTCTGTGTCTACACTCATGGGAGAGAGAAGAGCAGCTGGTAGCTGCTGCAGGACAGCGCCGGGTTCTGTTCTGGGAGGTTCACCTAGGACAATGACAGCTCATATGGATTGGATGTGCTGAGGGCTGTTCAGAGAGCTCTGCATGCCTGCTGTGAGGAGGTTTGAGTCTCTTTATTTAATAGATGGGGGATTGAGGCTTAGAGAGGTGACATCACATGCTAAGAGGCATGGGGGAGGGCTGCCTAGGCTCATGCTATCCTAAACATACCCTCAGAGCTATGTTGCCTCGAATAGATGAAGCCCACTGGTAATAAGTTCTTGAGGATGGAACACTTGGTGAAAGGTGGCTTTGTAGTATCTGCATTAAAGCTGGTATAGAAAATGGTGGAGAGAGTACAGAAGCAGAGGCAACTGTGGCCACTAGACCCGCAGCCGCGACTTTAACCCCCAAGACCTGTCTCTGACATTCATGGTCTAAAGTCTCATCTCTAGTCAATACATGTTTGAAACAATATAATTTAATATTAAATTGTAAATTATAAGACTATAAAAAATAGTAAAGCAAACCTATTATAAAATAATTTACATAATGCCTGGAAGCCTAACACCAGTGCAGTGTTTGTTTTGTATCTGTCATTTACAGTGAGCAGGTTAGCAGTGACAGTACTAGATGCTCGCATCGTATGTGTAAACATCAAAGGCTATGTTACTATTTCTGGGTCACAAGTCAGCCTGGTGGCTGACATCTTATATCTGGAATTGGCTCTAATCTAGCCTGATGATAGATACTACCTCTTTTAAGTGTTTATTTCCTAGAGACAACATCTAGAAAGAACCACCACTCCCCAAGACAAGATGACCTCTGCCACTGAGAGCCCAAGCCATGTTCCTGTCCCACCACAGAACCATAATTAGGAAGGTGTCACTTTAAAGAGATACGGGTGATAAGGACAGGCAACTATATCCTGTGGACATTGTTACCACAAAGTCCACATAAACATAAGTCCAGAGTGTAACCTGAACGAATACACGCTGTTTGCCTATTGGATTTCCCATTCTCATCTTCTGGTTGGGCATGCGAAGGAAGGGCCTCAGCTCAAGTGCAGGGAGACCACAGCTGCACATGCAGGGCCTGGTGTCCCACCATCCCAGTATCTGTTTCTCTGTCTTCTCTTCTATGGTTACTGACTGTCTCTGTGGCAGTTCTGACACTCTCAAGACTCAAGATTATAGACACGGTCTTGCCTGTCCCTCCTGGTTGCACTGTTCATGGCTTCTATAAATGTCTGTTAGGCAAATGGACATATCAGTTAGCAACTAAATTAAAGCAGAAAACACATCAGCTTACTTCATAAATAAATACAATTATATGTTTTAATATATTTCAGATAAAAATAAGATTTAATTTAAAATTTTAACCAGATTTAAAAGAAAGATGTTGTTTTATTGCAGTAATGAAATGATCTCATTAGATCATTTTGTGACTTTTAAACATTTTAGGTTTAACTAACATACTTTACACATGACATATTCTGTATATTTTGACATTTTTCAGACGTTCTTAATCTCCTTAGATATAAAATTGATATATCTCAGCAAGAAGAAAGTAAGGGTAGGGGAAAGGAGGGATAAGTGGACAGAGGGGAAGCCCTGCTGTCTCAGAGTGGACAAACCCCTCATATCTACTGTAGAATTGCTTGAAGTTCAACCTCTAGAAACTTTTACCAATCTATTTAATGAGTGTGCTTCCCTACCCAGAAGTGCCATTCTCCTGCCTGGGACAGCTTAGTTAGTTAGCTATATTCCCCAAATAGTCAAGAGCTCTGTCCTAAGAGGGGAGTCATGATATCAGGGGTGACTGCCTTCTGGCTTTCAGGCACCCTATGTGTGTCCTCGTGACTCGGATACCTTTGCTGTGGGAAGATGAACACTGTGTGAGAGGCAGGCCCAGGCAGCAAACAATGTAATAGTCGCTGAGAGGAAGCTCCTGAAAGGAAGCCAGCCTGGATTGCAGCACTCAGTTTTCATGTGAGTACACTCTTGATGCCCACAATCAGAGGAAGATGGCTCCAGCCTCCCTCCTCCCTCCTGAGAGTCCCCCATTCTTGTCTCCTCACATCCTAAGCTCTCTATAAGCTATAGAGCCGCACCTGTTCCACCCCTTTGATGTGAACACTGAAGCCTCTTGTCTTCTCAAACACCCACCCACCTTCCCTTTCCCCTGCTCCTGGCTTTCCTTCCAAAGAAAAGCACCACCATCACTACCCTGGCCCCACCCTGCTCTCCATCCACCCTGCTCTCCATCCACCCTGCTCTCCATCCACCCTGCTCTCCATCCACCCTGCTCTCCATCCACCCTGCTCTCCATCCACCCTGCTCTCCATGGCAGAAAGTTGGCGTTATCTCTGATAGACACTCCCACAAATGACTCCTAAACTTGGATTTTTCCTCCACTGTCTCCCTCTTCATTTTTTCCTCCCACTATTTTTGCTGCTGCCTGGAGCCTGGCTCTCATTACCTCAGATCTCCATGAACTAGAGCCATCTCTCTGCCACAGGCTCTGCCCTTTCAGCAGAGCAGTGGGTGGAGGTGGGAGGACCCATCAACAAGCCAGGGCAGATGAGGACTGTGGGGTGGGCCATCTGAGATTCCCCCACCCCGAACTGTGCATCTGCTTTCAGCATGTGTGGTCCTAGGACCAGGACTCAGCAACAGCTCTCATATTCCTCTTGTTTACTCTGTTCATATGTATAGAGAGTCTATCATAAGCACTGTAATAAGGATGGAGTTACAACAATGTTCATAAGAACTGCCTTGTCTGTGGAAAGCTTATGCCATCCTAGGCTTAGATAGATGTTGTTTTATTTACTTAAACAAGGATGTTTAAGAAAAAAATAAAGCCAGAGAAATGAAGTTAAACTCAGTGGGACAAATAACCAAGACACAGGACAAGATGCTCATGATTACTTGGAAAATGCAATTCCAATCCACAGTGAGATGCTACTCCACACCCACCAGGAAGGCAGGATTGGAGAGAAAGGAGAAAGTGAGTGTTTACAACAGGAATGTGGGGGAGTAGAGTCCTCCCACAGCAGTGGTGGGAAAGTGAAGTCAGATTGGTTGGTCCTCAAAACAATAAACATGGAATTACCATATGATCCTGCATTTCCACTCCTACATGTGTGTCCAAAAGAACTGAAATTCTGTGTTCATGTGAAATCTCACACACTTGTGTTTACAATACCACTATCCACAACAGCTAAAGGGTAGAGACAGCCAAAAGACAACAAACAGCTGAACGGTCCAACAAATGGAATGTACCTGTGCCACGAAATACCAGCCAGCCATAGAGCATAGCAGGATGCTGGCACACGCTGAACCATGAATGAAGGTTAGAAATACACCAAGCAGGCGGGCGGTCACTTAGTAGGAGGCCTCTTGCCTGACATGTGTGAGGCTCCTACTTCTGTCCCAGCACTACAGAAATGAAGACTTAAGTCACATCAATCAGACACAGAGGCAGATAAGGAAGGATCCTACACAAAGGAAGAAAGCCCAGAGGAATAGAAAGATTAGTGGTGTCTAGCACCGGCAGGAGACGACAGGATGAGACCGAGCAACCAGTCAGTGGGCATAAAGTTTCCTTTGGAGGTTATGGAAATGCTCTAGAACCAGATAATAGAAATGGTTACGTGAAATTATGAATTTACTAAGTGCAACTAAATTACCTACTTGGCGAAAATGGTAAATTACACTTTATAAGCAGCTTATCACAATGTTTCAAGGAAGTTAATGAGACTAGTCAAAGGGTATTCTCAGAATAGGAGCCCCCTTCAAGGAAGCTTAGCTGATGAAGTAGGATTTGTGTGGAGTCCTGAGGCAGGAGGGGATGAGTTGGCTTCAGAAAGGAAGCAGGAGCCCAGCACACAGGCAGCTTCTGCTCAGTTCCATCACTGTCTCTGTTCCCTCACAGCGGTGTCCCTAGCCCTCAGCCCCTCTTCTCTATAGGCCATCACTTTCCCTTTTGCCTACCCACAACAGGCCTTTAGCTAACATCCCAAGTACTTTAACTGTGCCTTATCAGCAGAAGGGCCTCCTCTGGCCCTTGGGGCAACATCTGGCCCTTCTAGTCTCAGTCCATGGACTACTTCACCTGTTGCAAGTGACAGTTACAGGCTGAGGCTTAGAGCCCTGACTCTACTGTTCATCCTAATCCGAACAGGGCCTGGGATGTTCCTGTAAAATGAAGATTATTGAGAATAGCATTGGTGATTGAAGGGTGCTTAACTTATTATCTGGTGCATGAGGAGGTCTAAATGATGTTGAGATGTAGATGCTTCAACTTCATCTACATTCTGTGGTCCAAAAGTCATGTTGTACTCCTTGGCACTGGTTGGCAATTGTTGAATTCGTGTAGGTGGAAGTCGAATGTATGGCATGTACTGAGGTTGGTTCTGATGTTCTCAGAAACTGCCTTCCTAGCACCTTTGATGGCATCTCAACACAGAGCAGGGAACGAGATTATTTGACAACCGACTGATCGATTGAACTGGATCTAGCAGCTAGTAGGAATGAAATTTTCTTCAAATGAGAGGTGGTGGGGGAGAGGAGAAAAAGTGAAGGGAGAGAGAGGAAGAATGAGAATGAGCCAATGAATACCTTATTCAGTCACAGTGATACATGGTGACAGATTTCATAGGCAGAGAGGTTTACAAAAGAAGGGAGAGGATGGTGGCAAGTTTTTCAGAAGAAATGGTCCATATGGCAGATGACTCATCCTTTTCTCTCAAAAGAACGTAGTTGTTGGTATTCAGAGAAAATGTTAACACTAGTTACAATACACTTCAGGCAGATCTCTAATCTATCATTGGAAAGGGCTGTAAGTTTAAAAATTACTCAAATAGAACACACAAGAACAGATTTCACATTTAAAAATGGAATAAGATACAGTAGTGTCCAACTGCTTGAAGAGAAGCAGCAAGGGAAAGAGAACTGGTCATTGTATTCAATGAGTGGCTAAGAGCCATAGCCGGAAGGTCTGGTCATGTGACCAGTCCCAGAGCCACCACACCAGGCAGAGGATTAGCCAAGGAAGCTTACCCCGGCTATGTGTGACACAACTAGCCCTGTCTCTACAGAGAACACACTGCAGTTTTCTCTCCACAAGATTTGTGTCTTTATTCCTCATTCAGAGAAATAGAAACAAGCCCTTTCATCAGGAGAAGCTAGAGAGCAGCAGCTTCTTCCAAACTCTGTTTTTGTAATTAGCTTTTCAACAAAACAAGGAAAGAAATGGTCATGCATGGGATTTGGGCTGGGCTAGGCTGGGCTGGGATATTTACCTGAGGAGAACGCCGATCCTCCGCGTGAATCTACTGTTTCTTCAGAAGCCACACGAAGATTTTGCTAAGAGTTTTCTAAATCCAAAATCTGCCTCTGGTAGAAGAAATCTTCTATGTATGAGCTCAGAATAGAGGCTGTTATTTTACCCACGTGGCTAGTCAGTAGGAGGAGGGTTGGTGATGAGGCTCCTTGGCACACAGGTGCCATCCACCTCCAGAGAACAGAATTCTCTTATTAGGTGTGAGGCTAGGTGGGGATTCGAAGAACCTTTGAGCCAACTTTTCCTAAATGAGGGGTTCAAATAGCCTTTTTTTTAATAAGGGGAGGTGGCACAATGGTATGCCCCGCCAAATAGTCTATGAAGAAGCCCAGGGCTAAACTGGGCTGCCTGGATGTGGAGTCCTAACTGAGGACTCTGGAAGTCAAAACTTTTGACAGCTTTTCTGCTAAAAAAAAAAAAAAAAAAAAAAAAAAAAAAAAGGATCTTTAGCAATAGATAGCAAAGGAGCAGGGCCAAGTCACACATTTGCTGTACAAACAGAGCCAGTGTACTGGGGATCCACAGGAAGGCCAAAACTGAGGAAATAGCTACAGTGGGCTTTTTACTAGAAAAGGTTGGCCTGGAGAAGAGCATGCGTGGTCAAAGGTGTGTGTGTGTGTGTGTGTGTGTGTGTGTGTGTGTGTGTGACCTCCTAAACAATTCATGAAGCAGAGTGACAGCCTTGTCTTGGGTCAGAGTCCCTCTGCCTTGGGATTTTGGCAAATGCAAACACTGCCTTTGAACTTGAAGGAGGATGATTTACTGCACACAGAATGAACAGCAAGAAGCCAGCCTTCTGAAATGACCAAGGCGCCTCTCCAGGCAGCCCGGCCAGATGCTGAAGGGTTTTAATTCCACTTTTGGAGAAACCCAGCGGTGCTCCTGTTAAGCAGGGCCATAACTCTGTTTTATATAGAGTCTTTCATCTCAAAGGAATTGGAGATGCTTTTTGTACCAAAAATGTAAATTTTCATGGGCACAATCACTACAGGGAAGAAATGTGTTTCCTGTCTAGGGACGGCAGCCCAGTTCCAGCCAGTCAGTGGGGAGAAGGGGTGAGCAGCAGGATGGGTGGGCAGGTGCCACCCAAAAGGAAGCATGGTGCCTACACTTCTAAACATGTTTCTTTCTCTACAGAGTCAAAAGGGACCTCTTCAGCTGTGTTTCAGCTTCCGACTGAGTCGCTCTCTGACCTTAACTGGCAGCCTCTTTCTAAACCTACCCCAAGGTACAAACTCATACTGTGCCCTCAGAAAGGAGGTAGTAAACTAAAAGATAAATGAAGAGTCTCCATTTTGGTCCACCAGGGCAAGGCTTGGCTGATGTTTGCTTGGACCAAAGGACAGTCATAGCTTGATTTTGTGTGTGAAATTTTGTCAACAGCCATAGTCATTCACAGTTGCCATCCTCAGAAGGATACATGGGACATGTCAAAATCCACAAGTCTCAAAATCCACATATGGGGTGGCCTCAGCATAAAGCCTTTGCATAGATAGCATCCTACACCCTGTAAACCACTTCTGCATGGCTTACAGGTATGTGTAATGTACTAAGTGCTCACTCTCACTGTTTATGGAATAATGGCAGAAAAATGTCTGGATATGCTCAGTAGAGATGTGAATTTTTAAAAATCTTATTGTAATATTTGTTTGTATGTGCATTGGTTTTCTTTGCTTGGCTTTGTCTTTTTGTTTTATTTTGAGAGAGAGTCTCTCTATACAGCACTGGCTGTCTTGAAACTAGACCAGGTTAGCCTTGGATCTACAGAAATCTGCTTACATTTGCTTTCTGAGTGCTGGGACTAAAGGTTTGTGCCACCACTCCTGGCCTATGGGGGGTTGTTTTTTAATGCACTGTTTTTGTTTTTAAAGAGTACAATGAGGAATGAGGGTGGTTCTTCTATCATCCCCAAAGATGGCACTGCAGAAAAAACACATGCCTCTAACCCCAACGCCACAGTAAGGCCCTGTGCCTCCAGCTTCTCTATTCCTTTACCCGAGAGCCTCTTTTACAGAGATCGCTATCTAGCCATGCAGATACATCCTGCCTAGCTTCATGTCCAAGAAGGTATCATGGAAACATTAAGGCCATGCTCAGGAACAAGCAGTATTCTCTTCTTTGAAGCCTTCTCTGGTCCATTCCAGATCATTTGGTTGCCCCTCCTTATTATGTTCTTGTTTTTCTTGTAGTTCTTAGCTGCACCACTGAACCTATTTGTCTCTCTAACTGGACCATTGCCTTCCTAACAGGAGAAACTATGGCCTTCTGGAGGATGTGTGTTCCAGAGTAGTCTGGGCTATCTGGTAAATTTAAGGCTAGCCTGAGCAACACGGGAAACTGTGTCTTTAAAAGAAGAAGGAAGAGGAATTAAGGAGTGGAAGAAGGAAAACCGACCATACCAATGTTTATATTTTAGCCTACCACTCCCCAAAACCCAGTGCAATACAAGACCAGGAAGGAGCGCTTGGCCAATGGTGATTACAGGAAAAACCCAGCTAGCCTCGGTCTACAAACAGCCTCTGGGGAAATGAACTAGGTTTTTCTGGTCTTTTCTGCAAAGCTTCATTCTGTCTCTGAATAGTCTTCCCAGTGAGTGAATTTGGATTTCTCTTTGTAGACCCTGCCCCTAGCTGGGACTTTTACATACTCTTGTATTAGTTGGCTATCTAATTTTGGAAAAAGGAGAGAATCTAATACTATGTAAGAGCTTTGAAGGATGTAGTGTCAGGTACAAGGGATACAGCACAGCCACTGACTTCCCTTATGACTCTAAAATGTGGGGATGACCCAGGTTCTCTGGTATGCTGCCAGTAGAAGACATGGCTGCTAAGGGAGGTAGCTAGCCATGTCAATCCAGGACATGGAAGGCCATCCTCATCATGGAAGGTGTCATTAGTGTGGCGGTATGAATGAAAATGACTTCAAGAGACTAGTGTGTGAATGCTTGGCATAGAGAGTGGCACCACTAGGAGGTGTGGTCTTGTTGGAGGAAGTGTGTCACTGTGGGAGTGGCTTTTGAGGTCTTAAAAGCTCAAGCCTGGCCAATGAGTTACCATCACTTCCTGCTGTCTGTGGATCCAGTTCTCCAACACTCTTGTCTGCCCACATGCTACCATGCTTCCTGTCATGACGATGATGGATTGAGGTTCAGAACTTTACCCCAGTTAAATTTTTTTTCCTAAGTGTTGCCATGGTCTTCACAGCAATAAAATCCTAATTAAGAGAGTACGAGATCATGTTGTGGGTGGTGCTATCAGTCCCCTCCCTGTTATCCAGAGTCATGAGTGAAGCCATACCTGGAAATCCTTGGCCAAGGTTGGGCGTAGATCACATGTGGGACCACCTGACATCTGGTGAACAAACAACCTTCCACTGGTGAATTTGAACTTCTCCACACTAAGTCTCCTCCCCCAGAGGAGCAGCCGAGGGCCGTACCGTGATACATACTACAGAAGCCACAACTCAGTGAAAGATAAGACCTAGAAATGGATCAAACATACCCTTGGATAGGTTGGGAACACATGACAGGAGATATCAGCCCTCTGAAGCAGCCACAGGGAACATTAGCCTGGTGTACTGTCCAGTGTCTTCTAGGAAAATCCAGGAGCCTGGCCCTGCATCTGGACAGTGCACCAGTGTCTGCTGAGTCATGTGTATTGTGATAACCCATGGTCTCTAAGACACACTGATACCCTTACCAAATCATATTTTAGAGTTAAACTAGTTAAGAGGACCATCTCTAACTAAGAGACAGGTGAACATGGCTGAGGTATAGACTTGAAGTTTTCAATCCTGGTGCTGAGGTTCCATCCTAAGACTGTGCATGTTCAGGTAGCTTTCTACCACTATTCTGCTCACTCAGCCTCAGTGTGTGTGTGTGTGTGTGTGTGTGTGTGTGTGTGTGTGTGTGTGTTACAAGTGCATGGCTGTGTGCAGTGAGTGTGTGCATGTGGAGGCAAGTGGGAAATAACTGCTGTCTTCTATCACTCTGCTTTATTACCTTAAAACAAGGTCTCACTCTGAACACGGAGCTTTGACATTTTGGTGAGCCAGGCTGGCCGGCCAGTGAGTAAGCCCTCTGTATCTGCCTATCTCTTTCTCACTGTGCTGGAGTAATAGACATGCAGGGTCACATCTATTTATGTCTGGTAGTTTACTTGAGTACCAGGGATTTGAACTCAGGTACTCATACAGAGCAGGTAATCTTAGACACCGAGCTCAGTATCATTTCTTAAGCAAAACCTTCTTGTCTACCTTGTCGATGGAAAAGGTTTTTCTTATGATTTTGTGTAGCCCCTGGCTTCACTCTCCCCTTCTTTACTGTGTGTGTGTGTGTGTGTGTGTGTGTGTGTGTGTGTGTCATGGCTTTTCTGACACTAGTTTTCAGTCCTGTTTCACCATCAATGAGCTCTGATACAAAATGACAGGTGAGCATGACGGAAAAGTCAGGGTACGCCCCTCCCCTTGCCTTGCTCAGTGTCCCCAGTAGGGCTGCAACCTCTCATTTCTAACTTTGCTCTTTTAGAAAGACTACTGGGTACAGCTTCTGCAAGATGGCTCTGGGTCTATCATTTTGTTGTTGTGGGTAGTGGTAACTCCCACCATTGCTCATTTTTAATCACTTCACTTACTTTAATTATCTCACTACTCGTTTACCTTCTAGTCTCTTCCACTGTCTGTGTACCAACTACTTCATGAAGTGTACTCTGTCTTCAGAAGTTAGTGAGGTCTCAGTTTTCCTGGTTGCCCCTGATGCTTATCTGCCACATCTGCTCCAGGATGCAAGAGTGATGCATGCCCACTGGTTGACACGGGCCTGTTAAAGTTCTGTGGGATAGAATTGTCCTTAAACAAGACCCCATCTGCAGAGTTGCCTACAATGAGGAAAGGGTAAGCATGGTAGCTATGTAACTCTTCTGGCCTTTTCTGAGAACAAGAAACTGTTCAAAGAGATTTGTGGATGGAAAAAGTCATTAGAAGCAGAAGTTAAATCCTGGACCTGGTGACTAAAAGATCACACAAGGATCAAGCAAGATATATATATATATATATATATATGTATATATATATATATATATATATATATATATATATATGGATCAGTTTGTAAGAAAATTGTAAAATGTTGCCTGGCTTTTAGAAAAATAAGGAAAGCAAAGCAAAACAAAACAAAAATACTCCCAGGAACACTTTTCCCTCTGTCTCATGATAGGAAAGATCAATGCAAGGTATTCATTACGGCATTATTTATTGTAAAAGCCCAGAAACCTGGAGTAAAAAAAAATAATGCTTCCCTTCATGGTACATTTTACCCCACTGAATGGTTTTCAAGTAGTTGGAACAATTATAAAGAGAAGTAGCAACTTAGGCCTGCATAAACACAGGCAAGAGAAGCTGATGATAATACCCCACCCCCATCACAGGCATTGAAAGCTGCCAGTGCCTAAGCATAAACTGGAAGGGCTCTGGAGAAGTGGGGGGTTGAGAAGGTGATGTGAAGTTGGGTGGTGCTCTTTATAAAGTCATCTTTGTTTCTGTAAGGATGTCTGTATGGCCAACATTCTCCCTCCCCTCTTCATTCCCCTCCTCTCTCCTCTCCTTACCTCCCCTCCTCATGCAGAACAAAGAAGAGAGTGGCGGGGATCCATGGCAGAAAACCATCAAGGTCTGGGACACATAGAAAGGACAATAAAGATAGAATAGAGTTTTAAGAAGAAAATAAGAAATTCTGCCAGGTATATAATACAGAACTTTAGCAGTTCTATAGTGTCTATATAGAGACAGGAACACAGGGATTTATTTTTATCTTTAGATATATTTTTATTAGTCCTCTGAGAATTTCATACATATATACAATGTATTTTGATCAGACATACCTCCTACGTCCCCTCCAATTCTTTCTAGAACTTCCTGTAATGGCTCTGTCCCAACTTCAGTACGCTTTTTAAAAAGCCTACCGAGTCTAGTTCTCAATGCTTGCATATGGATACATGGCATGTGGGGAGCCTACCAGAAGCCACAGCTCTGCAAAAATGACTCTTCCATTCCCTGCAGCCATCAACTGCCAATAACTCCTCATCTGGTTGGGGTGGGAGGTGTGCCTTTCTCATTCATGCTGGGATGCTGACTAGCTTGATGCTGTGTGGGCCCTGTGAAGACACAGCTGCTATGACTTCCACACATAGATTGGGGCTTTATTATGTTATTTATTGATTGATTGGTTTCATTTTCTTGTTTAGTACTAGGAATTGAGATCAGGGCCTTGCACATGCTAGTCAAGAGCTCTATCATGGACCTACATTCCAAGCCCAGGATTTATTTATTTAGGATTTCTGAGATTCCCCTGTGTGGACCATGCTGGTCTGAAACTCATACTGGCCCTCCTGCTTCTGCCCCCTTGCGATTAGACGCTTGGCTGACCACCCTAGACCGAAAAGCAAAGAATTTGAAGTTGCAGCTTGCATTTTCAATACTTTGTAGACACCTCCTGTGGCTGGTGGGGCTTCTTTCTTACCATAGTTACCAGATGAAGACGCTGAAGCGAGAGGATGCTAAAGCTCTGCTCAACCTCCCAAGTCTAGAAGGGCAGAGCTGGGATGGAAGCACCTGGAACCTCAAGGCCCACACACTGGCCTCCACTTTGGGATAGCTTCTAAGTAAGCTATTTAAGATGGCGTCTTTATCAGCTGATTGGGAAGAAGAAGGGTGTTAATGGGAGTGACTAGGGACAGACAAGGTAATGGGGGATGAATGTGATCAAAATACATTATCTACATGTATGAAATGTTGAAATGAAGCTCTTTATTATGCATGATTAATATATGCTAATTAATATATGCTAATAAAAAGAAGACTAAGAAGAAGATAGCAGTTTATCAAAGCCAGTGCCCCAACACAGAGTCTGTTCCTTCCACTGGTGAAGGGTCTCTTACTTTTCGCCAGTGAGGCTTCCTGCCCTGTTCGCACTCTGCTGACAGAGACCAGCCAGTGGATTCCCCTATTCCCTAGGAAGCACTGCACACAGAATCAGTGCAAACAAGGGCTGCAGTGGGAGGACCTACTCAGAGGGCAGGTGCTGGACTAATGCAGTGTGCAGGATTTCCCACAGTGTCTACCACATTAAAATAGCTACCTAATTAGCATCCTATCAGAGGGAGACTGAGTCAGGAGGACCTTAAGTTCAACTGTGTTTGAAATCATCTGGAACTGCACAGTGAGACTCCATCACAAAAAGAAAGATACAAACTAGAAGTAAAACAAGACTGGCTAATAGTAGGACCAGGAATCGCAGTAATGACCTAACTGACTGGGATTCAAAACCATCCCATAATAACTCTCCTTTAGAACAGAGAAACAACAGAGTCTCTCTCCCTCTCCCTCTCCCCCTCCCCTCCCCCCTTCCCCTTCCCCTCCCCCTCCCTCCCCCTCCCTCTCCCTCTCCCTCTCCCTCTCTCTCTTCCAAAGTTACATATTGCCTAGTTCTAAGTAACCTCTGTGATTCCTCTTTAGCCCATACTGCATAAGGCCTCAATTACAGTTTCTTAGAGGGTTTAATTTTTTTCTACTAAATCAGTTTCTGGAGAGTGTTTGCATATGGGCAGCTGGTCCCTGCTCAGGTCCCCAGTAAGGTGCAACTTGCTGCTGGACCCCGCAGATACTTGGATACCCTAAACCCTAAGGGCACCGAAGCGTGTATTTCCAGACACAGCTTATGTTACCACCACTACCCATTTGTTTGTTCATTGGCAGGTACTTATTGAATACCTGCTGTATACCAAGCCTGTAGACACAGTAAGTTCCCCATGAAATTTTAAATTCTTCATGGTCAAGTCTTTCTACAAAGCTCATTGAAGCTCATGGCTGGTCATTCATTTAGAAATTGGTTCTTCTGTCCAGGCTTGTGAATTGCTTTTTATGTTTGGTTTTATGGCTCTTCTATCAGAAGTCCTCTATAGGATGAGCATTTTATTTCAATAATTTTGAATCTTCAGGGACTACTCAGTACATTGCCTATCAGATTGTTAGCAAATGGTTTTGTTGATTTTAGTATCATGTTATTATAGTAATTTAAAACAAAAGGCTATGACATAGGAAGTGAAATTTAGTGCCTTTGGATTGAGACAAATTTGCCATGTGTTTGGACATATTAAAGCATGCCCATGACAGGACATTAGTGACAGATTAGTATGGGTGCAGGCAAGTATCTGAGAAAATCTGGCTATGTGGTCCTACAGCCTAGCGTATGCTCCATAAGTGAATAGACACTTTGCCAGTCATTAGAGTGAAATGCACACTAGTCACTGAAGCATGATGGGTACAGTTATACTAGTAATTAGGCATTATTCTTCCTGAGGATATACAAGCATAACATAAGCAAAGCTGTTGCTAAACACTGATCTGAGTAGAATTGTTCCTCTGTGTCGATCAAGGAAAAGGACTATTTTCCAAAGAAGGGGGTGGGAATGTGCTGAGAACAAATCTCAATTGGGTTCTTGATCTGCAGGAAAATGGGGTTCTGGTAGTTACAGGCAATCAAGTAGTTGGCACAGATGACAAACAAATATGGACACAAGGGAGTGTGTATCTGAATGTATTTTCTCAAAGTGAGCACCAGTCTTATAATACAGAAGAAAAACAAGAAGGCTAGGCGAATACATCCATCAAGGTACACTGGTTCTTAACACAAAACAAAGAAAATGCATACATAAAAAGATGGCGGGAGCCAGGCCTTGTTTACAGCTGAGAATGGGAACAAGCCTTAATTAAGATCAGCTAAACACAGGAGCCAGGTGAATGCTATGTTAAACCCACCACCAGGGGTCCTTTAGTAAATACCTGATTATGCTATTCCTCTGAAAAACCTGCACAAGGGGAATTCCTTTCTCCTAACCCTTTCATGAATAATACCACAATCCACCTATTTCCTAGGCCATTGTGTATGCCTGTGTATGGGAGTGACTTGGTTATTATTCTAAGTAATTACTATGTAGACTAGCACCCCCCCCCAGCTTTTCTAGCTCTAGTCAAGTAAATTGTAATGCCTAATTAGTTTCACTGTCTCTACTAGAAGTAAATTTGAATGTTACTGAATAGGTAACATTCTTAGTGAATTCCAAGCTCATGGTCAGCCTCAAGGACTGCCTAGGACATTGGTGAAGACTAGGGAGTCAAAAGTCAGGGAGTAAAGTTCAACCTGATTTAAGTATTTGTAAAATCATTACTTAGAAGCACCTATAATACAAGAAAGCACACAGATCCATACACCCGACTAATGCAAGGACAGAATTTGAGTATATGTGCTGTGGGAATGCCAAGGTTCCAGGCGGCTAAGTTTCCGTGAAACTCTTTGCCTCAGGATTGCTTACAGGTTTCCAGGCCTGTCATGCGAGTCACTACTGGAGTGGATGTAGCAGGAATGAAAGCTGCCAAGTATGACTATTTTTAACTGTCACCTTGACACAACCTTGAATCATCTGGGAGTTGTCTTCACTGTAGGAATTGTCTAGATCAGGATGCCAGTTGTCTTGGTTATTAATTGATGTGCTAAGTCTAGCCCAAGATGGGCAGTCACCATTCCCAAGGCAGAGGATCCTGCATTGTATCAAGAGAGGTAAACAAGCAAGCAGGCCCCATACATTCTTTTCTTTCTATCTTTAACTATAGATTTGACAAGCCTAGATATTGAGCTCCTGCCACTGCAACTTTTCTATTATGAAGGCTTATAACGTGGGATTATAAGGTTAACAATTCTATAGAGGATGCTTTATCTCCTAAATTGCTTTCTTATCTGGATATTTTATCACAGCATTTTAAATGAAACTAGAATATGGTGCTGGTTAGTTTTCTTCAACTTGACCAAAATTTAAACATACTTAGGAAGAGAGATTTCAATTGAACTTTCTCCATCAAATTGATCTGTGGCCATGTCTGTGGGATATTTTTTGATTGTTAATTGGTGAAGGATGGCTTGGGCTGTATAAAAAAGTAGGTGCTGAGCAAGCCAAGTGAAGGAAGCCAATACTTATCCATGATTCTGCTTTAGTTCCTGCCTTCAGCTTCCTGCCTTGAGCTCCTGTCCCAACTTCCCTCAATTATAGACTGTAGCCTGAAAGAGCAAATAAACCCTATCTCCTCAAGTTTCTTTTGATTGTAGTGTTTATTACAGCAACAGGAACCAAACTAGAATAAACCCCAACCAAAGTCCTTGCTATTTTAATTAGCTTGGTGGAGAACACCTGCAATACTGCCTTCTGGAGGCAGAGGCAGGAGGATTGGGGGCCAGCTTAAGCAACAAAGTGAGATTCTGTCTTAAAAAAATGAACAAGCAACAACAAAACCCCAACAAAACAGATTAACCAATAAGTTTTAATCTGGAGGTGGATGTGCCATAGTATATAAGAATGAAGATGTGGGGTCCTAAATGTATGGGTACCATAATACCAGATCTTCTCTCTGACTCTGGTAGTATGCCCTTTTTCTTTAGGGAAAAAGCCTTCTTGCGTGTGGAATTAAGCCTGACTCCCGTGACTCTGCTTTCCAAGTGCTGAGAGTTCAACTGGCATAAACTCTCCACAGATCATTCCAGTTGTTCTTCATCAACTGGCTTCTTATCGAACTTCCCTCCAATAGTTGCCTTGTAAATGTATCATGGGAATTTTCCTACAAGCTTTGACCTTCTGGGAGCTTTTGAGGCTTGGCATCCATTGGCTTAAAGAATCTTCCTAAGACTCCATACTAGAGGCTGGAGAGAAGAAGGCAGCCCTTAGTTCTCCCTCAGGGATTTGTAGTTAAGCAACAACTTGTATATAAACAAGGAGAAAAGGATAATGAGCCCTGGTGGGTCTAGGTACTGTTTAAGATGCTTCAGACATGGGAATAATAGAAAGGAGGAAACAGGGTCAGTCAGCAATACCCCCTTGAGGAATCAGAGAGTGGACCAGATGATTGGATGGGCCAGATATGGAAGCTACTGGAAATAAAACTGAGTTATAGATATGCAGCCAGCGACTCTGTAATCCTCTTTTAAGACACTGCTCACACAAAGGCAGACTGATGTAATATGGGACTTGAGTCAATAGTTTCCAAACAAGCTGAAAGTTGAAGACACTGTAATTATTGATTTGACTTCACAGTGCCCCCTCCTTCCCTATATCTCCCAAAGGCTCATTAGAATGACATCCAGGCCTGAAATAGACTGAGTTTCTCCTTTGTGTGGTTCTGAACCTATCTAGAGTTTCCAACTCCAAGATGAGATATACTTGATTGAGGTTAAAAGTTCCATGAACCACATTTGCATGCTATACTCAAGAGATGTACAGACACATGTTATGGCTGTGTCTACCTGGGAATTTGGCAGAAAGGAAGCTTACCCTGTGCTCACTATCCCTGCTGTGGCACAGCTGAGGGGCACTTAGGAGACATGTGATGGCAGAGCTGATATATTAGATTCAATATTCCCCCTCAAGAAGCTCCATTTGTTCATGGTACTTGAAGATGAGTCCAGCACAGTGGACAAGTTCAAAAAGAACTTAACATCACCTTCTGGTAAGAAGTAGAAAAAATGAGGCACTGGAAGAAGGCAAGTGGTGAGCTTAGCTGAGGTGTGGAGCAATTGTCTAGTGAGTTTCATCACAGCAGTGAAGAAACACATGAAGACAAAATTGACATCCACCCACAGCCATAGAATCAGCAAAGACTGTCATCCTTGTGGTTTTGATTTTTAAGAGTGACATACAGAAATAGAACAATGCAATTAGGCAATAAAATGAGCTCCAGAGAGCTGAATATGGTGGTCACCCACCTATAACTCCAGCACTTGATGTGGAGGCAGGGGCATTAGGAGTTTGAGGTGAGCCTGGGGAATATAACCAGACCTTAAAACAAAGAAGATGAAGAGGCCACCGTAGCAGCAGGAAAGACAAAGAAGTTGGTAAAATACTTGCCGTGAAGGTGTAAGGACCTTCATGAGGTCCATCTCTGCTGTAGCACACAATTAAAGAGGAGAAGAAAAAGTAGAGGAAGAGGGAGATGAGAAGGAAGAGGAAAAGGAAGAGAAGGAGGAAGTGGAGGAGGAGGAGAGCAGCAGCAGAAGAAAAACAGCAAAATGCACACTCAAAGAAAATAAGGTGGAGAGTGAGTGCTTGAGGAAGACATGATGAAGATCTGAGGCCTCCACAAGCAACCCACACACATAATGTAGGCAGAGAGGGGAGAGAGAAGCAGGGCCTTATAGGAGGGCCAGCAGCAGCAGAGGAGAAGGGCAGCACCCCAGAAAAGGAGCTAATTCCAGTTCTTCCCAGGGAGGAAAATGGACAGAAGTCTGATTTTATGGAGTGTTTACGTACAAGAGAGCTATTGTAAGCAGAAAGGGACTTTTCTGTCCTTGCTCTTCTCCAACAAGGGAGAGCTCTCATTTGCAGGGGGAGATATATATATATATACTTTCTGTTTCTCAGTGCTAGAGATCCAATGCAGGACCTTGTATATACTAGATGGAGTCTCTACTGCTAACCCAGTCCCAGCCCAGCCCCCTGTCCTAAGCCACACCCTGGACGCTGCCTCCGGTTCTTCCTGAGGGAATGGGTGGATTCTCTTCTTTTTGAAACAGTCAAGATGAGGACAAGCACATTCCAGAGGGGAAAAAAGAGAGAAGGTGGGAGCATAACACCCCTTGAAGGTCTGACAATGTAGGCTCTGTTGTCCCATCAGAACCAAAAGGGGGTTTTATATTAGTGCCAACAGAAGCCAGTCTTCACCCCTAGCTACTCACACCCTGGGCCTATGTGGACTCTAGCCTTTCTGTCCATGTCTGCATTTGGTTGTCACAACAATCCCATGAAGCAGGGTACTGTCTTATGTGCAGGCTACTCAGTGGTTCAGACTCATACATGGGGAGGGATGGAACTCACTTAGAGCACTGGAGTGCATTTCTGAGTGCCCTGTGCTAACCCTCCAGGAGAGCCCATGCTTCCACTCCAGCCTGCTGCTGCTGTTTGAAGTCCTGAGAATGGAGTGCAGAGCCCTATGCATGCTAGCTAGACAAGCTTTCTACAGTGAGCTAGGTCCCCATCCTTCATTTCCAGTTTTTATCTCATTTCCATCTCTGACTCATTGTGCTTTAGGGAGGCAGGAAGGAGGTGTTATAATCCTTAACTTGAAATGTTTCTGTGTGTATTTTTTAAGCTTCATTAAAGTTTAATTGCTCACTATAAATATATTTATAGTCCACAACGAGATGTTTTGATGTATGTACACATTGTGAAATCATTAATCGAGCTAATTAATTTGTCCACCAATTCAGATGTTTGCTTTATTATTGTGGTAAGAGAACTTGAGACCTACTCTTGCAATCGTTTTAAATTATGCAGCATGCTGTTATTAATAATGGTCATCAATAAAATCTAGCTCTTGAACTTATTCTGCCTAAGGAATTTTTGTCCTTGACCAACATCCTCCCAATACTCACTGGCTTCTTGTCCCACTGGTCATGTGCTTCTGGGAGGTCCACTTCTTAAAATGCCACATATAAGAAAGAATATGTGAGGGGCTGAAGAGATATTGCAGTGATTAAGAGCTTAAGAGCACTTCCTGCTCTTGGGGAAGACTCAGGTTCACAACCTCGTTTCCTGGGGATCTGATGTCTTCTTCCAGACCCTTGGATACCATAGTGCATGTGGTGCACATAAATTCAAGAAGACACACAAATAAACAGATACTTTTAAAATCTTTAAAATGAAAGAAAGAGCATGTGATATGGGGGTGGTGAAATGGCTCAGTGGCAAAAGCTCTTGCCACAAAGCCTGACAACTGGAGTTCAGTCCCTTTCACCCAGATGGTAGAAGTGGATTCCCATAAGTTGTTTTTGACTTCTGTGTGGGTGCTGAGGCATAGGCAAGTGTGTCTATGTGCATGGGTGCTCATATGTGCTCTCCCATGCATTAAATTAAATAAACAAAGGAATAAATAAGTTCAACAAAAATACAATGCACAAGCCAGGTGTAATGGTTCATACTCGTAATCCCAGAAGTCAGTGGGCTGAGGTAGGAGGATTACCTCAAGGTCAAGGACAGCCTGTGCTATTTAGCAAGACTGTATCTCAAAGTAAAAAAGAGATAAATAGAAAGAAAGGAAGGAAGAAAAAGAAAGAGTATGTGATTTCTGTCTTTCTCTAGCTGGCATACATCACCCAGTTTCTTCCAGGTTCATCCGTGCTGTTACAGTGATTATATTTTATATTTTATTCTTTATACATCTTAAAGCTTATGGTTGTGCTGGGTGCTGCGGTATACGCTTGTAAGCCAAGGTTCTATAGGTTGAGGCCAGAGGATTTTGAGTTCAAGTTCAGCCTGGGCTAATCAATGAGAGAGCCTATCTCAAGAAGGAGAAGGAGAAGGAGGAGAGGGAGAGTGAAAGTGAGAGGAAGAGGAGAGGGAGAGGAGAGGGAGGGAGAAATCTAGGGGGGAGGGGGACAGGGAGGAGAAGGAAAGGGAGAAGAGGGGAGAGGAAGTAAATGGTTTTAAAAAAGAATTTCCCAGGCTCCAGCAATGTGTGCTGAAAGTCATGGCTTGGGGCAGTAGGTCAGTGCTGTGCACTTCAGTGTATATCCTGGATCAGCAGGCCATAGTGCCAGGATCTCCAGGACACAGCCTGGAGCAGTAGTGTCTTGGAAGGTGAAAGGTCTTGGGCCACCTCCTGGCTCTATCTTCAGATCCACTTTATGCTGTGAGCTAGAAAGCAATTTTGTCATTAATTTATCATTTAGCTCCTATTGCTGTGCTCCAGCAAAAACTCAAGGCAGAAGTCAATTCTTAGTTTCAAACAAACCAGTAGCCTTACCCTCAAGATCACCAAAGGGCTTTGGCCATGTTAATAGTCACTAATGGGTTGCTGTAGCTAACTTAGCCCTCATCCAATTTCAGAAATACTCAGACAAGTTGAGAGTGAGAGAGAAGCACTCTGGTGGCTGCTGGGAGGTTTGATTTTAGTTTTGTCACTGTTTTGACCAAACAACCAATAAGAAGCTATTTAAGGGAGGACGGGTTTATTTTGACTCCTGGTTCAGATGATAAAGTTCATCATGGTAGGGAAGGTGTGGCATTGGGAATGCCAGAGGCACTATGTCCTGTCTTCTGGACCCCGGCCATGGGAAGGTATGGGCATGTTCCTCATGATTCTTTGTCATCAGTAAACCCCTATGGAAACACCACAGTCATACCCAGAGCTGTGTTAGTGCACTTGAAGCTTCTTAACCCAATCCAGGTGACTCCTGAAATTCACCTCCACAGGTACTCCCACTCTTCCAGTAGAAGGAAGCTTCCAGGTTGGGGTGAGCATGGGAAAGCAGACAGGGCAAGAAAGAGCAAGGAGCTTTAAGCCCAATGACGGTTTCCCTCAGCCAGAGACAAGTGGAATAATACACAACAGTGTACTGGCCTCTTGGATGGTTCCAGAAAACAGATCTGAATGTGCAGGCTTTTTATGAAGGCATCTCTGAGTCTGGACCATAATACCTTGATTCTAACTTTGTATGATTATAATTCTGAGTCTCCTTCCCCACACGAGGAGAAAACTGCTTGAGACATGGGAACATCAGTCCTGGACCACTTACTTCAGCATCTCTTACTCTGCCTGAAAAACCTTCACATGGAGCTACTGTAAGCCACCAGGTCAGGACTGGAGTCTTCACAGTTTAGCAAAGTGACAGACAGAAATGATGGGTAGCAAGAGAGCATAGAAAAGCCCAGAAAAGATGCTTGGTAACACAGAACAACAAACAGAAGTTCTTCACATTTATTTCAATTCTTTGAGAACTGCAGAGATGACACAGTTTTACACACACACACACACACACACACACACACACATACACACACACATTCTACGTTGTGATGTTCAGGATAATTTCCACAGACACTTGGAATCCCAGCTGTGGATATGGGAAGGGCAAAGAATCCCTGCCCACACTAGACATGCTATCTTAGAGAAGGCAGAGGGCTGGGCTAGCCCTGTGAGCTTTCCATCTTCACAGACTTTCGTTCTTACAATCAGATTGGGAAAGCCAGCTGTCTTTGGAAAGAGACCTAGCCTGGGTTCCAGTTCACAGCTAACTAGCAGATTGACTTTTACCCAAAACTAGTATGCATAACAGTGCTTGTATTGTATTGTATTGTATTGTATGATTTCTTCTAGTAAAAAAAAAATCTATCTGTCATCTATCTATCTATCTATCTATCTATCTATCTATCTATCTGCTCAGCACAGTGCTAGCATATTCATCTCTGCTTGGGATATATTAGATAGGGGCGGATCTAGCTATAAATGCTACCTACCCAGAGATATCAAATGAGATTAAGGGACATCATTGGTAGAGCCGAGAAACAACAGAAACCATGGTGCTCTTCAGGTGAGGTCTCTCCATTTGTCTCACCCCTGCACATTGTTTTCAGAGTGATAAGCATGCCTATAAAAGTCCATCTTGATGAAAGAGATGCCTGGGAGGGAGCTTCCAATCCAGGGGCAATTAACCTGACTAGAAAATTTTAAGCAACCGAGAAGTCTGCCTCATTACAAGCCACATGTGCAGATATGGCAGCCACCCTGAGCCCGTTGCTGCGGCTCCACACGTCAAGTTGCTGGAGAAGTACTTTAAAAGGAGGAACTGTGTCCTAAGAAATGCCTTTCAGCCAGTGGGAAACTATCTCTTCCAGGGCACCCTGGCTCCCTCATAGCCACACCTTCATCTCCACAAAGATGAGTAAACAAGTCCCGAGAACCAGAGAAATACCACACATGCTTTTAAGTCTTTCTCCTTGGGTATATCCAGGTATAGTCCATTTCAAAGTATTGACTTGACAGTTTCTATCCAAATGGCCATGTTCTTCCTGTTCTCCCTTTGTGTCTAAGACAATCATAGGTTAGGGTCCTGGGAGAGCATCAAAGTACGGGGAAGAGAATGGAGGGAATTCTGAAGGCCTTGGAGTGGCTGGTGTCTAGCCCAGTTGGTAGAGCTCAAGTTCAGTCCTCTCAAGGCTGTGGGACCCATCCCATGACCAGACAAGCTAACAAGTGGCTTGTAGAGGGGAAAGGGGGAAATGACTGTGTAGAATGCTTATTTCCTGGTTCCAGGCACTTAGAATTTCTATACCTATGATTTTCTAGCTCCAACATGGACTATAGGCAACTACAAAGCAGTGTGAGCCTGAAGCCAACTTGATCTACCTTACAGTAAGAAAAGCCATGCTACCTGCTGATAGCAGGCAAGGGAAGATGCCAGCCAACCCCAGTTTGATGCCAGCCTTTGGCCTTCATCAGGAGGTGGTAAACTGTCCACGTGTGTGTGCAGATCACTCATATGTAGAACATAAAGCAGGCAACTGGGAACCAGGAGGAGTAGGGCCATCATTTATCTGAAATATGCTTTAATTTGGATTTGACTCTTTAAGGCAGTTTTATGTGATCTGATTTCCTGCCTTGAAAATAGTTATGGGCTAAAATCAAAGGAGGGCAAGAGACAAGAATATCTTTGTGCCGAGTCTGTCCAGTTGCAGACCTCTGTTGGGGTATCAACTGGCTACCATAACTTTATAATGGTGGGACATTTAGATATAATATCCTAGCTGGGCGTCTGTGAACCTTCTGTACTTCAGATCACAGTCTGTAGTTTGGTTGTTCAGGATTGGCTCAGCTGAGCCCTTGCACACTGGAGACCCATGTGAGGCAAAAACAGGCCAAGTTCATCTGCATACTCTACACATACATGTAAGCCTACAGATTCCCAGGAGCACTGATGGCAGAGAGGCCTCTGGCAAGGATACTGTGTGGACCCGGTAAAACACCCACACAGAGAAGGCAGCACTGAGGCTCCTGGATGTTCCCACCTGATGGTAGTAGTGACAATTTGGGGATTTTGGTTCCTTTAAAATCACAGAAATATTATAAGTGTTTTTATTTTAATTCCCAGTGTGGGGATATGGGATTGTTTCTCAGACTGACCACAGCAGCTGACTATGTTTTGCCTAGTGCTCTAGCAGAGGCATAGTTCTGCCAGCTGTAGATAGTTTCTATGATTGTGTGCTGTCTGAAATTCTGAGAACTTTTCAGAGGGTATGTAAATGCCAGGGCCCCATAGGCAGAGTTGGTGTTTGTTGGTCATTTAGGGAGGTTGGTTGCAGATTGTTAGTAGCCATGCTCAAAGAAGAAACAAAGGAAAAGAAATTAGATTTAGGGATCTCTCCCTCCCTCTCTCCCTCCCTCCCTCCCTCCCTCCTACTCTAATTCTCTGTCCCTCCCTATCTCCTTTCTCTCCTATCTAGTGATAGAGTATGAAACCTGGGAGATAAAGGGTGAGATAAAGAAGAACCCACAAAGAAGCAAAGGCCGGCTACAAAGGGTCCATGTGTATTAGTTACTTTTCTGTGGCTGTGACAAAATACCACGAGCAAAGCTTAGAAGAGAAAAAGGTCTATTTTTTTTCTTTCAGTTCCAGAGGGATAGAGTCCATTGTGGTAGGGAATGAATGGCAGCAGAAGGAGGAAGCTAGGTGACCACATTTCATCCACCCAGGAAGCAGAGACAAAGAACAGGAAGTGAGCCAAAGCTAAACACCTCAGAACACACTCCTAGTCTCCTACTTCCTCCAGAGAGGCTCCAAGGGTTCCATAACCTCCCCAAACAGCGCCACTAACTAGGGACCAAGTGTGCAAACATATGCTTCTAAAGTGAACATTTCCCATTCAACCCATCACAATGGACAGAGAATGAACACTGTGGCCAGGGATAGGAGCCCAGCACAGTGTGCTCAGGAAGTATTGATACAGTGTACACCACATGTATCCAGTGGGCCCACATGTACCATGTGCCCACATGTACCCAGTGTGCCTACATACACCCAGCGTACACCACATGTACCCAGTGTACTCATATGTACCCAGTATACCCTCATGTACCCAGCGTACAGCACATGCACACGCACCTCAGGCACACACACTACATGTATTGTGCCTTGACACATGCACCCATAATTCCCATCTGAAGCTGACTTTTGGGCATTCAGGTGCTACACACTCTTGATCCATTTTCTACATAGTCCCATTCAGTGAGCAGCAATATGGAAACCTCAGCAAGCATGTGTTTTCCCAAGAGCTCCAGCTTGTGCTGTCTGTCTGCTATAGCAAGGCTAACAAGCCACTTCTGCCAGCCTGGAGTGAGCCCAAGAAGGGAAAGCAGGTGAGGACACAGGATCAAGCAGAGGTCTGTGTCCTCAAGTCCCAGTCAGGTGATAACTGTCTTACAGGGGACAGAATGTCTGAGGTTACAAGACCAAGAAGACTGGAAGTCCACTATGATAATGTCAATAACTAACAGTCACCTCTGAGAGCAAGCATTTGTTGTTGTTTAAGATTTATCTTATTTTTAATCGTGTTCATGTGTATGTGATGTGCATGAAGTATGTGTGTGTGAGTATGTGAGTGAGTTCAGGTATGTATGTGAGTATGTGTAAGGATGTGTGTATCTGTACATATGTGAGAGTGTGTGTGTGTGAAATGAGAGAGTGTGTGTGAAGTATGTGTGTGTGAGTCTTTGAGTATGTGTTTTAGTGTATATAAGTGTGAGTGTGTGAGTGTGATAGTGTGTGTATATGTGGGAAGTATGTGGGAAGTATATGTGTGTGAGGGGGTTAATGAGTGTGTGTGTGTGTGTGTGTGTGTGTGTGTGAGAGAGAGAGAGAGAGAGAGAGAGAGAGAGAGAGAAATTGGGGGTGGTTGGTCCTTGGCCATGTCTGTAAGGGATTGTCTTAGTTAATATTTGAAGGTCCAACTTACTGTGCAGGACCATTTCCTAGGCAAGGGCTTCTGAAGTGTATAAGGGTGGAAAGATAGAGCTGAGCACAAGCAGGCAGCGGGCACACATTCACTTGTCTCCTCTGTGGAATATGGATGTGGTGTGACTTCCTGCTTCAAGCTCCCGAGACTGTGTCTTCCCCACAGTGACAGTCTATAGCCTGGAGCTGTGAGCTAAAATGCTACCTTTTCTCCCCAGGTTACCTTTCACCAAAAACATTTTGTCACACAACAGAAATGAGACAAGGGAACCTTCCATTGTTCTTTGCTTGTTTGCTAGGCCTTTCACAGGCCAGGCGCTTTGCTGTATGTGCGCTGTAGAGCTGGCCACCAGCCCTTGGCTGCTCACACACAGGAAGTAAAGGTGCACCATGCCCAGGCAGCCTATCTATGGGCAGTGAGCACAGTGATGGTAAGGCTGGCACATTTGTGTCCAGCTCCAGCTTTATTCTCTATCTCTGAACTGGACTTCCAAGATTTCTGCTGCCCTTGGAGAAAGGAAGTAGAGTAAAAAGTTCTAGCAGAAATTTAGGGGCAAGATGAAGCATACAAATATGCAACAAAAATTGTTTCTAATTAAGTCTGACCCAAACATGTAAATTGTATTATTTTCTGCTGAGTTGCACAACAACAACATATACAACAATATGTCAATCACAACCCCAACCTCTCAGAGAATTCACAAAATGCAGTTAGTTTGAACTGCATTGCTTTGCGCCTGGGTCACTGCTCTGCGCAGTAGTGGAGAGCAGTCACTCTTCCCTTGGGGATGCTCTGATCTGAGAGACTCCTATCTCCTGGAGACTCTCCTGCTTGGTTCAAGAAAACCCAAGAATGGATCCCATGAAACTGAATGATTGTGGTGACTACCTTATAATACAAGTGCCTCCAAAGCAGCGTCACTGCTATGTCCTGTCTCTGGAGAGCCCGGCTGATGACGCTCCAGCAAGACAACACGCTGATATATTAAGTTAGATATCAGTGGCCAAGTCTGGGGTTAAGGTCACACACAGGCTCAGCAGACACCAATCCACATGTTTTCAGTTCAAGGTAAATTGTAGGAAGTTTCTTGGAGGCAACTCAGCTAAGAAAAGCCCAATCTTTAAGGAAATTTAATTCATTGAGAGTAAAAACAAACTCTGAGAAGAGCTGTACAGTCCTACACCTGCATTCCTACAATCTTCCTCTCAGGGCTACTTTTAGGAAGCCTAGAGAGACCTTGCTCTGGTGTAAATATCCCCACTAAAAGTCACATTGAAATTGAATGTGCAGTATTAGGTGCAGTATTAAGGAGTTGGTCCAGATGGATTAGGAGGTTCCTGGGGCATGGGGTAAGCTCTCCAAACCATTGGCGCAATCAATGGATTTTTCAAGGGAATGGCTTTGCTATGATAGTTGATTCTTTGTGATAAGATCACTACTTTCCCATGTGATAACCTCTGGCATGTGATGGGCCAAGAAGGTCATGTGCAGCACAGTGGAAATCACTCAGCGGAGAAGGGTTTGCTGCACAAGCATGGGGACCTGTGAACAAATTCACAGCACCCACATATAAGCCAGACATAGTGGCAGATGCCTATAACCAAGCACCAGGGGATAGAGACAGGCAGATCCCAAGGGCTCACTGGCCAGGCTGTCTGCTTAAAACCACAAATCTCAGATTTAGTGAGATTCTGTCTCAAAAACCAAGATGGAGAAATAATGAAGGAAAACATACTGATAGCAACCTCTTTCCCATATACACACATGTATATACTACCTCCACCCCCACCCCCCCGCCCCACACACACACCAGATGCTACCTGTTGATCATGAACCTTCTAGGTTTTGGACCAATGTACTGTGTAAATCTCTACTCATTATAAATTACTTAGCACATGACGTTCAGTTATAGCAATACAAAGCAGACTAAGACAGATAATTTCCTTTCAAAATCTCTGGCTCAAATGTGGCGATAAATTCCCTCCATTTGCTCCCCATAATCCAGTTGTCCTAGCACTGGGGCACTTTACTAAACATTTATGGTCAACAGAAAAAGGAAGAAAGTAACCAACAGTTTGATGCCCTCAGACCAGTGTCGCCCCATCATCTGGAACAGCTGCTCACCTATCCTGCCCTCTGCCTGCCTCCAAGAGGCCAAGATCATTTCAGCCTGGAAATGCCATCAGGCAAAGGAGGGAGACATAGCTCCTCCCCAGCACCATCCCTGCCACCATGGGGCCTCTGGGCTCTTTCACCTGTCAGTGTATTAACTGATGCTGCAGGTGGAGCCTGGGTTCCCACTCCTGCTGGGCGAGTGCTCTACTGCAGAACTACTTCTGACCCTGTGCTTTGATGCTTCTGCAGTTTTCTCTCTGCTCATATGTGCTCTTGCCCAATGGTGTAAACAGTGAGAAACAATGAGTGCACCTCTGTTTCGGTTGGAGTGGGTTTCATGGCAACCTCCATGATGGATTGAGTTTCCTTATTGCTGAGTATCAGCAGCTCAAAAGGAGCAATCACATGGTCTGGCAGAGGTTTTAACAATGGTTCCATAGTCCTCACTGCAGGCCATGGCACAATGACTTACAACATGCGGAGGCTCCAAATGGGCCCAGTGCACCCTAGGTGTTCATTGGTGGGAGATTACTGTCCTCTGGGATAGATTTTTATCAGCATTGCAATATTGGTGGGCATCTCTACTAGTCCAAAGAGCCATAAAGTCTAATCAAGGCTGTCTTAGTCAGGGTTTCAATTCCTGAACAAACATCATGACCAAGTAGCAAGTTGAGGAGGAAAGGGTTTATTCAGCTTACACTTCAATACAGCTGTTCATCACTGAAGGAAATCAGGACTGGAACTCAAGCAGGTCAGAAAGCAGGAGGTGATGCAGAAGCCATGGAGGGATGTTCTTTACTGGCTTGCTTCCCCTGGCTTGCTCAGCCTGCTCCTCTTATAGAACCCAAGATGGCCACCCCAGAAATGGTCCCACCCACAAGGGGCCTTTCCCCCTTGATCACTAATTGAGAAAATACCCCATAGCTGGATCTCATGGAGTCACTTCCCCAACTGAAGCTCCTTTCTCTGTGATAACCCTAGCCTGTGTCAAGCTGACACATGAAACTAGCCAGTACAAAGCCAAGTAAGCACCAGGTCTAGGTTCAAGCATGACATGTGTTCAGACCTCTCAACACTCTGGAATGGCCTGACCTGGGTCAGCAGATGAACTGTGTGGCCGGAAAGAGTGTCTATGAATCAGAGACAGGCTAAGCTGGAGGGAGACAGGCCAGTGCTTCTTCATCTGAGCTATCCTCACACTCACCCTTCCCAGGATTTCCTTAATTCCCAGCTCTGCTTTTGCCCCACCCTTGACCTCAGCTTCCAGTCACAAGGGATTGTGCCATCTGAGATATGTCCACTAGGATCACTACACAGAAATGATGGAATGACAGACAATGTTCTCCTTTATTAAGTTTAATTATATTTATTTAGTGTGTGTGTGCTCACATATGCCTGCATGTATGTGTGTGTGCACGCATGGGTGCATGTGTGTGCCTGTGCCTCTGCCACAACATGTCTTTAGAGGTCAGAACAACTTGTAGGACAGTTTCTCTCCTTTCACCTTGTGGGTATCAGAGACTGAACTCATGTTGTCAGACTTGGTGACAAACATCTTCACCTGCTGGGCCACTGTGCTAGCCTTGCCTTCTATTTTTAAAGACACTTAATAATACCTATAAATGTTAAGCACACTCTAGCCTATATCTTCCTGTGTATTCTAGAGTTCACTGTATTTCATTATCAGGCTGCCAGGAGGGTGATCCCTACTGGGTTACTAATTACTAATTACTATTTTTATTACATTTAAGAGATTTTGTTAAATTTTTTGGTGATTTGTTTTGCTTTGTAATTAGATGCTGTGAATGCATTAGAAAGTTTTTAATGTGATCTTGTGATTTTATTTAAAAGTCACATTGAAAAGGCAAAAAGATTCAAAAGGCAAAAAGAGCTCGGTCTGAGGAGACTGAGGTAGAAAGCATGTAAGTGCACATCTTTGAGACCAGCCTTGGCAAGAGAACAAGATCCCCATTTCAAAACAACAGCAATGACAACAATGACAACAGCAACAACAAAATCACATGAGAAGAAACACACATGACCATGAAGGTATCTCAGTGTCTGGGCACTCACCCACCGTGCATAAGTCTCTGAGTCAGTCCATAGCACCACAGAAGGGCAGGCAGCAAGGTAATGATGGAGGACGTGACTGTAGGCTCCCTCTCATGACATCTTGTCTGGGAGTCCATGGAATCTACCTAGTGACAGTGAGATATTCTTTACTGTTTCTGCTGTGTTGGCACATGCACATGCAATTCTGGGTGCTATGGTTTGCACATCAACTGG
>LR753328.1:1829553-1891596 GCA_902729485.2 Mus minutoides | reverse complement strand
GGAAAGATGGTGCGGCGCGAGTGCTCTGGCTGGGAGAGGCCCAGCCTCCGGTGGGACGGAGTTCTCGGATCCTGCCCGTGGGGGGAACTGCTGACCCGCTGCTCCCAAAACCACCTCTGCACTCACGCGTAACCCCAATGCGATCTTAAAGTCCTGGGGTGTCCCTAGCTGTGTCCGCTGGGCTCAGAGGAAAGATGGCAAGGCGGCCGGGTGTTCTGGCTGGGAGATCTAGGATTATTTTAATAAACACATATTTTAATTTCTTAACAGGGCAAACGTCAATAGATGCAGCCTAAGTAGACAGAAGGCTTTTGGAGTATTCAATAGTTTTGAAGATTCTTAAAGGGTCATGAACTTACCAGGCTTAAATATCTTACTGGACTCAGGGAGAAACTGAAATACTGGGGCCTGGTCAAGATGAGCATCTCACCTACAAAGGCCAGAACAGCATCTGCATACCTGCAGGGCTCCCCTGCCAAGTGTCTTGCAGCGGGAGTCTGAGGCACTGTGCCTGCCTTGAAGCAAACTGTGATGATATCAAAGTTGCTCTGAGTCACAGGGACTGTTCTCAAATGTTCTTGGAGCTAAAGTATTTCAGTCACCATCTCTTCCCACGGGTGAAGACCGCATCTGCAGCTGGTGCGGGTGTGTCCTAGCGAGTCAAAGAAGATAGATGCTTTTCTCCCTTCTAACACGTACCACCTAAGATTATTCATGCCCATGAAAGGTTTCCCCAAGAAAAGGTTTACATAAGTTTACAGTGAGCACCAAGAAAGCCAAGGGCTTAGCAAATAGAAAATGTCATGAGGCTCTGGATTTTGCCTCTCGGTCTACATTGACTTTGTGTTAAACAGTTTCTGTTACTGTGATAAATACTGGAAGCAGCCAAATTATAAAGAGGAAAGGTGTGTTATGATTTATGGTTTCACCTTATGCTTGGTTGGCCAGCACACTGCATCATGTCACAACTCATAATACAGGAAGTGCCCCGCTCATTGTCAGTCTTGAAGAAAAAGAAAGGAAGCTATCAGTGTTAAGGCTATGCTGTCCACAACATAGCTCCCTCCAACTAGGCCCTGCTTCCTAAAAGAAATCCACCACTTCCAAGTAGTGCCACAGTCTGGGGATGGATTCTTGAGTGTGTGACTGATAGTAGAACAGCCATGTGGGGGTCATTTCAGCTCTACTCTGTAACAAACCCATCTGTGTTTCTGATCAGTTTTCAAATCATGACCTCTAGTCCACCATCTTGTTGAGATGCCTGTTCTGTGCTCCAGCCTAGCCCAGCCCTTCAGAGGCTCTGGAGAGGTATAGATGTCTGGGCTTTCTCGGCCTTCACAGGCAACTGATTGGCTCATGTCTGAGCACATCCTTTAATCAAATGTGAAGAGGGCTGTGCTCTGACACCTTCCCCTTCTCCGAGGGTTGGAACACTTTAATCCCTCTAATAGGGCTCCTAACCTCAACCCCATATTTCTTCACACTTAAGCTGAGACCTATTTGTTTTTTATCTTGCTGCCAAGGCTTCTTTCCAGAATAGAATCTGAACAAATGAGCTTTGTGGGTACAGTTTAATTTCTAGAGAAATCCCTAAAATGGAAACCCAAGTGTCTCTGTGACTGAGTGTCTGGGAGACCTTTCATCCATGCTGCTTCTGCGACTGAGTGTCCTGGCCCAGTCTAACATCCACGCTGTTTCTCTTCCAGCTCCATTCCTTTCTTGGTTCTCTCTTGGAAATAATTTACCTTTAATCTCCCTTCAGCTTTTCCACATGGACAGAAACATCCACAGCAGAAGAGTGGAAGCACTCACCTCTGCCCTACTTTATCTTGCCCAACTACAAAGCAAAGGTTTTAGCAGATCCATTTGCAATCAGTCTTCATGAACACCAAGGAAAAGGGGGAAGGTGAGACGCATGGCTCAAGCACAAGGATCTGCATTTGGATTCTACTACACAAGAGAAAAAGCTGGACGAAGAAGTATGTGCCGGAAACCCCAGTGCTGTGAGGGATATAGACCAAGGGCACACTGTGGCCTGTGGCTGCTAGCCTAGCTTCAGCTCAGTGAGAGACCCCGTCTCAAGGAATGAGGTGGGGATTTATAGGGTGGGACATTTACCATCATTCCTGGCTTCTGTGAGAATGGACAGGTATGGGTACCCAACCACACACAGGTGCATACACCTGGACAGGTATAGGTACCCAACCACACACAGGTGCATACACCTGGACAGGTATAGGTACCCAACCACACACAGGTGCATACATCTGGACAGGTATAGGTACCCAACCACACACAGGTGCATACACCTGGACAGGTATGGGTACCCAACCACACACAGGTGCATACACCGCACACAAGGTCAGGGAGGAGAAGCAGGGACTCTGTTCACTCAGGATGATGTGGACCTACCCATATCTGCAGGTACCAGAATGTGCTCTGCAGGTAAGATGACGTGGTTAGGGTGGGAACAAATTTAGTGGCTTTTACTTGACTCTCTAAGGAAATGTTGGCCTTCAGGGGGAATTTGATCTATCAGAGTCCTAAATATGAATATATTCTTGTAGAAGAAGAAATACGTCCATCTGTCTGGGCATATTTTTTGTGTGGAGGGTTGGTTTAGCTGGTCCAGTTAGAAGGATAAATCAGTCTTAGAAGCATTTGGATGGTGTTGACAATGTTGGGTCTGCCACAAAAGTCCATGTGGTCACTGGATAGAATGGATAGATCTCCTCCTCCTCTTCGTGTGTCTGTGCACACATGCATGTACCTGTGCACAGACATACATGCTATGGCACCTATGTGTTTGTCTTCATCCTCCAACTTACTTACTTAAGGTCTTTCTGTGCTTCTTCTGCTATGTGTGTCCACATGAGCTTCTGAGAATTCTCCTGTCTGTGCCGCATCTCCCGTCAGGAGCACTGGATTACAGATACTCCCTCTACTGTATTCAGCTTTTATGTGGGTTCTGGGCATTTGATTTTAAGTCCTCACATGTGAGCAGCAGGTGCTCTACCCACTGAGCCATCACCCCAGCCACACGGATGGATTTTGTTAGTAGAGGTCACCAAGGACAAAAAATAAGAACCAGCTTGGTAGATGGGAAGAGGTGAGTCCTCTAACCTGTGTCCGTATGCACTGATTTGCTTCTGTCATTCCATTAAGCACAGATTGGAGAGTCATAGTCACTGGACTGTTGTGGTGACCACACACCATGACCAAGACAATTTATAAAAGAAAACTGTTAACTCAGGCCTTGGTTACAGTTTCAGAGGGTTTGTACTTGAATGATGTGTCAGGGAATGTGGTAGCAGGCAGGCATGACACTGGAGCAGTAGCCGAGGGCTCACATCTGATCCATAAACAGCAGACAGAGTGAGTATAACTGGGCCTGGCTTGGGTTTTGAAACCTTAAAGTCCTATCTTCAGTGTCATACCGCCTCTAAGGAGGCCACACCTCCTCCAAGGAGGCCACACCTCCCCCAAGGAGGTCACACCTCCTCCAAGGAGGCCACAAACCCTAATGCTTTTTTTCATTAGATATTTTCTTCATTTACATTTCACATGTTATCCCAAAAGTCCCCTAAACCCTCCCCCATCCCCTGCCCTGCTCCTCTACCCACCCACTCCCACATCTTGGCCCTGGTGTTCTGTTCCCCTGTACTGGGACATATAAAGTTTGCATGACCAAGGGGCCTCTTTTCCCAGTGATGGCCAACTAGGCCATCTTCTATATATGCAGCCAGAGACATGAGCTCTGGGAGTACTAGTTAGTTCATGTAAACAGCCCACCAACTGGGATCTAAATATTCAAGTCTATGATCCTATGAGTGACATTCTCAGTTAGGCTGCCACATGGAACTCCAGAATAATTCATTTATAATTATATATATATATATATATATATATATATATATATATATATATATATATATAAAATTTAACACATAATTTATAATAAATAATAACTTATCCAAAAGCACCATTTTTTGAATGCCAAATAAAGACACAGACACATTCTACTACTCTCTTTTGGTTGCATTTCTGCTTGTCACCAAAATTGACTCCAAGAAATAAATATTGATGTGTGTGATTTTCAGGGGTCTTCTGGTCTGACAAGGATGAGATGCACATAGAACTTTGTATTGTGGCACATGTAGACAACACACACACACACACACACACATGCACACTTGAGCACACACACATACACATAAACATAGGCACATAACTGCACACTTATGCACATGTGCATACACATGCACATTCATGCATACACACATACATACATGCACATACACAAATGCACACATGCATGCACAGGCACATACATGTACATACATACACACATGCACACACACAAATAAATGAATATAATAGATAATCAAAACATTAAAGTAATTGGCTACGGGGCGGTGGTGGCGCATACCTTTAATCCCAGCCCTTGGGAGGTAGAGGCAGGCGGATTTCTGAGTTCAAGGCCAGCCTGGTCTACAAAGTGAGTTCCAGGACAGCCAGGGCTATACAGAGAAACCCTGTCTTGAAAAAACAAAAAACAAAACAAATAAAGCAACTGGCTTTCTTCTGTTGGGCACTTCAAGGAGAAAAGGAAGGGAATGGGTGAAGGCATTTATTTGGTCACGGATGTGACTGTTTCTAGCATAAGTTTATAGTCCTTTTGAACCTTTTAACAGTTTATATTGTTTTTATTTATGTATCTGTGTATATGTCTATGAGACTGTATGCTCTGTGTGTGTGTGTGATGTGTGTGTGTGTGTGTGTGTTGGCTGTAGTGGTTAGAAGAGGGCTTCAGACCCCCCTGGGTAACCTGGGTAGTGTTTTGTGGAGACTGGTTGTGGTTACACCAAGCTTGATTTCCATAAACTTTCATTACAATCTCTCTTTGCCCCTCACTTATCCCATGCTTCTCAAAACAATAGACTCTTTATTCTCCTGTATGTTATCGAACTGTGTTGTGAACATGGCAGGTCCATTGTACTTGGTGAAGTTTTTACTATCTAATCTTTGAGCTTGGACTTTTACATGGCATGGTGATTTTACAGGCATTTGTTACCAGGGTCCTTTGCAGCTTCTGTCTGTTATAGATGCTGATCAACCTCAGTGATGTCTAGGAATGTCCCGAGATGCAGAGTGAGAAATGTTCTGTGACTACCATAGAGATGCATCCACTGAAGTACAGAGAAACGGATACACCTCTACCAATCAAGACTTCATCTCACACAGGCCGACTAGAGGGCCCCACCGAAGGACAGCTTTCCTTCACCTCTTGATGGCTAAACAGTGCTCACATCTCCTGATCTGAGCTACTTGCCGCCATATGTGCTCTTTCTAAGGGGAGTTTCTGAGTGATGTATGTTGAAGATCTGAGCTAGCCTAGGTTAAGGATGGTTTTTGTAACCTATCCCATCCACACAAACATAAAAAGGAAAAAGAATTGTGAATGTTGCATGGACTCCTGGGTCACTGTTTGACTCAGCTGCTGATAGAGGAGTTTTTCTACGAACACTACAGTTCTCTGCAGCACAGTTCTCATGACACAGCGTTTCTTCAAAGAATCCATCAAATAGCTGAAAGCCACCAAATATAGACAACACACACACACACACTCTCACACATGCATACACATAAACATAGGCACATGACTGCACACTCACACACATATGCATATACACACACACACACCCCTAAGCTGCCTGTGCCATCATTTAGACTTTGATTTCTTCTAACTTTTACGTTCAGAATATCTACCCTTATCTAGTTCTCTCTCTCTCTTTCTCTCTCTCTCTTTCTCCCTCTCTCTCTCTCTCCTTTCTCCTTCTGTTTGTCTGTCTCTCATCTTCCCCATTAATGTTTAGTATCTGAGACCTGAAACCTTCCTGATTGTCCCAGGACTTTATCAGGATGCTGCCAGCCACCCTGTACTTTGGAGTGCTGGTTCTGTGTTGGCCGCTTGTGCTATTTGTTTTTAGGATGTTTTTGTTTTTTGTCTACTTGAGTTTTTGAGGCAGAGTCTCACTATGTAGCCCAGAGTAACCTTCAGCTACTTGTCCTCCAGCCTCTATATCCTGAGGCCTAGAACTTCAGGCATGAAGCATCACTCTCAGTAGGATGTCTCAATAGGATGCTGGCATCTGCAAAGTTTAAGCACTAAAAACTGGGCAGTCACTGATCCCTGGTTGATAATTATAAAACACTGAATATAAAATATACATCAATTTAGGAAGCACTAAAAAGTAAAAGAAAAATAGAATTTCAAAGTTGATTAAATAGGATGTGTAAAGATGTTTTAAGGTAAGAAATGGTGTATAAAACAGACCGTCACATGTGTCACGTGGTGTGTGTGTGTGTGTGTGTGTGTGTGTGTGTGTTCATGCACATGCATGCTTGCCATAGCACATATGCAGAAGTCAGAGGACAATTTGCAAAAGTCAGTTTTCTCCTTCCATCTTGTTGATATTATGAGTCGGACTTAGGTTACCAAGCTTCGGGGCAAGCTCCTTTACCCACTGAGCCATCCTGCCAGCCCAAAGAGTTTGTTTCAGTTCCATATTTTTGCATTAATTTAGTGGTGTCACCGGGCATGGCAGTTATTGTTTATTACCATGAGATGCAGACCCCAGATATTCCTGTCTCCATCTCAGTCTGTCCTCTGCCTGTTCTGGAGTCTAAGCTTACCCATGAATTCACTTTACCTTGAAGCAAAAGTGGGGAGAGCTGAGGTGCCTCCGTTCTCAAGCTGATGCCACTGGGCAGGTCCGCGCTGGGTACCAGATAGGACTGGGAGAGGACAGAGGCTGCTTTCCTCCCTTCATCTATGCTTCCTGCTGGAGCAGAGACTGGATGGAGGCTGGACTGGGCTCCAGCATGAAGAAATGAGTGTGACATGGAGGAGGGGAAAGGCCTGCACAGGTGGGACACAGGCAGGGAAAACAGGGAGCTAAGCGTTTTTTGGGCTTCTTGGTGTAATTCGGAGTTCTTTGTTTTGTTTTGTTGTTGTCTTTTATTTTCAATCAAAAGGGCTTCCTGATCCCATTGCACAGTTACTCTGGAATCGCCCTATCTGTTCTCAGGCGGGCAGCTGAATTCCACATGTAGCAACAACCATGTGTATATCTTTCCACGAACGCTATCAGATAGTAGGACAACTTGGAACAAACATGAACTTTCTTTAAGGTGTGTTCCCCCCCCGCCCCCGCCCAACATGCAGCTGGCGTTTCCTGCCGACTGACCCCCATGTGTTTGGAAGTCAAGGCCAACTGACAAAAACACTTTGCTCATGATGGTAGGTTAATGAGAAAGAGGAAGCCTCTTATAGACTGCTGGGCTGGCAAAAACACCCAAAACACACAGCTTTGTGTTAGCATCTCTGCAGGGAACCATGGGGTGTTAGCATAGCTGCAGGGAACCATGGGGTGAGGGACTCCAGTGTCTTCCATCCTGACTGCTCCAGGAGGACAGCCCACATGCTGTATGTATCCTATTGCTGATGCTTGCTTTCAGACTTTTTCAAGGTCTCCATCACCAGTGAGCTCATCCATGACAAGAAGGAAGGGAAACAAACCCTAGTTTGCATACCACTTGCCTGCATACTACTTGCCTGATGACTTGAGTTTGACCTGTGGTACCTACATAATGGAAGGAGAGAGCAGTCTTCTGTAAATGTATCGTGGTATCACATGATTCTTCCCCCTGAACATGCATGCACAGATGCACACACATACAAAGAGAGAGGGAGGGGCAGGAGGAGGGAGGGAGAGAGAGAGAGAGAGAGAGAGAGAGAGAGAGAGAGAGAGAGGAGAATAGACAGATATAAAACATTTATTTTTAAAAGGTCATATTAGTGGCTGCTACCTTCAACACTGCCACAGTGACCTACTGAGTTTCTGCCCCATCCTAATCTTTGAGGACAGGTTGCCTGTATGCCATAAAGTGCTCTTTAGGTGAGCTGGTGGGGTCTAGAAGGTTGTCAAAGCAAGCACCAGACAATCTCTGACATCATAACCACCCCATTTGCACACTAAGTGACAGCCAGACAATTGCCATGACAACAACTAGAAAGAAACATTAAAGGGGTGAAAAGAAGTTGAAGTCCCAGAAAATCTCAGACTCCCCTCAGAAAGATATGCCTAGCCCTGTCTTCTCTGCATCCACAGCTTCCTGGTGCCAAGTTAATGAGCTGATCGCCTGCTTAGTCACCACAGCTCCTAGTCCTGGCCAAAGAGGAGAGTCTCCTTCACGGCCCAGGGGATGCTGAGTCTTGCCACACAGTTCCAAGGAAGAAATTTCCAAAGTACCTACAGCAATCCAGGCTTCTTTGCAGGGTCTCTAAGACCACGCATAACTTGGACCTCACCACCACCTCAGGTTGCTTTCTGCTTTGCATGCAGGCCTTCCTCCAGATTTCCCACAGTCAGAGTTTCTGGAGACCATGTTGCATCCCTAGGGACTTAACAGAAATGGATTTCTCACAGTTCTGAAAGCCAAGAAGTATTTTATAGCTGAGAAACAGATCCCGAAAAGCTACCCAGCTCAAAGAAACACTTCCAGTTTCTTCATAAGAAATGAACTGTCTATAGCAATAGACTTCCTTTCAACAGTGGTCATTTTGGAGATGAACAGAGAAAATGGCTAATGTTACTTGACTATGCCCAGATCAAGAAAGCTTTACTTCTGTGAATCAGAACTATAGAAATAACTCAACACAATATCTAATGGGATTTTTAATGTTCACATTTGTTTATTTTTACATATTTATTTTGATATGTAGTATGTGTTCATGTATGTCCATGTCTGTATGCATGTGTGCGCATGTGCGTGCGTGCGTGCGTGCGTGTGTGAGTGTGTGTGTGTGTGTGTGTGTGTGTTTGGAGGCTGACACCAGGCATCTTGCTCTATTACTCTCCTCTGAGTAGGGTTTCTAACGGAATCTGAAACTCACCAGCTGGCTGCCTGGCTTGCCAGTGAGTTCCAGGGTTCTCCCTCACGTCATCTGCCTGGTACTGGGACTACAAGAGTGCTGGAATTAGCTCTTTCTGGGGATCTGACCTCACGTCCTCAGCTTGTGCTGTAAGTGCTTGCCCAGATGAGCCATCTCTCCAGCTCTGATGTTCTTTCTCATTTATAGAAAATAGGAATCTGAAGCCAAGAATACTGGGTAAAGGGGCTATGGATTCCCTTAAATGAGGAGGATGTTCTTGGAAGAGTTGGAACATCCTGTTTTCCTGTTTTGTTGTTTAGAGGCGTGATGAGCACACAGACCTAGGGCACAGTCTTCCCCAGGCTCTCCCTCCCTGCTGCTTTAAAGGGGCCTGCTTTTTGTCAGGAAGGCTTTTGGGATATCTCCCCTCTTAAACAGATAAGTTAAAGGTTATCTTATCTCAGTAAACACACTGATCCTAGCAGGACAGCCCATTAACTCCCCCAAAGAATCTGGAAGTTTCCAGCACAAAAGATGCCATTCTAGGTCTCTATGAGCAAACTGCACAGAGCTGGTGTCTGGGGTCATCTGTTCACACCAGCCCATCACTCCCATAGAAACATTAGACAGAGATAGCTTTCCAAGTGGCTTGCAGTGACTCTTATAGCAGAAGAGTC
Source organism: Mus minutoides (assembly GCA_902729485.2). Lineage (NCBI taxonomy): Eukaryota > Metazoa > Chordata > Mammalia > Rodentia > Muridae > Mus > Mus minutoides. The sequence goes on along the minus strand of LR753328.1, from coordinate 1,881,981 downwards.
GTCTGTGTGGTTGTTCCTGTTCTATGCCCACCAGACAAGATTCTAAGGTTTGACTCTGTGACTTCCTACACCAGCCATCTACCACCCTCATAGGAGGTACCTCAGTGTACCATAGCAGGCAGCACTGAGACACACAAAGGTCTCTGTCCCAGCATGCTTTCAAATGCCTCCCAGCTGACAGGCCACTTCTTCACCTGCTTTTTAGATGGGTGGTCTTCAGGAGTCCACCATTTCCTACCTTTTACAGGGGAAGACGAAGGTGCCCTTGGTGGTTCAGTGATTGGGTGCTTCTCAGTAAATGAGCCCAATAGGTAGGCAAATGTTCAGTTGAACAAAATTACACTTGGCTTTATGATGGTTTACCTGACCCTCTGTCAGGATAACATACATGTTTTTAGATATTCGGTTTTTTACCATTTTTGTTTATGTGTCTGTGTGTCTGCGTGCTATGTTTCTTGATTCTGATGGAGGACAGAAGATGGTATTTATGTCAACAACTGAGCAATGGTAGCATGGGCTCTAACCCTGAAACGAAGCCACAGAACTGTCCCAGTACTAGACTCATTCAAACATCATCTGCTCAGAAGGCAGTTTTTATAATGACCTATTTTTTAAAATTGGGTCATTGTACTAAAAGGGGCAATGTGCCACGGAAGGCCATATGTGGTGGTGATGTGCCCTGCCTGCCTGGCTATGACATCAGAGTGGCCTTGCCTATGAGCTAAGGGCACGAGAGAGAACACCCATAGATGCCCCACAAATGACTCAGAAGAAAGAGTGTGCTGTGACCATCTCAGATGTCTCTGGAACAAAGGTCATTCATAACTGAACAAAGTCCAGGGTCATTCACAGTTGGATAAAGCACATGCAGCTCCATGAGGGGCAAGGGGAGAGCATCCAGAGCTGGAATGGGGGGCAAGGGGAGAGCATCCAGAGCTGGAATGGGGGGGCAAGGGGAGAGCATCCAGAGCTGGAATGGGGGGGCAAGGGGAGAGCAGCCAGAGCTGGAATTGGGGGGGGGGGCACCTATTCACAGCAATAAGGGAAAGGGACATGCAGATGGATTTCTGGTTTTGGAAAGAGAATTGACAAACTGTATTCTGGTTTTTCTTTTAAAATAAGCTTGTTATTTTAGTAACCTTCCTGAAAAAAACAGTGCAAATATAGTGCAGCGTCCCATATGCCTGCTTCCAGCAGGTCCTGATGTGAACACTGGTCACAAATCCTGAGACAGTGTCATCACAGACTAAAGTCTCTTTTTACCTGATGTCCTCTTTCTCTTCCAGGGTCCTACCAGTGAGCCCTCTGTGTTATCAAGTCGTCTGGTCCCTTCAGGCTCCTGTTCACTGTGGAGATTTCTCCAGCTTCACATGGCCCTTCCCCACAGGATATTCACAGTGCTGTAGTGCCTACAGCATGCAATTCATGGCATGACCTCCATATTAATTCTGCCTAATGGTAGGAGGTGGAGGCTATAGGTTTGGGAGGCTAACCACAGAGATCCATGTCCTGCTCCTCACATCATCCCGTCCTTGAGACAGGCTGTCACTACACAGGTAAAACTCTCATCTCGCAGTCCCCTTTCCCCTACAGCTAGGATTCTAAGCATGCACCACCATGCCCTGCTGCAAGGACTTTTGTTTGGCCCATTCTGCTTTTAATCTTAGACTAAATCATGCTTATTTACAAAATCAAGGTTTTTTAGCAGAAGCAGACTACAGCCAAGATCGGAGCAAAGTACGCAGATGATTTAAGTACCCTATGGAACAGTCAGTTGTTATGTTTCATTGACTAGAGTTTTATGGGCTCAAGAGCGAATCTCATGGTGGTAAAAGTTTTATGACTTCCATTAATTCAGTGTCCTCTGCTGCCACGTTTCTCAGCTTGCTGTCAAGCCATGGAACTATATTTTTAGGATATTCCTAAGTTGAGCAGTTTGCAGACTCACCAGGCAAAAATTACAGCAAAATTTCTGAGAAACTAAAGAAGATACATTCACACACACACACACACACATACACACAAACACACACGCACACACACCACAAACATACATGCATATATACACATATACACACAAGCATTCCACAGAAGCACATATACACATGTATACATGCATACACATAAACACACACATATACACTTAAATATTCACATGAACACATACATACATACATACATACACACACACATGTACACACAGTCTTACATATAAGAAGCTGGGGATAAACACTTGAACAAGAAGTGTCTCAGCTGCTGTCACTTTCCACTGAGGCTTCACTGTGCTTAGTGGTAGGGACAAGCAGGATCAAGTAGCAGTGACATGACAGGGTTGAATCTGAGTCTCTGGGGCAGATGCTAGGATCTCCAGGCTCTTGTGTGTTTTTACTATGAATTTCACAGAGATGCATGGTTAGTTATGAAAGATGAGATTCTTCAAAAATATAAAGGTACAGAGGAGCCTGGAGGTGTGCCATCCTTCCCCTGTCACACAGAGGGCAGCATGAGAAAAATGCTAAGGCAAACAAAGTCCCTCCTGGCCCTTTATGGGTCATTCATGTCGCACACCTCTCCCAACTGCCTATCACTTAGGGTTTTCAGAACACCCTTCTGGGGTTGGAGGAAGGCCAGGTTGACCCAAATCTTCCCCCTGTGTGTTAGCTTCTGGACTTTGCTCCTCCACCACTTTCTGCTTTCCTACTTCAGTGAGGCAGGAAAGCAGGAGGAGATGAGCAGGAAGGGAACCTTAAGGATGAAAAGCAAGGCGAGTGAAGAGGTCGGCTGCTGCCTCACCACTGAAAACTGTGGCTTTGTTACTGTGTTAATCACTCGCTCAGAACAAGACTCAGGCTCTGAAGTCTTCCAGCCTCCTAGGCTCTCCCTTCATTCAGAGAGATTTGTATTTGCTTGTTGTGTTGGTATAAAGATCAATATATGGATATTATATGTTTAAAATTTTGTCTTTTCTGACTCTAAAAGAAATGAAGGCAAGTAAGGCCAGTTGTACTCAGAAGACACCCTGGTTCATTGATAAGTGAACTTGCATGCGTTACTATATGACTGCTGAGCTCTGGTTTCTGGAGAAGAGTCGTGGATGCTGTGTATGACCCTGGGTCATCTTTGTAATGTTAAGTGGAAATGGCTGACTTCATTCCTAAGGTTATACCTCAAATATCAGTGGAAAGCTCCTCATGTGTGACATTATCAACAGCAGCCCCTGAGTGACTGAGGAAGGACATGATCATGGAGAAAGGAATTTTTGCTCTTGGATTTTATAACATGACCTCCTCATGTGCACATCTCTGCCCTAAATGCAATGCTTGGGGCAGAACAAAGCAACCCAGAATGATAAGCAATCTGGGAGGGAGATGCCAACAGAGATTCTGTGGGCATTGAGCATACATCTTTTAAAAAGTGAGATAAGGAAAAGCAAAAGCCAATTCCCAACACATCCTACTCCTGGAGATTATCATACTGACTTTCAAAAACTCTTAGCATGTGCTATCAGCTCAGGCATTTATTTACTGAATTGATCTAGCATAAAAATGGAGTTTGTTTTCCATAAACCAAATCTCTGGAGAGGCTCTTCAGGAAAATTAGGATGAATCACTCACTTTTTGAAGTAGAACATATCCCAGTCCACTGCGGGGCTAAGGGAAAGAAGGAACTGTATACTGTGTTCCCATTGAGAGGCCATTTCAATGGCCAATGTCAATGACAGTGACACTCATTTCAAGTGCATTTCTCATTTCTCTCTTTCTTAATTATTTTTTTTCTAAGCATTTAAGCTCTGTGAGAGAAGCCAACGGTACATGTTCTGTTTAATGTTGAACTTCCAGGCCCAGAAATAGTCTTGGCATGTGTTAGTTACTGATCAAGCAGTGAATTCAAAGCCTCCTTCCAGAGGAAGGAGGAACAAACAACTGAATATTTATGGAGAATAACAAGGAGTAGTTCCTGGGTCACACTGTGTTGGAGTTGGAAGATTCTAGATTGTTACCACTGGCTGAGGGATGTAGACACTGCTAGAAGGATCAGAGGTACAAATAGCTGGTGGCAGAAGAACTGTGGAGGACTCAGCTGTTTCCAGCCCCTGGGCCTCACACCACACTTTGCATTGAAGGCATCTGGAGGCAGGATGGTCTGTAAAGTGAGGTCCATACCACCTTACAGAAAGCCTCCAGACCTGGCATGTGAGGAAACCTGTTTGAAAAGAGGAGGTTGGGACCCTGGGAGCCTTCATCACCCACCCCACCCCACCCCACCCCACCCCACCCCACCCCACCCCACCCCAGGTTATCTGCAGCAGCTCTCTGACTCATTAAATGCACATGCCTGGTGGTGATTTAAGACATGAGGGATGCTGACATTCTGTGCCCGAAGCTACAAATGACCCAAAAGCCCTAGCAATGTGAAGGAAAAACCAAGGCCCTTTGTGCACTGGGCTGTCAACATTCCAAACTTCTTCCCTGCTCTTCCTCTTCCTCCTTTGGAAGGCTCCTGACACACTGACTCTCCTTCTACAATTAGCCACCTGTCTCTGTCTATTTCCTTGTTCAGGTATCCAGGAGCTAGCTGATACCCTCCGGACCCAGAAACTCACAACTATCAGCATAAACATCAGACAGGGGACTAAGCAGTCACCTCCCCTCAGATGAGTCACAGTCTGTCTGCTCTCAAGAAGCTGATCCTAATCAAGGCAAGATCTCCTCAAACCAAACCAGGCTTTCCTGCCCTCCAAGCCACAGGCTCCTGCTCTGGTTTCTGGCCTCTAGGCTGACAGACATGCAGAGCTGCACGTATGAAAAGCTTACTCTGGCTTACTCTGCTCAGGGTTTCACATTCCATACTATTCTCTCCAAGCACACAGAGGAAACTTAGATGGTTTGCCAGGTACACACAGATAATATTAGCAAAGTATGGGTGTGATTTTAGGCCACCTGATGCCAAACTCTGAATTAAAAGACAAACTTTGGGGCTGGAGAAAGAGCTCAGCAGGTGCTGGCCACACAGGCTGGAGGCCTCAGCTGATCCCAGACCCATAAGAATATGGAAGAAGACAACTGACTCCACAAAGCTATCTTTGTATCTCCACATATGTATACCCACATTTCACACACACACACACACACCTCTCTACTTCATAATTGCTATGACTAAAAGTATGTGTCACTATGCTGGGCTATTAATATTTTTAAAGTTTATTAAGTGTGTGTGTGTGTGTGTGTGTGTGTGTGTGTGTGTGTGAAATGTGAGTATAAGCATTTTAAGTGCTTTTATTCACTAAGAAATCATATTGGCCTTTAACAATTAAAAAATATTTTTTAAGATTTTATTGTATAGGTATGTTTGTTTTGTCTGTATGTACACCACGTGTGTGCCTGGTGCCTACAAGCTGCCAGAAGAAGGCACCAGATCCCATGGAACTGGATCTCCAGATGGTTACAAGTCATCACATAGGTCCTGGGAACCGAACCTGTATCCTCTTCGAGAGCAACAGGTATTCTTAACAGCTGAGCCATCTCTTCAGCATTAGAATTTAATTTAATATTGTTGTTATTGTTGTTTGTCTTTTTTTTTTTTTGCTTTTTTTTCTTTTTTCTTTTTCTTGTTTTGTTTTGTTTTTCGATACAGGGTTTCTCTGTGTAGCCCCGAGTCTCTGTAGACTAGGCTGGCCTCGAACTCAGAAATCTGCCTGCCTCTGCCTCCCAAGTGCTAGGATTAAAGGTGTGTGCTACCATTTCCTGGCTTGTTTTCTTTTTCAAAACATGGTGTCTTTGTGTATCTCTAGCTGTCCTAGAACTCTTTCTGTAGATCAGGCTGGTCTTGAACTCAGAGATCTGCCTGCCTATGCCTCCTGAGTGCTGTGATTAAAGTCCTGTACCATCACTACCCTGTTAAAATTTAATTTTAAAATAGAGAATAAGTTCAAAAATTATATTTGGGGCTTAGAGAAATGGCTCAACAGTTAGGAACACTGGATGTTCTTCCAGAGAACCTAGGTTTGATTTCTCGTACCCACATAGCAGCTTCTAACCATCTATAACTCCAGTTTCAGGAGCTCTTATACTCTCTTCTGGCCTCCCTGGGTACCAAGCATTCACATGGTACGTACATATATATATATATATATATATATATATATATATATATATATACACACACAGAACAACCATACACACAACATAAAAATAAAATGAATCTTTTGAAAAGTATATACAGAATATATGTCATGATACAGTAAAAGAAAGAACAAATTTCAGCTCTTCCCTTTTCCTCCTCAAATTAAATACTGTCCCTACACTATGTGAGACTCTTACTCAGTCTTGAAAAGAAGTCTTTGAAAGAAAGCTGAGAGCATGTGTCTCTGCATGAGAGCTGCTGGGGGATTTGCCCAGCCTCCGGGATGAGTGTCTGCATCTCCAGGCCCCAGCCAGTTACTCTTTTAAGTTTACATCTTTTTCTTTTGTTGTTGTTTTGTTTTGTTTTGACTAGGTAATATTTACAGGTGGCACAGAAGTCAGACAGATAGGAAAGAGGTTGAGAAAAGACATGCATGCTCACAGCCCCATCATAGCCATCCAGGCCTCCTCCCCAGGAAAACTGACTCTGATATCAAACTATCTCACAAGAATGGGGGGGGGGGGGTGGAATAGGAGGTTTCCAGGAGGTGTATTGGTAAAGAGGATAACATTTGAAATGTAAATAAGGAGAATATCCAATACAATTTAAAAAAGGAAAAGTAAGGGAAAAGAAATGTTAAAAAAAAAAAGAAGAGAGAGAGGGAATTAAAAAGAGAAAGGGAGGGAGGGGAAGAGGGAGGAGGGGAGGGGAGGAACAAGGAAGGGAGGGGCAGAACCCTAGAACTGGAACCTTGTGTTCCCATTGCCTATACAAGTAGTATCAAGCCAAGAACAACTGTGGGCTGGCGAGTTGGCTCAGCAAGTAAAGATGTCTGTGGTTTGCCCTGGTGACCTGAGTTCAATCTCAGGGACCCACATGGTGAAAGGAGAGAAATGACTCCTGCAGATGGTTCCTCGAGTTGTTCTGTGACCTTCACATGAACATCATGGCACACACACAATACTCTCACCCCATCACACAGATTAGATAGATAGATAGATAGATAGATAGATAGATAGATAGATAGATAGATAGATAGATAAAATAAGCGGCTGGAAAGATGGATGGCGTAGAAGTTAAAAGCACATACTGCTCCTGCAGAGGACACTAGCTTGGTTTTTAGCATCTTGGTTAGGAGCCACCCACATCTGGCCACTAACAGCTATAGGTAACTACAGGACTTGGGAGATCTGAGGCCTCTGCCTTGGAGGGCACCTGGATTCAAATGCACATTACCTACACAGAGACCCACATCCATAGGTGCTGTGGATGGGCCTGGTGCTGTTTGTATTTTGATGTTAATTTTGTTCTCCTGGGAGGGGTTGTGGACAAGGAATGAGTCACTTCTTGTGAACTAATCTGTTAGTACCGGGACATTCCAAACCTAGGCACTAACAATGTGACCCATGACCTGTGTTGCCAAGCCAACGACCCTCATATCCCAGAACCCACTTGGCTCACCTTCCACCCTTACTTTTGTTATGTCATTTTCCATATAAATAAGGAGAACACCCCCTGCTCGCTCTCTCTTTTTTCTCTCCCCTTCCGCTTGCCCTGCCTCTCCTTTTGTCTCTCCCTCACACAAAAAAAAACCTCTCTCACTTGGAACTGCTTTGGCCTGGCATGCTGTTTGGATATGTCCGTGATATATTTATTATTATTAATACATCATTTTGGTGCTGAAACCCAGGAAAGCGACGACAACCAACAGCTGCTAGATCCTAGCAGATCCCTGTGCATGTCCAGCATGCCAGGGGAAGGGGTGTCCAGCTGATGTGCCGCCCCTCTGCTGCTGAGCCCCCGCTGCTGCCCAGGAACGGCTGGGCACACACAAAGGCTGGTGGGGAAGGGGGCGTTGCTGCTGGCCATTTTCACCATGTGACTCGCCGCTGCCACGGGACATACAAACTTCAATCCACGTGAGATGTGCTGTTCTGATACCAACCTTACAGGCCCAGCTTCCATGCTCTCATTTACTAGTTCACTAGAATTCTCACACAGACACCAGCATATTATTGGTAGGGCCGGTCAGCCGAGGGGAGAGGGGTGCAGTGAGGGGCTCCAATTCCCAGAACAGAGCCTGGCCAGTACTGTCTGGGGACTAAGGGGTTGGTGTTTTACAGCCACACCTCCAGATGACATAGAAGTTGACATTGCCCATCTGGGTGATCCCACACTTGAAAGTCACTCTCTCCCCAGGGGCTCTTGCAGCTGGCTGAAATCCCTGGATCCAGGATAGAGCACTTTCCACAGTAAGCCCGGGGCTTACTGGGTAGCCACTAGAGGTCCTTTTGATGATTTGGGCATTGTAGCCTGGCTGATTTCCTTTTTGGTTTCTGGATTGTTCTCAGGACTCTGGTAAGGACACCAACAACCTCCAAATGGGCAATAAAATGTCTTCAAACGTCTCCCCAGATACACCACTGGCATGTCTCCTAGAAAATCTTCAAGTCTTTGAAGCTAACACCTCCTTTGAAGGCATCAAAATTAATATACTTTTGCAATAAGGTCTGGATTCAGTACTCGCTAGACAATGGTTCTAAATGGCCACTTAATGGTACCCTAGATCCAATTGTTTTAAAGGATCTTAATACATACTGCCAGCGAACCGGAAAATGAGAAGAGGCTATCTATGTTAAATCTTTCATCTATCTTTGCTCCAATCCTTCTATGTGCCCTCCCTGCTCTCAACTCAACTCCTGTTAGCCATGAATCCTGCACAATTCCTGCTAGATAACACCACAATGCTAGGCCCAGCTAATGAGTCACCCCCTTTTCTCCATAGTCTTGTTTCTGTGCCATTGAAAACCCAAACTGCTGCCTCAGTTTCTCCTCACCAAGATACCTCAGAGCCTACTACCTCCAGGTCTCCTTCTGTGCCAATCACAGGTCCTTCCAAACATTCTACCTTGGCACCTGCTTTCACACCACCTATCACACGTTCTAAGGCTATGACAAAACCCCTAAGCTCTCCTCCTGAGAGGAATCTGACCCAGCAACTGTCCTTCCCTAAGCGAGTTGCAGGGGAAGATGGTCTTGTCAGAGTACATGTTCCCATCTCACTTTCTCAGTAGAAAGAGGTTGCATTCCTATACTTCAATTCCTTCACCTTTATTAAAGAATTTCAGTCTATTACCCAATCGTACAGTCTGACTTCCCATGATATACACATGATACTTACTAACAATTTGCTTCCTGAGGAACGCAGGTGAGTTTGGGAACAAGTGAGAGCACATGCAGATGAGATTCATCATACAGATAGAGCATATCCAATCGGATGGGAGATAGCACCTGACCTGGATCCTCAATGGAATTATAATTCCGCAGGTGGTATTCTAGCCAGGGACAGGTTTGTTACATATCTTTTGGAGGGCCTGAGAACGGCAACTTTAAAGACGGTAAATTTTGAAAAACTCCAAGAGGTTGTCCAAGATAAACAGGAAAATCCATCTCAATTTTTAGAACGCCTTAAAGGGGCTTTATTGCAGTATACCAATCTGGACCCTGAAAAATCCAGAAGGTAAGCAACTCCTAATGACCTACTTCTTTACCCAGAGCTACCCTGACATAAGAACAAAACTTAAAAATCTGGAGAGGGGGCCCCTGACACCACAGGCAGAAGAAGTCTTAATGCTGGCCTTCAAAGTGTTCCGTGGGAGAAATGAGGGGGTCCGAAAACAAAAGTATAATAGGCTGCCAAAGGCTGTCCAACCAGCTCCAGCCACTACCCTGAGCTCATGGTCTTCTAAGACCCAGAGACCACCAGGTACCTGTTACAGGAGCAGTTGGCAAGGTCATTGGGCAAAAGCCTGCCTTAATCCCCACAAGACAAGGGGGCCATGCCCTAGGTGCCATCAAGAGGGACATTGGACTGTCGATTGCCCTCATGTTATGCAAAACAGAGGGACACCACTCCCAGATAACCCTCCAAACAATCTCCTAGGCTTGGCTATGGCCAATTGACAAGGCTCAGGCTCCTCTGACCCGACCACTGCCATCACAAACAGGGAGCTTAGGGTAGATATCGTGGTATGTGGGTGACCCATATCTTTCCTCTTAGACACTGGAGCCACTTACTCAGTTCTAAAGGAGTTTTGGGGGCCCACTTCTCCTCGTTTTCCTATTGTCAGGGTAGAAGGACAACCTTACTTCCCTTACCAGACCCCATCATTTAGCATTTTTAGGAGTGTACCTCTCACATATTCCTTTTTGGTAGTGTCAATGTATCTTGTCCCCTTATTGGGAAGGGATCTCCTAGCTAGACTGGGAGCCTCTATTTCTTTTGCTCTCCATATTCGCCTAAACTCAAGCTCACCAGCAGTTCCTAAACACCATTCTCCTGTTGTTTTCCAATTATTGGACCCTATCAGGTAAATCACCCAAGCTCAATACCCCCTCTCTCTCTCCAGAGTCTCAGGGGACTTAAGCCAATCATTTCTGACCTCTTGAGAAAAACTCCTTCGCCCTACTTCTTCCCCCTTTAATACTTCCCCCCCCCATACTAGAAGTCAAGAAACCTAATGGTACCTATTGTTTAGTTCAAGTCCTGAGGCATATTAATTCCACAGTGGTACCGCTCCATCCTGTAGTGGCTAACCCTTATACACTTCTTTCCATTATCCCCTCGGGAAATTTCCATTTCTCAGTCCTAGATCTCAAGAATGCATTCTTCTCTATCCCTCTAGATGTCCAGTCACAAACACATTTGTCTTTACTTGAACAGATCCTGATACCCACTTTTCTACCCAACTTACCTGGACTATTATACCTCAGGGATACCAGGATAGTTCACCCCTATTCGGTCAAGCCTTGGCTTCTGACTTATTATCTTCATCTCTCCCTAAATCTAAGATCATACTTTATGTAGATGATGTCCTTCTCTGTAGCCCCTCTTTAGAAATTAGCCAAACTGACACCTCTGCTCTTCTAAATTTCCTCTCCAATCGAGGCTACAGGGTCTCACCTTCTAAAGTCCAACTGTCCACCCCTCAGCTCACTTATTTGGGACTAACAATTACCCCGACCTATAAGGCATTAGATAGAAAGAATCTGAGCTCAGAAGTATGTATGACAATGTCAGGGGTGTCCAGGAAAGAATATGTGTGAGCAAATTTTTCTGGATTGAATCAAAGTGAAGGCCTCTTTCCCATGAACCCCTCTCATATGGCCTTCCTAATGCACTACAAAGCAAGTAACAAAACACAGCTCATGGACAGGATCTCTCTGCTTAGACTGTACCCGACTTGAGAGGAGGTGAGTCTGATGTTCAAAGAGATCCCACTGCTTCCTCATGCCATGACCATGTGGCCTCCCATGTTTCAGCCTTTGGTGTAGGAATCTTCATTCTCCAGGCACTATAGGAACCAAGATGACACTGTCCGACAAGGAAATGCTAGTTTAGCTTTTGAGGGGCGCAATATCTGTAAAGGATGCTGTCTTAGTCAGGGTTTCTATTCCTGGACAAAACATCATGACCAAGAAGCAGTTGGGGAGGAAAGGGTTTATTCAGCTTACAGTTCCACACTGCTGTTCATCACCAAGGGAAGTCAGGACTGGAACTCAAGCAGGTCAGGGAGCAGGAGCTGATGCAGAGGCCATGGAGGGATGTTCTTTACTGGCTTGCTCAGCCTGTGTCACAGAATGAAACCTATAGAGCAGGGTCAGAGAGGTCGTCCCATGATTAGGAGCACTTGCTGCTCTTGCAGAGGCCCAACCCTGCTTTGATTCATAGTGTCCATATACAGGCATGTGTGTGTATGTGTGTGTGTGTGTGTGTGTATACCCAGAGACATGGGGAATTTTTGCAACCATGCCCAAAACAAGGTACAATTATATTTTTAAAATTGGATTACATTTTATTGATTTTCTAGGGGTGAATCAAGTACATGCCATGGTGTGGTGCACATGTGTAGGTCAGAGCATAAATTGCAGCAATCAATGCTGTCCTTCTACCATGTGGGTAGGGATTGAACTCAAGTCATTAATCCTGGCAGCAAGCATTTTTACCTGCTGAGCTATTTTACAGGGCATGGGATTTTTTTTTTTAAGTAACCATTTAGACACTCAGAGAATAAGTAAAAGATCTTGGAAATGCAAATTAAAATTATAGAAACAACATTCATTTAGACATTCAGAGAATAAGTAAAAGATCTTGGAAATGCAAAATAAAATTACAGAAATGACATAAAAATCAGTAAAACAATGTAGTTTTCCAGCGTAGAAATCCAGGAAAATTAAAAGGTACAAAAATCAATGTCTAGTCCATGTGGTTCAAAACCAAGTTTCAGAAAGAAAGAAAATGTATGTGGAAGTCAGCAATGAAATGATTCAGTAAATTGCTCAGTACTGGGAGACATGAGTGTCCAGGCTGACACCAAAACACATCTATGAAGTGTCAAGCCATGAAAATTACTGGAAAATCCCACAAGTTCCCCGCAAGTGAAAAACCTGTCATGTTTGGGATCATTATTATGGGCATTAGATTTCTTAAGAGAATACAAGACAAGAAGATACTCTAAAGAAAAATGATATCTGGACTATTGTGCAATACCCATCAAGACTATCAGTTGAATGGCCGGCTGAAGTAAGGATGCTTTAAGACTTGTTAGGGCCTCAAAAAATTTTTATCTTCTAAGCATACTTTTTAAAGAAACTAACAAAGGAAACATTCCACCAATATGAGAGTGAAGAAGAGAGACATATAGAATGTGCTGGAGAACCAGCACACAGGGAGAGACAAAGGGTAACCTTGGGGTGATGAGGGTCAACATAGCCTCACATGGCATAGAGTCCAGAGATGCGCTGCCTTAGTTTGGGCTTTATTGCTGTAAAGAGACACTTTGACCACAGCAACTCTTATAAAGGAAAACATTTAATTAGAGATGGTTCAGTTTCAGAGGTTTAGTCCACTACATCGTGACAGAGAGCAGGGCAGCACGCAGGCAGACATGGTGCTGAAGAAGAATCTGAGAGGTCTACATCTGGATCCACAGTCAGCAGCAGGAGACTGTGCCACACTGGGTGTAGCTTGAGCATATAAGACTTCAAAGCCCACTCCCAGAGTGACACACTTCCTTCAACAAGGCCACACCTCCTAATAGTGTATTCCCTACACACATGAGTCTATGGAGGTTATTTCTATTCAAATCACCACACATGCTGAGGGGCTTATGAGTAGGACTCTTCTCCTATGCATATTTATTTTATTTTCTTAATTAATTTTTCATACAATTATTTTGATCATGTTTTTCTTCCTCCCAACTCCTCTAAGATCCTCTCCACCTCCCTACTCACTCATCTTTATGTTTTTCCTCTCTTAAAGAAAAGAAAACAAAAAAAATCAAGAAACAAAAAACCTTCACGAGAAAGCCAAAACAAACAGGCAAAAGACCAATAAGACAAAAAATAAAAACAAAAAGAATGCTAAAACAAAACATAAAGTCCACAAAAATGGCACCGAGTTTGTTTTGTGTTGGCCAGCTACTCCTATGCATAAAGCCTGCCCTAGAGTGTGGTTGGTATACCCAGCCAGACTCCATTGAAGAAACTGGATTTTCCCTTTGCCAGAAGGTATCAGTGACAAATCACTTCTTGGTTGCTGGTGGGAACCCATGTCCACTTTTCCCTTTCAGTGATGGCATCCCGTCTTTCTTAAACGTGTGCAGGTCTTGTGAATCAGTCCTGCTGTGTCTAGAATATACTGCTTGGAATTATTCATTACCTCTGGCTCTTAAAATCTTTCTGCCTCCTGTTCTACTTAGATCCTTGAGCCTTGACAGAAGGGTTTGATGAAAACATCCCATTTGGGGGCTGATTGCTCCAAAACCTACCATTCTTTCACACTGTACAGTTGTGGGTCCCTGTGTTGATTACTCTGTCGTGGACTGAGTGAGGCACAGATCTATGAGTATAGTAACGTGTCATTGGGAGTCATTTTATTGCTATGTTCCTTTAGTAGAGTGATACCATAAGGTGTTCTCCAAGGCCTATGGCCTATTTAGTCTCAGGTTCTTGTCTATTTTAGCAGTGTCAGGTATGGATTTTATCTCATGGACTGGGCCTTAAATGCATTTTTTTTAAATAGTGGTTAACATTTGTGCCACGATTACATTGGTATATCTTGCAGGAAAGCTGCATTGTAGTTCATAGGGTTTGTTGCTGAGTTGATAGTTATCTTCCTCCTCTGGTACCTTGCAGAGTTCCTTCTAGTATCATGAACACTAGTCAGTAAGGATGAAGCTTGTAGTTAGGGACCAGCTTGACTTCTCCATATTACACAAGCAAATGCTGTCTTCAAATAGGACCAAACCATCAGACTGTGGAGAGCACCCAAGAGCCTTAGCAATGTTTGTGACTTTTAGGGGCTCCCTAAGACCCCTTTAGCCAATGATTTAGGCTCCATACATAATTTTTTAATTTATTCTCTTTTAAAAAATGAGTATTCCTCCTTCTCTTCTTCTCCTGCCCCTCCTCCTCCAGAGCCTCCTCTTCCCTGTATTTAGCTTCTAAATGTTATATATTTGTATTGCCATGTGATGTGTTGCTACATATATACATTGCACAATGTTCACATTAAATTTAGGGATTGAAAACATCCAAGATCATTTCTCATAGCTTTCTGAAATGCACAGTGCATGGTTTTCTGTGGTCACTCTGCTGTCATACGCTTACCAGAGTCCAGTTCTTCTGTTTTCTTTAACCTGACACCCACTTATCAGACTTTCCCATCACTCTTCCCCTCTGCTCTCCCTAGCCCAGTTTTCTTCTAATTAATCATAAATATTTTATATTATTATATATGATATGCTTCATAAAATTTTATTCTGTGGGGTATTGGGCTATGCACAGACAGGCTAGTCTCCAGTCAAGCTGAAGTCTGAATCCCGTAGTGGTGATAATTCACCTACATGGCACAGTAGGCGTTCCCTCATGTTCCTGGAACTCTGGCTCCTAAGTTACGCCCCCTCAGCCTCCACAAGAGAAGCATGGCTAGAAGTCATGTAGGCAATGTCCCAAGCTTCTGACCTTCAGGCTAAACTCCTCCCCAGTTACCTAGCAACAATAAAGATAGCCCACGCCATAAGAGGGGCTGTTTGGCCCCTCCTTGCTTTCTCTCTCCTCTCACTCCTTTGCTCTTCCTCTCCTCTCCTCTCCTCTCCTCTCCTCTCCTCTCCTCTCCTCTCCTCTCCTCTCCCTCTCTTATTCTCTCTTTCTCTCTAGACCTCTCTCTCTCTCTTTATCTCTTCTCTCTCTCTCTCTCCCTGCCTTTCTACATAAAGCTTTAAAACCATAGACAGTCTCTGCCCATCAAGATTCACTGTGCTCACTCTCACCAGTGTGGGAATCTCTCTTTCTCAGTCCTCTCTCTCCCATAACTCCAGGCTACAGGGTGTACTCCGGGGCCCCTTTTGGTTTGGGGGGATTCCCCTTGTCCATCCCCTGTCAAGTAGGTCAGAGGCTTGGGTGCCCACCCGGGGCTGAGTGGAAAGTGTCTGGCAGCCCTCCCGAGTCTGCCTGTCCAGAGCATAGGTGGAACTCTGGTGGGATGTGCACTATCCTCCCTTCCCCCTCCTTTCCCAGGCCCTTTTTAGTTCCTGCATTATTCTTTTAATTTTAAAAAAGAATAAAAGAACTATGAGTGGGTTTAAAAGCTAGAAGAAAGTGTGTACTGGTGTAAAATGGTCCTTAAGTTCTGGATTAGGTAGAACTGAATGGAGCACACTGAGCACTGCTTGCACAGAACCAGTAAACCAACCCAATAGTCAGCCATAGATCCTAGGTGTTCTGTGAAGTGAAAAGAAGGGGCCCAGGGAGAAAAGTGTGGGTATGACACAATGTTTGAGATACCAAAAGAGACATATATATACACACTCATACACATGCATTCATATACACACATTTGTGCACACACACTTGCACACATACACATGAACACATAAACTCACAAATGTGCCCATACTCACACATTTCTTCCTGAATACACATGAACACACTCATGGAGGGAAACATTAGGAACTGTGCCAGCTAGAAATGGAAATGGGAGTCTCCAGGGGGACAAGGGATTCCCACATTCCACCTTCTTACACTTAAATTTGGAAATCACTGAAATGTCTACTGATTCACAAAGCCTGTTCTATAGCAGTGATTCTCACCCCTTCAGGAATGGAAAGACCCCTTTTCAGGGGTTCCCTAAGACCATTAAAAAAAACATACATATTTACATTACAATTCATAACTAGCAAAATTATAGTTACAAAGTAACAACAAAAAATAATTTTATGGTTGGTGGTCAACACAACATGAGGAACAGTTTTGAAGAACTGCAGCATTAGAAGGAGCCACTGTTCTGTGGGGAGAAGCCTTCCAGCAGCAAGCTGCAAGCGATGGAAGATGCCAGAGCAGGTACTGCTGGAGGAGCAGGGAAGGAGATGCCAGAGCAGGTACTGCTGGAGGAGCAGGGAAGGAGATGCCAGAGCAGGTACTGCTGGAGGAGCAGGGAAGGAGATGCCAGAGCAGGTACTGCTGGAGGAGCAGGGAAGGAGATGCCAGAGCAGGTACTGCTGGAGGAGCAGGGAAGGAGATGCCAGAGCAGGTACTGCTGGAGGAGCAGGGAAGGAGATGGTTTCCTACCAGCACACTGGACGACTTAACAGACTTCGTGTGATACTTGAACAAGGTGAAGGGGAGAAGGAAAAGGCAAGTGGCCTCGCAGCCCTCACAGAAGGAAGTCTGAAGAAACTCTGGATGAAGTGATTGACAGCACTGACCAAAGCCCCGAGCAAAGCAGCTTGAGGCAGGGGTGTTCCTTCCCAGCCCACCACTGTCCTTGAGTCCTCTGATTCCACCTCTGTGGAAAGGCAGAGAAAGGACAGGTGACAGGATCTTAAGGTAGAGACTGATCACCTCATGGTGAACAAGAAGATTAAAAAAGAAAGTGGTAGGTGGCCAGACCTCCTTCAGAGGCACAACCTACCTACCTCAGATGAGCTCTGCCTCCCACTTGGAAATCAGAGGACAATTCTGTGAAGTCAGTTCCTTGCTTCTACCATGATGTGGGTTTGGGAATTAAACTTAGGTCTTGAGACTCATGAAGCAAACACTCTAGCCACAGAGACAATCCCCTCCTTTTTATAGAAGAAATCAAGATGTGAGCTGCTTAAGTTCTGGGGTGGACCACAATCCCCTGGCCCCTGACCCAGGCCTTTGTACTGCAGTCTTATCAGGGAACAAACAGTTTTTTTCCCAAGAAGAAAGTGGGTTTCTGGCAAAGGCACTAGCTAGGCTCCAGTTTGGGCACTGTTCCAGGAGCCTTTGGTGGCTGCCAACCATAAGAACAGGATTTCCTAGGTGGGATGAACAGAAGAGCAAAATGTGAGTCTCAGATATGAGTACAGTGCTCCTCCCAGGGTGCCAGCTGTGTGTGTTGTTCCTCCACAGGCTGCCCATCACAAACACCACAGAGCTCTAAGAACACAGAAAGCGTCGGGACAGTGAGGTGGAGCACGTCCGGTACCACATGGGATTTCTGCCGTGGGGCAGCTGAGTAGCTGAGCAGTGAGGAGAATGTGTGGGGGTGGTCAGCTTGGGTCAGTCCTGGCCTGGATAGTGACTACACACTCCTGGAGTCCAATACACTGAGTGGTCAGTGGTATGATTTTTGTTTATGCTTTAAGGAGAGAAAAATAACTAATTTCCAGAGCTTAAAAGAAAGGCTACTCTGAAAGAGAGGGGGAAAAAAAGGCTTACTATTGGGCTCAATTCTAATGTAATATGTTGCAAGCTCAAGGTCAGAGCGGCCTCTTCGTAGCTTTTAGGAACAAAGCTTGTAAGCTTACAATCTCCCAGTCTCTCAGAGGCCAAGAGGAAGGCTGAGGACATAAAACAAGGCTGCTCCCTGGGAAGCCACCTCAGGGTCAGCCTTGAAAGCATCCAGCAATGATCCCTTCTCTCTGAGGCAGCACTCCGAAGGCTCAGCATGTTCTACCACACCCTCAGAGAGCTCTGGGCTCTGTGAGGTTTGTGCAGAGAACAGTATACACCAAGCAATACAAAGAATCAAATTCAAATGGCACACTTAAAAAGGAGGAGGCCTCAAAAGAGGGGATAGGCATTAGGACCAAAGGTACAGAAGAGATGTGGAGCTGTTGAGCCTTTGAGAGCATGGGTGGATTGGGGGTCTTTCTGCCACATACCTTCTCCCACATCCACATTGTCCACTTCCTTATCTTTTCCCAAACACTTAGACTTCCTGAGAAACCTTTCTGGTTTCTTGAGCCTGTGAAGCTCAAGATGCTCAGGTATATGATATGATCTTCATTCATAGCAAACCACCTATAGGGTCCAGTGTTTGTCCACTGATTGGATTTCCCAAATGAGGGAACTGGATTAGTAATTCAATCCTAACAGCACAGGGTGGGGTGCAAATAAGCGTCAAGATGCTCTGAAAAGCTAGAGATTACAAATGTATATCTCCACTGCCACCATGCAGGCTCTCCAAACTTTTCCTCAGTTCCCTAGTACACTTGCCCAGGAGCAGCAGTTCCAAAGCATTGATGCTTTCACTCAGGGAGTTACTGATTATTCCTGACTTGTGGGTGGTTCTTCCACCCCTGGCCTTGCCAGCACCCCATACTCACTGCCACCCTACCCCATCCCAGCTGCACTAGCAAACTGACCCATTCTTATGGCTCATGACACAATGGCCTTCCTTGGTCTGTGTCACTGAGTCCAAGCTGTTGCTGTGGGCTCTTGCTCCTTAAGGTGTGTTTCCTCCCAAGACATATTCTCTCTCTCTCTCTCACTCACTCTCGCTCTTCCCTTTCCCTCTTCCACTCCATCTCCCTCCGTGTTTGTGTGTGTCCAAAAGGGAATGTAACTGGAATTGCAGCTGGTTGTGAGTCACCTACCATAAGAGCTGGGAACTGAACTCTGACATCCTGTAGAAGAACAGCAAGCTCTCTTAACTCCTGATCCATCTCTGCAGGTTAGTTAATTACTTATGTATTCATTTATTTATCATATATACATGTGTGTGGTGTGTATGAAGGTGTGTACATGCTTGCATGGGGGCACGTGCATCATACATATGGGGGCAGAAGCCAGAAGTCAGCGTTAGCTGCCTCTTTTCATGTCTACTTATTGAAGCAGGATCTCTTGGAGAGGTCAGAACATGTAGATTCAGCTAGTCTAGCTGTCCAGAAACTGTAGAGATGTCCTGCTCCATTTTTCTAAAGCTGGGATTGCTGGACTGTTGCCCTACCAACTGTCCTCATACTTATACAACAGGCATCCCACCCACTGTGCCATCTCCCCAATCCTGGTGACACCATGCATGTACACATATATACAGCACATGTGTACATGCATGGCATCACCAGGTCTGTGATGCCATCTGCTCTAACCCCTATCCTTTCCTACACTCCTCCCACCTCTAGTAAACCTCTCCTTCCTACCTGCACCCTTCCCAGAGTCATGGCATTTGGTTTGGTTTTGTGGCCTACTGAGTTTAACTAGGTCTGTCTGTGTTGACTATTGAATTGGGATTACCCATTTGAATCTGGAGGGTCACCAATAGCTATACAACTCAACTCAAAGATTCCCTCTTTTCCTGAATTCAACTGGAGGAAATAGTTCATCAGTGAAGGGTAGGGCTCCCCTGCCCATTCTGCATTCATGTCTGGCTGTTGACAAGCCAGGGTGCAGTCAGCCTGTTGTTGAGAGTTCATGATTGCATGGACTATGTTAGATCTCAAAGACAGCATTTCACAGCCTTTATTCCTGTCTTCTGGCTCTTAGAAGCTTTCTGTGTCCTCTTTCACAGTATGTCCCGAGCCTTGGAGGAGATGGCATAAAGGCCTTGCTGAGGGTTGAGCCCTCAACGTTTAGTTATTCCCAGCACTTGTGCCGCTTGTGTATCTGCATTCACTACAGTTCCCTGAAAGAGGCTTCTCTGACTAAGGCCAAGTGAGGTAATTGTCTATGACTATAAACTTATATAGAGAGAAAGAAGTTTAACACTAAGTCAGTTTAGTTAAAGAACAGTATTAAGTGTCCCCTAAGACTTACAACCTCCCTCCATGGACTTTCAACCTGATACATAGTGCCAGATATAAATTTTTTCTTGTGGAGCAACTCTCCTTTATTTCTTTTAATTGTAAATTTTTTACACAAAATAATGGGTTTTATTGCACCTTCATGCATTTATATCATGTGCTTTGCTTTATACACAGTGAGACACTTTTATTATTCCCCAAATTTCACTTGTCACAGCACTGTCCTTATCCCAAATAGCCTTTTATATAAATATATATTTATATATTTTGTATAGTACACATATAATTGAATATGTTTCTATCTAGAGTCTGCATATGAGTAATACAATACTATTTGACCTTTTGAGTCTGGCTTATTTTGCTTCTCATGGTGAGTCCTGGATCCATCCATTCCTTGGGTCCTTGTATTGTGGGCATGGTGCATCCACAGGTACGGTGGCCACTGCTGGACAGTGATGTGGGAGCTTGTAGCAGGAGCATAGTCCAGGCCAGACTCTCAGAGTTTTGGCTATGGGATTGCTGAGTACTTGCATGAGACATTCACACATTGCAGGTTCTCTGTGGAGAGAGCCTGGGATGCTGGGCTAGCTTTCTGCTTCCCACACCAGACCGCGTGGGGATCCAACTAAAATTCTGTCTGTTATAAACCACACTCTCTCAGGGGTTTTGTTATAGTTACAGAAATGGAGCAAAAGGAGTAGAGAGCAGAACCTATAGACACAAAATCCAAGCTTGGAAAACCAGCTACCTAATGATGTTCTTTGAGTAAACACTGACATGAGGTTTGTGGTCTCTGGGATAAGGGCACTTTCTCCTGTGCTTGTTCCCTGGCCTGTTCTCTAGCTGCACAAAGAGTAGTGTAAAAAACACTAAGTATTAGCCTTTTCTGTCAAACACTGTACAACTTTTATGTATGGAAAATGATTAAAGTCCTGTATTTCTTCCATCTTGGAAAGCATCATGCCGGTGCTTTATCATTTATTGAATTTGGTAAAATCATTCTTTACACACAGGTCCTGCTGCAACCTCAGACCTTCCTGCTCTCTTTCATTTTCTTTATGCCCTTTCTTCTAAAAGTAGGCAGTGATGAAAGTCATGAGGTCAAAGCCCAGCAGATGGGGAAGGGACACAGTCTCACCTGTATTAGAAGAAGGAACACGCTCACTTCCTACCCAGGTCTGCTTACTCTCCCATTTCTGTGAGCCAAAGAATAAACTTTGACCTTACTGAGATGAGTCAGTTGGAGTGATGGTCTCATTCTTTGTCACCTCAACCTTATTTCTAGCACTACAAACCCAATGTGGGTTATCAAGCAAACCATTAGGCTAAGCCAAGCCCTCTTCAAAACTGCCTTTCTGCTGCAAGTGCTTCAGAGCCAAATCAGTACTTGGGGTTCTGGCTGCTCCCCATTAATGACTCTACCAAAGGAGATGCCAAGAGCTCCTTTCCCAGACAGCTCAGCTTATTGGTGAAGCAGAAAGCTCTAGTCTCTCTGAGATGATGGTGGTATCTCAAGAGAAGGGAAGTGAATGGGGAGTAGGCATAGAATTTCAGGCATCAGTGGGCTAGGAGAAATTTTCATACACATGTATACACACACACACACACACACACACACACACACACACACACATCCCATGTCCTGTGGTAAATTCACACAAATTGCAAATCTACACTGCACTTTGGGAAGGGCAGTGCTAGCTTTGTGAAAGGGACTGAAGAAAAGGGCCACATGGCCTTCAGGAAGGCCCTGGTCAGCACTGAAACTCCTGCAGACTCTTTTCCACCTTGGCCTCCACTGTAGCTTGGCTAAGTTCTTTGCCTTGCTTCTGTACTTCAGCCCACTGCCACAGCTCTGAGGCCAGCAAGCCCACATTCTTGAGTCAGGGAGAAACCAGACTGGTGTCAGATTCCATAGTCTTGGCTGTGGGACTGGTCTGCTTGCTCTGTTAAGGGACTCTTCTCAACTCTGGGGGAGTCAAAGCATTCCACTTTTCCTTCCCTCTCCCCCGTCCTACTCTGCCAGAATTCCTGTCTGAATTCTTCTTCATTAATAATGATGGGCTCCACTCCCGGAAGTCCCCAGTACTCGTTTCAGGGGATAATGATTGTTTTTGCAGGAGGGACCCCAATGGTTTTTCCGTTTCTGTTTCCATAATATGTACTGAAATCCACACTTCATTGAAAGCAGATGGCAAAAGCATCCTTCCATGTGCAAGGAGAGGTGCCGGAGCTAGGATGCCTCTGACATGTCAGTTTTCTGAACAACTGGGCATACATAGATGAGGCCAGGGCACAGTGCCCTGAATATGAGGGCAGGAAGCTGGATGCCTAGGATGGTGAAAAATAGGAATAATGAGCTAAGGTAGAGCTTAAAAGAGGAGATGAGAAAGGGAAGCCATGGAAGAGATGAGCCGAACTCCAAGTGTCTCATTCCCAGGTCCTGAGTCTGGAGGTGTCAGATTCTTGGGAAGGCAGTGTGTGTGAGGGAGGCAGCTACCCTCCGAGGGAAACTGGTGCTAAAGCCTCAGCGCCACAGAGCAGAGCTTGACCCTTCTCAACCGCTTCCATGGAAATAATGAAAAGCATATTCTCCTCCACATCTTTCCGGAGAACACAACTCAGTCACTCCATTGCCAAAAAAGGCAGAAGCGAGCTCACTATTTCCCAGGCTGCCAGCAAGGGTTAACACTGTTATTTGCTGGCTTCTACTGAAGCCCTTCTTGCTGCAGGGTAATATGGAGAGAGCACACGTGTGCTGTGCTTGCTCAAGTCTCTTTCTTCTGATGAAGCTACCAAGGGCACCATGGGACTTGGTCTCAAGACCTCATCTAGCCCTAATTTTTTTTCCCAAAGGCCCCACCTACAAGCACTGTCAATTTATGCTCTGGGAGATGCAGGAATTTGGGGAAATTTACTCAGAGCCCAGCAATGCCCTTTTCCCTGGTAACGTACTTCCTAGTCAATGGCATTTCAATATGTCTGGAACATTTCCCCCTAACAGTTCTCAGTGTGCTGCTGTGCGACTCTCTTCATAGGTCCACACTGTCACGGGGTATCACAAGTGAGGTGAGGCATGGGCAGACCCAGCCCTGCCACCCATTGCCCATAATGCTTCCACAGCTGTACAGCACCCTTGCTGCCATGTCCCAGAACACAGTGTGCAAAAAGGATCCAAGGCAGGTTGCTGGGAACAGGTGATCTAGATGTGACACCAAGACCACAGCCTGGAAGGCAGTCACCAGAAACAGCCAGGTCTGGTTACTGAACCGTCTTGGTGCAGGCACACGTTAGCCCGCTGTTTGCTGTGCTGCAGTGCAGATTTCCTTGTTTCCTGGCTGAGTGAGGATGCCTATGGCTGTGAGGGTGTGCCACTCACCCCTCCCAACAAAGGAAGGATTGCTTCTTCTTCGGTTTGGCAGTGTGGGTTGGGGAATGATTGAGGATCTGGAAGCTTGGTGGGTGTTAGATAGTTCTATGTCAACTCAAGCTAAAGTCATCTCAGAAAAGGGAATTTGAATTGAGAAAATGCCTCCATAATATCTGGCTGTAGGCAAGCCTGTAGGACATTTTCTTAGTGACTGATGGGGGAGAGGCTCACTCAGTGTGGGTGGTGCCACACTTGTCTGGTGGTCCTGAGTTCTATAAGACACTAGGCTGAGCAAGCCATGGGGGAGCAAGCCAGTAAGCAATACCCCTCCATGCTCTATGCATCAGCTCCTCCTTCCAGGTCTCTGCCTCGTTTGAGTTCCTGTTCTGACTTCCTTCAATGGTGAACAGTGATGGGGAAGTGTAAGTCAAATAAATCCTTCCCTTCCCAAGTTGCTTTTGGCCATGGTGTTTCCTCACAATACTAGTAACACTCACTGGGACAGAGGGTAATGCATGGGACAAGGTGGGACAGGGGGTAATGCATGGGACAAGGTGGGACAGAGGGTAATGCATGGGACAAGGTGGGACAGAGGGTAATGCATGGGACAAGGTGGGACAGAGGGTAATGCATGGGACAAGGTGGGACAGAGGGTAATGCATGGGACAAGGTGGGGCAGAGGGTAATGCATGGACAAGGTGGGACAGAGGGTAATGCATGGGACAAGGTGGGACAGAGGGTAATGCATGGACAATGCATTTACTTACTCAGCTTCCTGGAGATGGGCGTACAATGGAGAAGAGAGCTTAAGGAAAGCAGAGTCTGGTGCTGCAAGCCTATGGACACAGGACAACCGGTCGCACCCAGGTTTTCCTGAACACAGAGACACAGTGTACAACCCTGGGCTCTGGGAATTCTTATGCTACAGCAGGTCTCCCGTCAGTCTAGCAAAGGCAGTGAGCATTGCAAACCAGAGAGGGCCCTGTCAGGTCACCATAGAGCTTCAAAGGTCCATGTGACTTGATGAATCAGGAGAACAGTTCTCCGTCAGGCATGGTCCCTCTTCTCATCTCTGTACAGAGCGTTTGTTTTGACATTTAACAGTTATCTTGTTGTTTAAAACATTCTAAACATGCACTATAATTTTACATTAAAAACTTTTTTTAATTTTGTGTGGGTCTGTGTGTGGGCATGTGTATATGAGTATCTGTGTCTGCAGAGACAGAAGATATTGCATCTCCAGAGCTGGAGTCATAGGTGGTTGTAAGCTACCTAACATGCATATGGAGAACTGAACTCAGGTCCTCTGCAAGAGCGATATAAGCAAGTTATGTTTATTTATTTATATTTATGTGTCTTGCTCCTGGTTGCATGCCTGGCATCCTCGGAGGCCAGAAAAAGGCGTGGATCCCCTTCGAAGCAGAATTACAGATGGTTGTGGATTACCATGTAGGTCCTTGAAATTGAACCAGGATCCTTTGAAAGAGGAGCCAGTGCTCTGAACCGCTGAGCCATCTCACCAGCCTCTCCTCATTTTTAACATAAAACCCAGTGGAGTTTGTTTAAGATACTATATGTTCTTTAGACCATCTGAGCATGATCATTGTGCATGAATGAACTGATTGAGATTTTCTGGAGCAGATAAGGAAACTTAGGAATTTAAAATCCAATGCTATCTTTCTGCCAAGAGATTCTTTTTGTCTTTGGAGTTATAGTTAATTCATCCAGGTGCTTAAATGGTTTGACAAATCTGGTTCCAATGGGTTAAAGGCGAGAAGGAGCTAAATGAGCCACGTGTCATTGTGTGAGTCCTAGTGGCTGGTCATGTGGCTGTAGTAACAAGGAAGGGTTATAATTATTTCAGTTCAGTGACCTGGCTATGCACTAGAGAGGGAAGACAGTAAGTTATGTACAGTACTACAAACCATGCACATTAAGCTAGGAGCCACCCTGCACTGAGCATTATTCAAGCACGTCCTGTATGCTCACCGACTCCATCCTCCATACAAAAGGATGAGGTAAGAGGTACTATTATCACCTCCATTGTACACATAAGAGACCTGGGGCATGGAGAGGTGAGCTGCTTTTCTCAAGTCATGGCACTTAGTGGGGCCGCTTACAGACCCCCCAAGGAGCAAGGCCCTGTCTTGGGTTCAACTTCTGGCATTGTCCACGTTGTTTATCAATGGACTCTGATCAATTCGTGGAGCTGATTCACCTTGGCTGGATGTGTGCTGCCACCCTGAGGAGGATTCACAGCCCAGCTGGATAGGTGAGAACCTAGAGAAACCCAGAAAGAATGTGCAGCTAGGTCTGTGTCTGCTTAAGGAAACTAGCAGTGAAGAAGGCGACCCTCTCAGTTCTTGTTCTGTGGCAGTGACCGACCTGGGCTGCTAGCCAAGTCCAGGGGAAGGACAGGCCCTCGGTCCTTCCCGGCACTCCCCAGGGCCTGGGCAGATCACCTGCTGAGTGTCTGCCTACTCTGCATGGCACTGCTTAGGCTTCTATCTTTTAAACCAGCTCTTCAAACCCCTTCATGTGGACAAGCCCTGCCTTAGGGGATATGGCCCAATTGGATGTCACATGTGCCCACCAAGATCCCAAAACACTGGCAGCCCCAGTAGAACTAGGATTTTCCGCATAGAGTGGCTCAGCCTCTCCCCAGTGTCTCTTCATCCCACCAAGAAACAGCTGTAATAACTGCAGGAGCTGGACACTGAGACCCAACACAGCCAGCCCTGCCTAGCCAGGTGCAGCCTCGGTTAACAATGAAAACATAACGGGAACCTGATTTTCCCAGCTGCCCGGGAGGGGAAAGGAAGCTGGCTCTGTGACTCATACAATGCCATGCGAACAATTCGAGGAAGGAACCGTTCAAAGGAAGTGACCAAAATAGCTCAGAGGACCACTGCCTGCTGGGGAACACAGAACATGGAGCCTATATCTCTACCACATGGGGCCAGGACACGTTTCAAAAGGCAAAAAGAGTTTTCCCGGAGAGGGAAGAGTTTTCCCGGAGAGGGGAAACTGCTGTTTGTAAATGTTTACAATGTCGCAAAGTTGTCTGTTAACAGGGCCCAGGAAGGGATGGTTCTGGAGGGGTAGATAGACGGTGCTGGGGTGTGTCCATGTCGGGTGGTCAGAAGCTTGGTGTTGCTCATGATGGACAAGTAATGCCCTAAAAGTGAGTGTGTGTCTCTCCCCTGCCCCAGAGGTAACCTAACAAGGTCCCACTGGCCAGGGGCCGGGAAGGCAGGTGCTTGCCAGCAGAAGGAAGGCTGCAGAGCATGGCCCAGCTGGTGTGGCGCTCCAGAGGAAGAGAGAGGTTTGAGTGTAGCCACCGCCACCTGAGTGGAGTGGCTTCCCTCTCCCTCCACCTAGTGGAGTCAATTCTAAAATCCTCTATGCAGAGTGAGTTTTAAAGACAGCAAGAGCCAGTTAACTCAACCCAGAGCCCAGGAGAGGCATCTCTGTCACACTCCTTATGTTTGGCTTCAAAGGACTCAAACGTGTTTACAAAAAGAACACGAGAGTTCTCTGTGTTTATTTGAAAGTACAGACTTTAATAAACAGGCTCTAAAAAAAAAAAGTCCAAAGAACATGCAGGGGAACCAACCTTCTCCCTTTGTTTTCGACATCAATCAAAACATAACACGCCCCTTGGCTTCAGCTTAAATGAGTTTTGTTTCTTCACCGAAGTTCACCGTTTATAAAATACATTCGAGTATTGACTTTGATCCCCCCCACAGGCGCAGCTTGAGGTTGGTTCAAAGTTCTGTATCGTTAAATACAAACACATGTGACCGGGGCGGCTCCTGTGTACCAGCTGCCAATGTCTGCTAAGAAATATCAGCACTGGAAACAGGAGAGGTAGATGAGGCCAAGGCTAAGGGTGTGCCCTCCCTTCAAGGCTCCAGGAGTCTCCTACAGATCCTTTCCTAGTCAGATACTTTCACCCCAGAGCAGAGTTGGCTAAACTCTGGTTTGCCAGAGAGACTATGCAGAAAGAGAAAGGTTTGCCACACAATTCTTCTGACAACCTGAGTTGAATCTGTGAAATGCATGGTAAGAGGGAACTGACTCCCGATGTCCTCTGACCTACACATGTGAGCTGTGACACATAAACGCCTCACACACACACACACACACACACACGCACACACACACACCACATACACATTAAATAAATTAAATAACAGAATTAAAAATAATCCAATAAAAAATGGAAGCAATCCAATGGCATGTACTAATCTTAGCAGTTAGGAGCATCCAGAGTTGAAGACCATTCATTCTTAGCTACAAAGTGAGTTTAAGGCCAGCCTGGGCTACATAACTCCATCTCAAAAAACCCCAAAACAATCAAATACAAAGTCAACCGAATTAAAGTAAAATAATTTAAAAGTAAAATCTCATAGTTACAAGAAGCTGAAAGTATAAACATTTAAAATCTGTGTGTGTGCATGTGCATGCATATGGGCACACATTCATTCATGTACATAAATATAGACAGGAGGTCAGGTTGGCAGATAAAGGAATAAAGATAGATAGGTAAAATCTCAAACTCACCCTAAAATAGATGAACAAATTAAAAAGTTAGGCTTGGTGGTGCACTTTTGTAACCCTAGCATGTAAAAGGCAGACACAGAAGATCAGGCATTCATGACAGTCCTTGGCTACCTAGCCCAACTCTGCCTTAGTAAAGGTAAGAGGATAAATAAGTAAGTTAGCAACTTCAAGACTAATTCCTTTGAGAAAATTCTTTCACCTCTCTAGCTACGGAGGCTGTCCACCTGGCAGGCACAGTCACCTGTCTTCACTCTGATAGAGTCTGAGCTAAATTCCAGATTCCTGGGCTGGCGAGATGGCTCAGCGGGTAAGAGCACTGACTACTCTTCCCAAGATCCTGAGTTCAAATCCCAGCAACCACATGGTGGCTTACAACCACCCGTAATAAGATCTGATGCCCTCCTCTGGTGTGTCTGGGGTCGGCTATAGTGTACTTATGAATAATGGTGAATGAGTCTTTGGACTGGATAGAGCAGGGACTGAGCGAGCAGGGCCGACCAGAGTGAGCAGGGGTTGACCGGAGCGAGAAAAAAAATTCTAGACTCCTGCCTCTCTGCCTGAGACACCATGTTTAATCCTAGAGCTTTGAACAAGTTGTGGTGGACCCAGGTCCTTGTCATGGTTGACCTAATGTTTAGTGAGAGATCCTGACTCATCAATGAGATGACAGATTGGCTTAACAACTACCTGGAAAGTTTTCTCTTAAATTTGGGGTGGCCAGAGGCATAAAAATATAACTCTTATTGGAGAAGATGATACATGTCTGGAACCCCAGTGCTCAAGAGCAGAAGCATGAGGGCTGTGAGTTTGAGGCTAGCCTAGGCTCTTATATACCTCAACACAAGAAAAAGTATATCAAAAAGCACTCTCCCTTATCTCTCTTCAGGGTTTCTAAGGATGACGCCAGTGTGGCACAACCAAGAGGGCAGGCAATCAGAAGGAAGTGGCGGAAGCAGATGGCATCTTTGAAGACACTCATCCATAGCTAACCCAATTCATCCGTTACTAACTCATTCCACACTTTCTAGAACTCAAGGAACTGTTTTGGTTATTATTTAAGTAAGGGCTTTTGGTGACAACTTAATTATGAAATAATCATTTCCTCCCTAATTCACCCATTCACAGTCAACCCTGTGGCATTTAAATGATTTTCAAAATTGTACAACCATCCCCACAAATTGCTTTTAAACATTTCTACCACCTGCCAAGAAACCTTTTAGCTCTCTGGTCTGTATCAGTTACCCCTCCTTACTGTGAGGAAACATCTGACAAAAAACAACTTGAAGGAAGAAAGGCTTGCCTTGGCTCACAGTTTAAGAAGGGTCACAGCACTGTAGCAGAGAAGGTGGTGTAGACAGGAGCACTAGGCAGCTGGACACATTGTATCTATGGTTCAGAAACAGAGGTAATGGGCTGAGCTGTAAGACCTCAAGATTGCCCACTTCTTCCACTAGGTTCCACCCTGGAGGCTCTGCAAACTTCCAAAAAGTATAACAGCTAAAGTGACTGATGAAGTATTCAAACAAGAGCTTATGAGCAACATGCTATATAAAACTATAGCACACATTGTTGTGATCATAAAAAGAGAAAGAGCTGTATGAATATGTTCTGGTGGGGTATGGGGGAAGGGAATGCTTCAGTAGGCCTATGTCTGAGGGACCAGACACACACCATTATAGTATACAATAGAGTTTATTTAGGGCATGGGGAGGGGGTTAAGAGAGTAGTAGAGGCAGAGAAAGGCAGAGAGGAGAGAGTAGATAAGTGGAGGCCTGCCATGACCACGTGGAAAGAGAGGGGAGAGAGGAGCAAGAGGCAAGAGAGAGGCAAGAGTGTAAGAGAGAGAGGAGGGGCCAAGCAGCCCCTTTTATACTGGGCCAAGCCTACCTGGCTGTTGCCAGGTAACTGTGGGGAGGAGCATACCTGGCTGCTACCAGGAACTGTGGGGTGGAGTTTAAACAGAATACCAACACACATCCTCTCATTCATTCTGGCCCTGAAACCCACACATTTCTCTCTTCATGGAACTGTCCATATCCCAAACTGGAGTAAGAGTACACTGGTCTTTCCTGGGTTGTTTCCTGATGTTCTTGAAGTCCATTCTTTGCTCCTTTTTACTAATGTAAGATGTTCCACCATGTGTCTACACCATATTTTTGCTCATATGTTCATTAGAGGCTGAATATTTTATTGTCATAAACAATGACCTTATGACTATTCATGTGCACAGTTTTGCATAGTTATATATTTTTTCATGTCTCTGGGGTCTATAGCTCAGAGTGTAATTGCTGGATTATTTGGGTAATTGTGAGTTGGAAAGTCTGTTGTCTGCAGCTAAAAACATTCTGGTATATATGGGAAAGAAGAGTTTACTTTACTTTAGAACTTTCAGTTTATCAGCCAAGGAAATCAGGGTAATAACACAAAGGAAAAGCCTGAGGGCAGGAACTGAAGCTGAAGCCATGGGCGCTGCCTGCTTTCTTATATACCATTGGGCCCTTTGCTTAAGGGGCAATACCACCCATAATGAGCTGGGCCCTCATGCAGAAACAAAGAAAATCTCTTAGAGGCTTTCTTACAGATCAATGAATACAACCGTTTTTGTTGTTGTTGTTGTTGTTGTTTTGTTTTGTTTTGTTTTTTCAATAGAGGTTCCCTCTTCCCAGGTAAGTCAAACTTGGACCAAGTTGAAAAAAAATTTATCCAAAACACTAATTAAGAAATGCACTCACTGATAAGTGGATATTAGTCCAGAAACTTAGAATACCCAAGATACAATTTGCAAAACACAAGAAAATCAAGAAGAAAGAAGACCAACATGTGGATACTTCATTCCTCCTTAGAATAGGGAACAAAATACCTATGGAAGGAGTTACAGAGACAAAGTTTGGAGCTAAGATGAAAGGATGGACCATCCAGAGACTGCCCCACCCAGGGATCCATCCCATCATCAGCCACCAAACCCAGACACATATGACAGCAAGATTTTGCTGAAGGGACCCTGATGTAGCTGTCTCCTGTGAGGCTTTGCCAGTGCCTTACAAATACAGAAGTGAATGCTCACAGTCATCTATTGGATGGAACACAAGGCCCCCAATGGAGGAGCTAGAGAAAGTACTCAAGAGCTGAAGGGGTCTGCAATCCTATAGGTAGAACAACAATATGAACTAACCAGTACCCACAGAGCTCGTGTCTCTAGCTGTATATGTAGCAGAAGATGGCCTAGTCGACCATCATTGGGAATTGAGGCCCCTAGGTCTTGCAAACTTTATATGCCCCAGTACAGGTGAACGCCAGGGCCAAGAAGAGGGAGTGGGGGTAGGAAGGGGGAGCAGGGCGGGGCAGGGAAGGGTACAGGGAATTTTCGGGATAGCATTTGAAATGTAAATAAAGAAAATATCTAATAAAAAAAAGAAAGAAAGTAAGGCAAAGGTGGCTTGATGTCTCCACATGCTCAGTTGCCAGTGGAAGGCCTTTTCTGTCCTTGATGACACTAAAAAGAGATATTTTGCATCAGACCTTACAAGCGTCCTTTGCTCTGTTTAACTTTTGTAATACCCAGTGTGAGGTGCTGAATAGTAACAGTGATAGGGCCCACAGGCTCTCTGTCAGAGTAGAAGGTATGCTCCTCCACAGGAAGCATATGCCATCCAATAGACACATTTGATGCTTTCCTTCCTGCAGGAGAAATTTTGGTAGCCTCCAGAATATTTTTTAAAGTATCGCTCTACATTCTTCCTCCACATACTTCTATTCCTTATCAAGTTTAGAAATGATTGTCAGGAAAAGAGTAATGATTTGGAAGGGATGAGACACAACACTGGAGGGTAGGAATGAATGAATAAAGAAGAAAAAAGAGACGAGGAAAAGACATGTGTCATCCTTTTAGGACCCATAAAAACCCGTCCCGGATCTCTTTGGAGAAGGGGGTGGGGCAGAGTGAGGTCATCCTCCTTGCTATCCTTACTGATTAGTTTGGAATAATTTTTAATAAATCTTTGTTTTTATTGAAGTGTTTGTGTGTGCATGTGTGTGTGTTTTTTGTGTGTGTGTGCATGAGAGAGAGACAGAGACAAAGAGGGAATATGCGTGTGAATTTAAATGTTCATGGAGACCAGGCAAAAGCCTTTGATCCCTTGGAGCTGAAGTTATATATGGTTGCAACCCACCTGATATGGGTGGTGGGAGTCAAACTGGGTCCTCTAGGAGACAGCAAGCACTCTTAACCTTACCCATCTCTCTAGCACCATATTGGGATACATATTGGGATAGATGAAAAGAATGGCAGATAGATAGATAGATAGATAGATAGATAGATGCTCTATGAATGGATGGATGACAGACAGCCAAGTGGATGGATGGTTGGATGGGTGGACATGACTATTCTAGTAGGAAAGGACTATAATAGTGAAGCCCATCTGGAAAAGTATATGCCACTTTAGGCATTGTAAACAAAGCACATTTAATCACACAATGAATTGGTTACACACATGTTGGAAAGCTTAAAAGACAGAATGTAGATTCTTGAGTAACTCAGAAATTAATAACATATAAGCAAAGAGAAAATGTAGCTCAGTGGTTGAGCACTTGTCTTGTATGCATGTGGCCCTATTTCTAGAAGTTGTAATGTTACCAAAGACTGAGCTTGGATGAGCAGCCCCCAGGGCTGTTGCTTGGTCACCAGAGGGAAGACTCACCCTACTAATGTCAGAGATGTGGTAGTTGAAGCCTACTGTTTCACATATTGAAGTGCTGGGGGGAACCAGAGGACAGGAAGGAAGGCTCTTGTAGTTCTGTATCCCACTGTCCAGTTCTCCATTAGTGCTTTTGATTTAACACACCTGTCAGGAAGATGGCAAAGGATACTGAAAAATGGAGTTTTCCAGTCTCAGTCC
Organism: Mus minutoides; assembly: GCA_902729485.2. Taxonomy (NCBI): domain Eukaryota; kingdom Metazoa; phylum Chordata; class Mammalia; order Rodentia; family Muridae; genus Mus; species Mus minutoides. The sequence continues at coordinate 1,848,976 of LR753328.1, read as the reverse complement.
CAGACCACAGAGCAGAAGATAGAATCGTCTCTGTGTTCATTATCATAACAAACAGTGGTTACATGATGAGCTTTCTGGGTGACATTCATGTACAATCTTCCTTGACATTTCACACCTGTTTCCATGCTGTGAGATATAACAATTTTTCCTACAAATAAAGACAATCCAAAAGGCAAGTAACAGAGTCCTCACAGTCCTGTCCCCATCTCAGATTGTTGTAAATTCCTCCCCTAACTTTTCTCCTAATGCTACTGTATTTCTGTAAGCCAAAGATGAAATTATAAATAGGTAGCAACAATGAAGCTTCCATAAAACAATGGGTCACTCCAGAATTCTATTAAGCTAGGTGCATTAGTTTTTTTGCTGTGAAGGAAAGTCTATGGACAGAACTCATGACTACAAATAAGATAATTCCAGATATTCACAAACAGGAATGCTGCCAAGGTATTGCCAGGGAGAGGCATTTCCCGTCCAGAGTAAGGGTCTGTTTCAACAGATCCTTCTGACAGCTTCTACCCTTTTAGAAAAACGTCCAGTGGGGTTACCCTGCCTGTAGGTCAGGTGGCTCTTTCTTAGTGTATGTCTCTGCCATCAGCAGATTGGGCATTCTGTGGTGCTGCAGCGTAGTTCACTGTGGTGAGGAAATGGTCATATCTGGAGCTATGCATAGGGTGCCAATGTGAACTTATTGCACATGGGCCATTGAGTAAGCAGCAGAGGGGCTAGAAGGGTGACAATACTCACAAGCAGAGCGCACCCTTTATTATTGAGAACTTGCTGAAATTGTCACTGAGTGAATAATCACATATGGTGGAAATATCTTCTCACTCAGAGCCCTTTCTGAATCATGTACCCACCTCCACAACATTTCTCCAGTTTCCATGTGGGCTCCAGAGATGCAGAAAATGCCAGGATTTTATTTCCAAACCAAAAGAGTTGCTGCTTCTTGCACTTCCCACCTTTGGGAATATCTATAGATTCTGAATATCTATAGATTCTCAGTGTGGTGAGCATGATGATTTGTACATGCATGGCCTAGAGAGTGGTATTATTAGGAGGTATGGTCCTTTGGGAGTGGGTGTGTGCTTTAAGACACTTGTCCCAGCTGCCTGGGAGCCAGTCTTCTCCTAGCTACCTTCAGAAAAAAAGGTGGAGCTCTCAGCTCCTCCTGCACCATGTCTACCTGAACTATGCCTTGCTCCCAACTTGAAGATAATGGACTGAATCTCTGAACCTTTAAGCCAGCACCAATTAAATGTTGTCCTTATAAGACTTGCTTTGGTCACGGTGCCTGTTCACCACAGTGAAACCTTAACGAAGACAGTGAGTTGGTGGAGGCTTTAAGCCTGAGCTTGTAATTTTGCATTTGTAAGTTCTCTCTTGAGTCAGAAGCCACTATCAATGCATCACAACAACTAACATGGGCACTTGGCTGCAGGCCAGCACAGGTACAGGTAATGGTCAGTTGTGCGCTCTCTCTCTCTCTCTCTCTCTCTCTCTCTCTCTCTCTCTCTCTCTCTCTCTCTCTCTCTCTCTGTGTCACACTTGAAAAAGCACAGGATCCCAACTGCATCTCAGTCTTCATTGTGGCATAGAGACAGGCAAGTCAACACCATACTGTTTCCCAAGACATGCTCCATTTCTAGCACCCTGATGAATTACACATGGCAGGGATGAAGAGACACATGTATCCCTCACAATGACCCTAAGAAAATGGACCCTGCCCCACCCCCTTTGAAATCTTGCTAAGAGAGACAAGAAAGTCTAAATCCTGGGCTAGTCAGAGATGACATTTTTCCAGGAAAGATATTGATTATTTGATAGACCACCGTACAGATGGGTAGAACCACATCTTGACTGGGGACTTCTTAAATATGCATAACTCTGACCTTCTACTTAGATGTCATCCTCAACTCAGGAGCCCAAAGATAAATTTCTGAGGGGTTACTAGATCTCCCTGTCTCTTCCCAGTGGAGCCTCATTGAAAACAAAAACAAAAACTCCTTTCTCTATTTATTACTGTTAATTTGGCCTTTTAAGTCAGCTTATTGAGGTGACATAGCCCTACTTGTTAGGGCACAGGCTGTAACCCTAAGCCCAGAAACAGTAGGAGGGCATCAGTCAGGCTCTGGTCAGGAAAGAGAAAGTGTGCGAGGCAAGCCAAGCATAGAATCAGCTCAGCAAGCCTGGGGGGCCAAATAAGTAAGAAACTGAGGGTCAAGAAACTAACAGGGGCTGGAGAGGAAAAGAGCAGTGTTGGGAAAGTCTTGGAGCTGGAGGAGGTGTCCCTCTTGGGCCTTGGTGGTGGTGGCGGTGGCGGGGGACTCTGTGTAGCTCATGCTCTGATGCTGATGGCCAGGAACTATCGAGAGGAGCCAGCATGGGCAGCTTTGCTTTGCTAGAACCTGGGGGCCTCAAAGGGGCCTCAAAGGGGCCTCAAAGGGACCTCAAAGGGGCCTCAAAGGGGCCTCAAAGGGACCACTCACAGGCGGAGTCCGGTGCTTAGTTGGGACTTCAGGCTGCAGGGCTTTTGCTCTTTGGGAAGGAGGCCATGACTTAGATCTCAGAGATGGAAATCAGCCCAGAGGATACTCAGATCATGAATGGGCTAGGAGTGTGCCTGGCAGCGGTCTCCTGGGTAAGAAAGCATGGCTGTCTGTACAGCCACAAAGGGAATCCAGCACAGCTACTGCCGTCACCTCTATGCAAGCACAGCGTGGCCTGTGGAAGCAGTAATTAAGTGGGCAGCTGGGCTCTCTTCCACGGCTGCCAGCCATGCTGATTGGCACTGGAAAGCAGGAAGGCAGCCCACCCTGTCTCCTTTAAGTGCCAGCTGGCAAGGGAGTCTTAGAAGGGAAGCTCAGAGAGCTTCTTCAGCCTCAAGCAGGGAAGGGGTATGGAGCTGAGAGACAGCAGGTAGACAGTAGAGACAGAGCAAAAGCCCTGAGTCCCACACCAGTCCTGGAACTCACAAGATGACAGTCCTAAGAGGCAACTTGGCCATTCTTATGACCTTGCTCAATTTAAAAGGAGGCAGCATCACTGGCCATAAAAGGTGGGTAGCTCTGGACTAGCCATAAAAGGTGGGTAGCTCTGGACTAGCAAAAAAGCCTGGCCAGTAAAGTGAAAGTATGAGGCCTGAGTCTGCTCTCCACATTCAGGTAGGAAAGCGACATAGAACCAGGTCTAAGAAGATGAGATGGCTTAGTGGGAAAAGGTCATGGGCACCAAGCCTGACTCATCACGCTGAATCTCAGAATCCACATGGGGACAGGAAGAAGTGAATTCTGAGAGATATCCTCTGTCCTCCACACCTGCTCAGACACTTAAAAAAGGAAATGAAACAACAACGTAGTAATAATAATAATAATAATAATAATAATAAAGACATCCAAATATAGTAACATGCTTGTAATCCCAGCACTGAGGAGGCAGAGTCAAGGTGATTCCCAGGGCTCCCTATACTGCCACCCTAGCTAATAAAAACATAAATGGGATCAGTACCTATGCATTTGCTCTGGGCATCCTGAATGTCATTTTAGCATGAGACATTGCTAAGACACCCGATCTGTGTAGCGAAGTTGCAAAAGAAGTTTGTCTGCCTTGAAATATGTCAGCCTGGCTGCACATTCCATACAGATAAAATCATGAGTGAAGGGAAAGCCATGGCATCTGTGCATAGTAGACAAGCTGAGTGCCACCTACCAGGCCAGACAGGGACATGTGCTCAGTAGACAAGCTGGGTTCCACCCACTAGGCCAGACAGGGACATTTGCTCAGTATACAGGCTGGGTGTCACCCACTGGGCCAGACAGGGACATGTGCTCAGTAGACAGGCTGGGTGCCACCCACTAGGCCAGACAGGGACATGTGCATGGTAGACAGGCTGGGTGTCACCCACTGGGCAAGACAGGGACATGTGCTCAGTATACAGGCTGGGTGTCACCCACTGGGCCAGACAGAGACATGTGCTCAGTAGACAGGCTGGATGTCACCCATTGGGCCAGACAGGGACATGTGTTCAGTAGACAGGCTGGGTGTCACCCACTGTGCAAGACATGGACATATGCTCAGTAGACAGGCTGGGTGCCACCCATTGGGCCAGACAGGGACATGTACTTGGTAGACAGGGTGGGTGCCACCCACCAGGCTAGACAGAGACATGTGCTCAGTAGACAGGCTGGATGTCACCCATTGGGCCAGACAGGAACATGTGCTAGGTAGATAGGCTGGGTTCCACCCACCAGGCCAGACAGGGACATATGCTCAGTAGACAGGCTGGATGTCACCCACTAGGCCAGACAGGGACATGTGCCAGTAGACAGGCTAGGTATCACCCACTGGGCCATGTGCTAGTTAGACAGGCTGGGTGTCACCCACCTGGCCAGACAGGGAAAATTCCATTCCACCAAATACATCTCTTTTAAGGTAATGGAGGGGCTGAGATGGCTCAGGGGTTAGAAGCTTTGCTTCCTTGTGGAGGCCCTGTTTGTTTCCCAGCACTCATATAGGGTGGCTTATTTTGTCTGGAACTCAAGCTCTGAGGATCCAAATGCCCCAATCTTTTCTGAGGGCAGCTGTATGCAAACTAACATACTAACAAGCAGTCAAACACATATTCATAAAATAAAGCAAACAAACAAATCTTTGATACAATGGATGGCATTTTTTGTTTGTGAGATAGTGTTTGATTATGTAGTCTACAGTGGCTGCAAACTCACTAAGCAGCCCAGGCTGACACTGAGCTCACATCTCTCCTGCCTCAGCCTCAGGAGCATATCCCACAGCACCTGACATCAATGGAGGAATTCTCAAAACAGTTACTAGCCACAGTTGCTGCTCACTCTGGATAAACAAAGCAAAACCAGCAGCTTATATGCCTCAGTGCCTAAAGGCCCCACAGTCCCACAGCTGAGCTCTCACACCCACTGTTTTTAGCTAGAAACTGCTCATGCATTAAGAGTGTGCCAGGTGGAAACTGGAGAGATGGTTCAGCCGTTATGGACACTGACCGCTTTTCGGGAGGTCCTGAGTTCAATTCCCAGCAACCACGTGGTGGTGCACAACCTTCCATAATGGGATCTGATACCCTCTTCTGGCATGCAGATGTGAATGCAGATAGAATACTCACATAAAATAAATCCTTTTTAAAAAGAGATTTTAAAAAAATGTGCTAGCTAGGTGGAAAAACCTGGTGAGTATAGAGAGAAGCATTTGATGGTGCAGTCAAGTGGAATAGGTGCTGGAAGACAGAGGACACAGCATGGAGGCTTTAACTTAGCTGCCCTTCCAAAAGCCCTCCATAGTGATAGAATTATGGATGGATGGAAAGATGGCTCAGAAGTTAACAGTTCTTGGTGATTGTGCAGAGGACCTGGGTTTGGTCCCTAGCACCTATGTTGGGCAGCTTACACCCAACTCTAACTGCAGCTTCAGGGAAATCTAACAGCTTCTTTTGGCCTCTGGAGATACCTGTGTATGTGAGCACATACCTACACACAAATACAGAGATAATTCAAAATAAATCTTAAAAGAGGAGATAGCATTTTATTTAACTTTTATTTCTTTTATTACTTTTCTTTTTTTTTTTAACAATCCATTGGTTACCCTCTTCCCAGTCCACCCCCCCCCCCAGTTCTTTATCTTCTTCCTCCTCCCAGCTGCCTCCAAAAGATGTCCCCAACCCCACTTCCTGGCACCAGGCCTTACCACTCTTTGGGATCTCAGATCTCTTGAAGGTTAGGTGTGTCTTCTTTCACTGAGGACAAATATGGCAGTCCCCTGCTGTATAGGTGTCAGGGGTCTCCTATCAGCTGGTGTATGCTGCCTGGTTGCCGACTCAGTGCCTGAGAGACCTCAGGGATCTGGATTAGTTGAGACTGCTGGTCTTCTTATGGGGTCCCCCTCCTTTGCAGCTCTTTCAGCTTTTCCCTAATTCAACCACAGGGGTCCCTGACTTCAGTCCATTGGTTCAGTGTAAGTATCTCCATCTGTCTCAGTCAGCTACTTGTTTGGTCTCTCATGCCAGGCTCCTGTCTGTAAACACACCATAGCATCAGTAATAATGTTAGACCTTGGGGACTCCACTTGAGATGGATCTAAAGTTGGGCTGGTCACTGGATCTCCTTTACCTCGGTCTCTTCTCCATTTTTGTCCCTGCCATTCTTTTAGACAGGAACAATTCTGGGTCAGAGCTTTTGACCGTGGGTTGGCAACCCCATCCCTCCACTTTATACCCTGTACTTCTACTGGAGAAGGACTCTACAAGTTCCCTCTCCCACACTGTTGGGCATTTCATCTAAGGTCCCTCCTTTTGAGTCCTGAGAGTCTCTCACCTCCCAGGTCTCTGGTACTTTCTAGAGGGTCCTCCCAACTCCTACCACCTCCCTTCACCCTGAGGGTGCATATTTCCTTTCATGCTGGCCCTCAGGGCTTCACTCTTGATTCACCTCCCCTATGCTTGGTCATGTTCCCCTTTTCTTCTCCCCTTCCCCTCCCACCCAGGTGCTTTCTTCTCCTTCCCAAGTGGGATTTAAGAATCTTCACTTGGGCCCTCTGGCTTGTTGACCTTCTTGACTTCTGTGGATTCTATCCTAGGTATTCTGTGGCTAATTTCCACTTATGAGTGAGGACATACCATGCATGTCCTTTTGGGTTTGAGTTGCCTCACTCAGGGTGGTATTTTCTAGTTCCATCCATTTGCCTGAAAAACTCATGATGTCCTTGTACTTATTAGCCAAATAGTATTCCATTGTGTAAATGAACCACATTTTTTGTATCCATTCTTTTATTGTGGAACATCTGGGTTGGTTCCAGTTTCTGGCTATCACAGATAAGGCTGCTATGAACCTAGTGGATGTGGTATGTTGGAACATCTTTTAGGTATATGACCAAGAGTGGTATAGCTGGGCCTTCAGGTATTTTCAATTTTCTGAGGAACCTCCAAATTGATTTCCAGTATCTGGTTTTATGTTGAGGTTCATGATTCACTTGGACTTGAGCTTTGTACAAGGTGACAAATATGGATCTACTTTCACTTTTCTACACACCAACAGCAAGTTAGAGCTGCACCATTTTTTGAAGCTGCTTTCTTTTTTCCATTGTATATTTTTGGCTTCTATGTCAAAGATCAAGTGTCCATAAAGTGTGTGGTTTTATTTCTGGGTCTTCAAATTATTGATCAACATGTCTGTCTCTACCAATACCATGAAGTTTTTATTACTATTGCTCTGTGGTACAGCTTGAAGTCAGAGATGGTGGTTACCCCAGAAGTTCTTTTATTGTTAAGAATTATTTTCACTATCCTGGGTTTTTTGTTTGTTTTTCCATATGAAATTGAGAATTGTTCTATCCGTGTCTTTGAAGAATTGTGTTGAAATTTTGATGGGGATTGTGTTGAATCTGTAGATTGCTTTTGGTCTGTTGGCCATTTTTATGTTGTTAATCCTACCAATCCATGAACATGAGAGACCTCTACATTTTCTAGGGTCTTCTTTCTTGAGAGACCTGAAGTTCTTTTCATACAGATCTTTCACATTTGCTTAGAGTTACCCCAAGATATTTTATATTATGTGTGACTATTGTGAAGGGTGTTGTTTCCCTATTTTCTTTCTCAGCCCATTTATCATTTGTATAAAGGAAGGCTACTGATTTGTTTGAGTTAATTTTATATCCAGCAACTTGCTGAAGTTGTTTATCAGCTATAGAAATTCTCTGGTAGAATTTTTGGGGTCGCTTATGAATATTGTCATATCATCAGCAAATAGTGATACCTTCACTTCTTCTTTGCCAATTTGTATCTGCTTGATCTCCTTTTATTCTCTTATTGCTCTAAGTAGAACTTCGAGTACTATATTGAATAGGTAGGAAGAGTGTGGGCAACCTTGTCTTGTTCCTGGTTTTAGTGGGATTGCTTCAAGTACCTCTCCATTTAGTTTAATCTTGGATGTTCCTTTGCTGGATATATGTTTAGGTATGGGCCTTGAATTCCTGATCTCGTCAATACTTTATCATGAAGTGGTGTTGTATTTTTTCAGCTTCTAATGAGATGATTGTGTGGTATTTTTCTTTGAGTTTTTTTTTTTATATAGTGAATTCCATTGATGGATTTTCATATATTGAATCAACCTTTCACCTCTGGGATGAAGCTTACTTGATCATGGTGGATGATGGTTTTGATGTGTTCTTTGGATTTGATTTGCAAGAATTTTATTGAGTATTTTTGCATCCATATTTATAAGCAAATTTGGTTTGAAGTTCTCTTTCTTTGGTGGGTCTTTGTGTGGTTTGGGTATCATAGTAATTGTGGCTTCATAAAATGAATTAGGTAGTGTTCCTTCTGTTTCAATTTTATAGAGTAGTCTGAGGATTGTCTTTGAAGGTCTGATAGAATTCCTCACTAAAGCCATCTGGCCCTGTGCTTATTTTATTGATTGATTGATTGATTGATTGATTTGGCTAGGAGGTTTTTAATGATTTCTTTTATTTCCTTAGGGTATATTTTCCTGTTTTGATAGTTTGTCTGCTTTTGATTTAATGTTTGTACATTGTATCTTTCTAAAAAAAATCATCCATTTCATCTAGATTTTCCAGTTTTGTTGAGTACAGATTTTTGCAATAGGATCTAACGATTTTCTGAATTTCTTCAGTTTCTGTTGTTATATCTCCTTTTTCATTTCTGATTTTGTTAATTTGTATGCTGTACCTATGCCCTCTGGTTAGTCTGGCTAAGGGTTTATCTATTTTGTTGATTTTTGCAAAGAACCAAATTTTGGTTTTGTTGATTATTTGTATTGTTCTCTTTGTTTCTATTTGGTTGATCTACTCCTCTTAGATGTATTTGTTTCTTTTTGTTCTGGGGCTTTAAGGTGTGCTATTAAATTGCTAATTTAGGATCTTTCCTATTTCTTTACAAGGGAACTTAGTGCTATGAATTTTCCTCTTAGCACTGCTTTCATTCTGTCCCATAAGTTTGGGTATGCTGTGTCATCATTCTTATTGATTTCCAGGAAGTCTTTAATTTCTTTCTTTATTTCTTCCCTGACCAAGTTTTCATTGAGTAGAAGTGTTCAGTTTCCATGGGTATGTGGGTTTTCTGTTGCTTTTGTTGTTATTGAAATCTAGCCTTAGTCCATGGTGGTCTAATAGGATGCATGGGATTTTTTCAATCTTCTTGTATCTGTTGAAGCTTGTTTTGTGACTGATTATATGGTCAATTTTAGGGAAGGTACCACGAGATACTGAGAAGAAGGTATATTCTTTTGTTTTGGGTGAAATGTTCTCTATATATCTGTTCAATCTATTTGGTTCATAACCTCTATTAGTTTCACTGTGTCTCTGTTTAGTTCCTATTTCAATGACCTGTCCATTGGTGAGAGGGCAGTGTTGAGGTCTCTCACTATTATTGTGTGGGGTTCAATGTGTGTTTTGAGCTTTAGTAAAGTTTCTTTTACAAATGTGGATTCCCTTGCATTTGGGGCATAGGTGTTCAGACTTGAGACTTTCTGTTCGTGGATTTTTCCTTTGATGAATATGAAGTGTCTTTCCCCATCTTGCTTGATAACTTTAGGTTGAAAGTCTGATTCATTGGATATTAGAATGTCTACTCACACTTGTTTCTTGGGACCGTTTGTTTGGAAGACTTTTTTTCCCAGGCTTTTACTCTGAGTTAGTGTCTGTCTTTGTCATTGAGGTGTGTTTCTTGTATGCAGAATAATACTGGATCCTGTTTGCATGTCTGGTCTGTTAGCTTATGTCTTTTTATTGGGGAATAGAGTCATTGATATTGAGAGATAGTAAAGACAGATTGTTAGTTCCTGATATGTTTGTTGATGTATTTGGTATTATGTGTATCAATTCTCTCCTTTGGTTTTGTTGTGAGATGATTAGTTTACTGTGTTCTCTTTGATGTAGGTACCCTCCTTGTGTTGTAGTTATCCTTATAGAATTCTTTCTATGGCCAGATTCATAGATATTGTTTAAATTTGGTTTTGTCATGGAATATTTTGGTTTTTCCTTCTACAATGATTGAGAGTTTTGCAGGCTATAGTAGCCTAGGCTGGCATTCTGTTCCCTTAGGGTCTAAATGACCTCTATCCAGACTTTTCTGACTTTTAGGGTCTCTGTTGAGAAGTCTGGTGTAATTTTGATAGGTCTGCCTTTATATGTTACTTGGCCTTTTCTCTTTACAGCTTTTAAATTTTTTCCTTTGCTCTGTGCATTTAGTGTTTTGATTATTATTTGACAAGAAGATTTTCTTTCCTGGTCCAGTATATTTGGTGTTCCATAGGCTTCTTGTATATTTACAGCCATCTCTCTTTTTAGGTTGGGGAAATTTTCTTCTATGATTTTGTCGAAGACATTTTCTGGTCCTTTAAGTTGGTAATCTTCACTCTCTTCTATTCCTATTATTCTTAGGTTTGGTCTTTTTGTTGTGTCCTGGATCTCCTAGATGTTTTGGGAAAGGAGTTTTTTATATTTTGTATTTTCTTTGACTGTTATGTCAGTATCATTAAGATGTCTTCTACGCCCGAGATTCTCTTTTCTGTCTCTTGTTGTCTGTAGCTACTGACCTCTTTCCTAGGTTTTCCATTTCCTAAGGTTGCCTCCATTTGTGTTTTCTTTATTGTTTCTACTTCAATTTTTAGGCCATGGACTGTTTTGTTCAATTTCTTCACACATTTGATTGTGTTCTGTATTTCTTTAAGGGATTTGGTTCCTCTTTAAGGGCTTCTACCTGTTTACCTATTTTCTTATATATTTTTTTAGTGACTTATTTATATTCTTCTTAAAGGACTCTATTATCTTCATGAGATAGAAGTTTAGGTCAGCATCCTAGCTTTCAGATGTGTTGGGTATCTAGGGCTTTCTTTGGTGGGAGAACTGGGTTCTGATGGTGCCAAATACTATTGGCTTCTGTTGCTTATGAAGACAAGACCATAAGATTGCCTCTCACCATGTGGTTGCCTCTGATATTAACTGGCCTGGGTGTATCTGTCTGGAACCTGCCTCCTGTGTCCCTGAGTTGTTGCAGGTATCCTGGAAGACCTGTGCCCCTGGCTGTACTAGATCTCCCGGGAGGCCTTCAGTCTGTGGGGGTCTTCAGAGGGGCATGCATCCTGATGATCTGTTGCCTTGGCTGCAGCAGATCTCCTGGGAAGCCTTCTAATGGTGGGGTCTGTTGCCCTAGGTGCACCAGTGGAGGGTGCAGCTTGGAAGGGATGTGGAGTTTGAGCAGACAGAAGCATTTTAAATAAAGACATCCAATGTCTGTAACTGTGTTAGAGAACTTAATCTTACAAGGTTAATAATATAAAAATAATAAACAGGTTACCTACCTATAAGTCTTCTAGGCAACCAATATTCATAGACTGATGGATGATGTATATCTTACCTCTGCCATGCCAAAAATAATTTAATGTAGTTTATACGATTATCAGATACTTGACACATTTTCAAATTTCTCCCAACTACCCATTGTAACTTTTGTTCTGGTCTGGATTAAAGCTAGATTAACATGCTATATTTGATTTTGGATATCTATTGGTCTTTGCCTCCTGTACAAAGGAAGAGTCTATCCATGTGTTTGTTTTTAATGACAGCATTTGACCTGGCCAAAGTATCTTCTATTGCATATGACACTACAAAGCACTCTGATTATCCCACCCATGGTACCACTTAAATTCCCTCTTCAATTCCACGGTGTGTTTAAATTTAGGGACTTCTTTATCTGCAAACTACATGCTTCTGATAGGACTAAGAAAACAAAATGCACATGAGCCAAGTGTTCAGTAAATATCTTTATACTAGAGGTTATTCCAGTCAGCATTGTAGGGTGGCACATTTCCACTCATAATTCTCCTTTCTCAAAACTCCTCTGTGCTTAATTCTTCTTTTAATTTTTGCCAATATTATTGTTTTTTGTTGTTATTGTTGTTGTTTTGTTGTTTTGTTTTGTTTTGGTTTCTTTGTAAGTGGTTTATCTATTTTGTGTTTTCTTGCCTGCTAAGAAAGTCTGTCAACTAGAGGACTGTTCATTTATATGGAGTTGTATTTTTGTGTTCTGTATTTGGACAATGTAATTCAATTCAGTTTCTTTTTCATCCTTGCAACAATACAATGAAAATGTGTCGCAGGTAAGAGATGAGTTGGGCACATGGCTTTGTCTGTCTTAGGCTCATCCATATCCACTTCATAACAGTGGTGGAAAAGTCAGCACCCTTCCCATGGCCTCCTCAACCCTGGCAATGGCACAGTCACTTCCATTGGCGAGACAGTCACTGTCTTAGTCAGGATTTCTATTCCTGCACAAACATCATGACCAAGAAGCAAGTTGAGGAGGAAAGGGTTTATTCAGCTTACACTTCCATACTGCTGTTCATCACCAAAGGAAGTCAGGACTGGAACTCAAGCAGGTCAGAAAGCAGGAGCTGATGCAGAGAGGCCATGGAGGGATTTTCATTACTGGCTTGCTTCCCCTGGCTTGCTCAGCCTGCTCTCTTATAGAACCCAAGATGGCCACCCCAGAGATGGCACCACCCACAATGGGCCCTCCCTCCTTGATCACTAATTGAGAAAATAACTTACAGCTGGATCTCATGGAGGCATTTCCCCAACTGAAGCTCCTTTCTCTGTGATAACTCCAGCCTGTGTCAAGTTGACACAAAACTAGCCAGTACAGACACATAACATCATTAGATGATTTCTGGTTGGACAATCACTCTCCAGACATGGCATGAGGATGCACAGCCATCTCTGCCTCTCCTCTATTTTATATATATATATATATACCTTTATATATATAATAGATTTTACTTTCATTTATTGATTTTGTGTTTTGTATTTTGAAACAAGGTCTCATATATCCCAGGCTAGCCTGGAACTTGCTATGTAGCTGAGGTTGGCCTTGAGCTCCTGGCTTTTCTACATCTAATACCCAAGTGTCATGATTACAGATGTGCACTAGCACACAGGTGTTTTGTGATTACAGGTGCTCACCAGCACAGCTGGCCCTCTCTTTTTCTCCCCTACCTAAGAAGTTACTCCTACAATTATGCAAATAATGTTGCAATTTTTTTCTGGAATTTTTTCCTCCCTCCCTTCCTTCCTTCCTTCCTTCCTTCCTTCCTTCCTTCCTTCCTTTCATTTTTATTTTCATTTTTATTTATTTTTTTATTTTTATATTTTACTGAACTACCCCAGCCCCCAGGGCCAGTCATCTGAGGATTTATTGGCATAAATTCAACCATATAAAAACATAAGTTATGTAAAACACAGTCACGATGTACCCTCCCATCCCTCAAGCTCATCCCCTGAGCCCCCTTCTGCAGGAGGACCAGCTTATCCGATAGTCTGTAGAACAAAAGAGCTCACACAGCTGACCTGTGAATTCCAGGTCGATGGTAAAGTCCAAGTCACGATTGTTTTTGGTGTTGGGCCTCATTCCAATGGTGCCAAAGATCTCCTCGCCAGTCTTCACTGTTAGGTAGTCCTCTATGTAGAACACAGTCTACTTCTGATGTGTGTACAGGGACTCAGGACTGGTGGAGAAGCCAGTCCTCTTGTGGCTTCTGGTGAACTTGATGTTGAAGTAGGCTACCAGTACATGCACGTAGTCATCCCTCTTCAGTTGCAGGCAGAAGGGGAAGGTATAGGTCAGGTCCTCCACCTTGACTGTGTAGATGTCCACCTCCTTTATGAGGCAGGCATTGGTGACCAGCTGCTTTGGGTCCACCACATCTACCAGGGGCTCCTTGATGGCCACGTCTTTAATGCAGGACATATCAAAGCTATATATGTTCTCCCACAAGTGGATCTTGTAGTCTTTATACTGTCGGTCCTCAATGTCTGTCACATACAGGATGGCCCAGTCTGGGAAGATGAGGCCATTGGGTGCCAGTCACTTGTCATGAACGTGCAGTATGGTGTTGAGCATGGACTCAGAAGAGGCTGTAATTCATCCACTAGCTGATGATGATGTCCACTTTCTCCACGGGCAGCTCTACCTCCTCCACCTTGCCCTTGATGATGGTTGCCACATGGTCTAAATTGTTGGCTTTGACAATCTTCACAGCATAATCAGAGATACTGACACACTCAATACTAATAACCTTACGGCCCCTGCTTTGGCAGCCAACATGCAAAGCATGCCAGTGCCCAAGTCCACATCCAGCACCACCTGGTCTTTGAAGAGATGTTGGTTGTGAAACATGGAGTTGCTGTATGTGAGGGTGTGTACCTCATCCTTCAGAATCTCCTTATGGATGCCAAAGTGGGCATAGGAGTCAAAGTAGTAGTGTTTGGATGTCATGTCCTCAGCGTTAGGCTTCTCACTACTTCCTGCTTGGCCACAGGAAAGCTCCATGATGCAGTTCAAGTGCACTTGGCTGCCACCATCCTCACCTGAGTCCTCTGCCCTCCAAGAACCCCCTTCTGAAATTTCTATTATTTAACTTTCTACACCTTAATTTTGTTTTTTATGATATGCAGATTAAATTCTAGGTTTGTTCCCCTCTACTTGGACAGTACCTGGACATCACTGCTTATTAAACAAGCTACCTTTTCTGAGCTGATTAGCAAGGCCATTGTTTATATGTTGTCTGTAGGTTTCCAGATATTCATGAATCTAATTTAAACTCCATTTTCATCCACTGATTTTTTTAAACATTTACTTTCCTATATAAGTTATACAATGTTGTTTATATTCAGCTCTAAGAGCATGGACCATTTTTCCATTCACTCATGATTTTCGATATTAGGTATATTTAACAGTTATAGTCATGTGTGATGAACATTGTGATAAATATCTTTCTTACTATATGTTACATTTTTCATAAATCAATGAAGTTGACATTTTAGACATTTTCTTAATTTATTCATTCTGTGTGTGGATGTGTGAGTGCACATAGGGAGGCAAGAGGACCACTTGAAGAAACAGTATTTATTTTATTTATAAGTTTCCATCTATCTAACTGTGTTATAAAATTCTATAATTGTTACATAATAGCATTTTCTGCTTCTCTGGATGTGTGATAAAGCCTCTGAAATTAGATACAGTTGTTCCTTCTGCTCCAGAGCTAAATCCAGTTAAACTCAAATCCTTTGAGAATGTTCCCTCTTACAGTACAATGGCCAGAAAATAAATCTCTAAACAGAATTGGTGCAGCTTCTGAGGAATAAAGGGTTTCACAGAAAGAGGTTTATTATAGTTGATGTTTTGTTGCTGAGGAGAGAGATTATGACTAAGGCAATTCTTATTTATATAAAAAGAAATTAACAAGGGCTTGCTTACAGTTTCAGAGGGTTAGTTCACAATCATCAAGGTAGGGTACAGATATGCATGGTGCTGGAGCAGTAGCTGAGAGATTTACAATCTGACCTTCAAACAGCAAGGAGAGAGAGAGAGAGAGAGAGAGAGAGAGAGGACCTGTAGTTGGGCTTTTAGAGCTTCAAATCCCATACTGAGTGACCCAACTCTTTTCAAAATCAAGTATGCAAATACATGAGCCATTGGGGCATTCTCATTCAAACCACCTCTTTCCACTCACTGGTCCCCATATGCTTATAGCCATATCATAATGAAAAAATGCATTTAGTTCCTATAGTCTTCTATGGTCTCAAAATTGTTTAAAAGTCCCAAGTCTCTTCTCAGCCTTAAGGTAATGTCTTAACTGTAACCCCTTGCAAATCAAAATAAGAAAGCATATCACACATTTCCAACATAAATTGGCACAGAATATACATCACTGTAGCTGGACTTTTAGTGACTTTGTAGGATTTTTTTCTTTTACCCTTCTGTACCCCTCTTCTTCCACTATTTCAGCCTCACAACACTAGGTGGGAAATAAAAAGGAATAGAGGGGAAGGTGGTGATGTTATCTTTAGGCTACTTCCTGCTGATTTCAAGCATGGAGTTCCTTGGGTCAAGCTTGATCTTCCTAGTTAGGGGATTGTACTGGCTAGGTTTGTGTCAACTTGACACAGCTGGAGTTATCACAGAGAAAGGAGTTTCAGTTGGGGAAATGCCTCCATGAGATCTAGCTGTGAGGCATTTTCTCAATTAGTGATCAAGGGCCCCTTGTGGGTGGGACCATCTCTGGGCTGGCAGTCTTGGGTTCTATAAGAGAGCAGGCTGAGCAAGCCAGGGGAAGCAAGCCAGTAAAGAACATCCCTCCATGGCTTCTGCATCAGGTCCTGCTTTCTGACCTGCTTGAGTTCCAGTCCTGACTTTCTTGGTGATAAACAGCTGTATGGAAGTGTAAGCCGAATAAACCCTTTCCTCCTCAACTTGCTTCTTGGTCATGATGTTTGTGCAGGAATAGAAACCCTGACTAAAACAAATTGATACCAGAAGTGGGGTATTCCTGTGACAACCTGACCATGTTTGGGGGAGGACTGTGGAGGGACTTTAGAACTTTGGGCCAGAAGATCCATTCGGTGTTAAGAGCTCTGTGAGATGTTGTGTAGGAGCTTGGAAGATAATGTTGAGAACAGTGCAGAAGATGGAGGCCTGGCTTGTGAAATTTCAGAGGGAAAATTAAAGACTTTTCAGGGCCATTGCTATTTTGGAGTTTGATTATTCTGTGGTTCTGGTTAGCTGGGGCTGAAGAATCAGCTGTGATTAACAAGATACCAGAAATACTAAAGCATAACCTTTGCATTACTGGGACTATTGATGCTGGTTATCTGGAGCTAAGAAATTAGCGGTGGTTAAGAAGAGACCAGCATCGTTGAGGTGACATCTTCTGGGAAGTGTTTTCTGAAAGCACAAAGAGGCTGTGTTCCAGAGATAGCTAAGCTTGTACTTTTGCTGCAGTGGGACTTGGTAATGTGTAAGGGTCACCCAGATGGTACTGGTTTTGAAGGCATGAAGGGGTCATGCAGAGCAGCTGAGGCCATGGAAGCACTGTGAGAGGCTATGGAAGGCCATTGGTGAAGGTGCAGCCTCAGTTGCAATTGATGGCCCAGGACTGAAGGGGTCATGCAAATGAGTTGAGGCTTGGCACCATGAAGAGAGCCTGTGAGTGGCTATTGGGGAAGCCTAGTTACAGGGGGAGACAGCAGCGTTTTGGAGATGCCAGTACCATGAGATTACCACCAAGAACAGCAGCAGCAGTGGAGTACAGGCAGCTGGAGCCTAGAAGACAAGGTATGTGCTACAAAGGGCATGGCTGGAGAAGTGACCCAAGCCCTTGGAGGAGCCCAGAAGATCGTGAGTTGGATCCCAGACATTGGACAGTTGGAGATTAATTTTTGCTTTTGATTGTGACTGTGCCCTGATATTTTTCCCTCTTGAAGGAAGAAAATATTTTAGTGGATCCCACAGTTAAGAGACTTTTAATTGTAAAAAGACTTTGGATTTTAAAAGATATTGTATATTTTAAAAGGATTGAACTTTTAATATGTAAAGACTGTGGGACTTTTAAAGTTGTTTAGATCTTGGGGATGAATAAGAACTAAGGGTTGAAGCTTACTAGTGATGTGTTTATGTGTCAAGTTGACAAGGGGTCAATTGTACTGGCTGATTTTATGTGTCAACTTGACACAGGCTGGGGTTATCACAGAGAAAGGAGCTTCAGTTGGGGAAATGCCTCCATGAGATCCAGCTGTAGGGTATTTTCTCAATTAGTGATCAAGGGAGAAGGGCCCCTTGTGGGTGGGACCATCTCTGGGCTGGTAGTCCTGGGTTCTATAAGAGAGCAGGCTGAGCAAGCCAGGGGAAGCAAGCCAGTAAAGAACATCCCTCCGTGGCTTCTGCATCAGCTCCTGCTTCCTGACCTGCTTGAGTTCCAGTCCTGACTTCCTTGGTGATGAACAGCAGTATGGAAGTGTAAGCTAAATAAACCCTCCTCCCCAACTTGCTTCTTGGTCATGATGTTTGTGCAGGAATAGAAACCCTGACTAAGACAGGGATCTAATTTCTTCTTTTCATTTCTTCACATGACTACTTGACAAACTGCAACCAACTGTGACCAACAGCATTCAACCACCAACAGGCCAGCCGGCCCTTTCTATCAGGGCTCTAGCATTTATACATTGTCTGAAAAGTCCCTAGGATTCCAAATCACCCACTTGCAGAAAATATATGCAGGTAAAAAAACCATGTTAGAGTATGAGGCAAATCATAGTCAGCTGCTGTGGACAACCTGAAGCAGACCCATATCCCACATCTGGGATTAAAACAAAAAATATATTCCCATAATATTTCTGTGGCTTTTATTTTAAAGAAACCAAAATTCTCACTATACATTGCTATTCAAAAAGGGAGGAAAGGTGCATAATAAAGAAATACTGAATAATGCAAGACCGAAACCTGCTGGACAAAGTCCAAACTCTGCATCTCCATGTCTGATGTCAAAGTTCTCTTTCGATCTCCCATTCCTTTTAGCTTTGTTGACTACAACCCACTTCTTCCTTTGAGGCTGGTTCCACACCCTGTTAGCAGATCTCCTTGTCAGATATCCCGCAAATCTGGCATTTCTTATATCTTAGGGTCTACAACATAATCCAGGCTTCATCTTTATAGCTTCATGCAATGGCCTCTCTAAGCCTCCATGCAAAGACACTTAAATGTTTTCCTTAACTGTAGAGGAGATTCCATAACCCTTTCCTGTATATGTTGACTTTAAAGCCAGAACTATATGACAGAAGCTTACAAGTTCTTCTGCTCTATGGGGCTGGAATCTGGGTCCTTCCTTGAATTACATTTGCATAAGCTTTCTGTTGAGATAATTTCCTTTACTGCCTAATGCCTAAGCTTTTTTTTTTTTTTAATACCCTTTTACAAGTTGGAAGCTTAACTGGGTGGGGGTATGAAGACACCACTGCCTTTATTTTATTTAGCTTTTCTTTTCATTCAGACCTTTTCTTAAGCTTTTTATCTCCTTGAACACAGGACTAGACTCCAACAATGCATTTACTGGTATTTCTTTTCTCCTCTAATGTATATTTTGTACTTTCTTTGTTTAGATTGCTCCTTTTCAATTGTAGATCTGTATAAGAATGATAACTAATAACCACATAATACAGTCAATACTAAACTGTCTTGAAACTACTTTGATAATGACATTATCCAAAAACTCTTCAATTTAGCTCCTGGCAAATTTTTAGGACAAGTGTAAAAAGCAGCCAGTCATATTCTTGGCCAAAATTCCACAAGAATGGTCTAAACAACTTGCTAATATTCTTTCCCTCTGAAACCCCTAATCCACTGTTTTTTTTTTTTTTACTTTTATTAGATATGTTCTTCATTTACATTTCAAGTGTTATCCAGGAAGTTCCCTATATCCTCCCCCCTCCCGGCCCTGCTACCCTACCCACCCGCTCCCACCCCCTGGCCCCGGCGTTCCCCTGTATTGGGGCATATAAAGTCTGCATAACCAAGGGGCCTCTCTTCCCACTGATGGCCAACTAGGCCATCCTCTTC